>JAYESD010000005.1:155183969-155433969 GCA_036927565.1 Tuctoria greenei | reverse complement strand
AGTAGTAGTAGTAGTAGTAGTAGTAGTAGTAGTAGTAGTAGTAGTAGTAGTAGTAGTAGTAGTAGTAGTAGTAGTAGTAGTAGTAGTAGTAGTAGTAGTAGTAGTAGTAGTAGTAGTAGTAGTAGTAGTAGTAGTAGTAGTAGTAGTAGTAGTAGTAGTAGTAGTAGTAGTAGTAGTAGTAGTAGTAGTAGTAGTAGTAGTAGTAGTACCCCAAGACAGAGGTTGCTCTCCGTCGTCGCCAACAGGTTTCTACGGCTCTCGGCGCTAAGCACCTGGGCCATCGTCTCGAATAGAATGTCGAGACGACTAGCCACCCCTGTGAGGGTGTAGAGGTTGTGGCCGAGGGTACCCATTCCAGTAAACTATGGAAGGGTACCCAAACCCAAGGAACTCATGACGCGAGATGTATTGTTGTACGCCTTTTGTGCCATAAGGAGACGCTACTCGGTGTTGAACCTCTCGGGGGAGGTGCAACACAGTTTCTTGCACGATGTCTCCCTCGGTGGGCTTGGAGGTGGAACGTTGGCCATGGTAGTGGTGGGTCGATCGTCGATGCGAAGAAGACGAAGAAGAAGAAACGGATGAGCGACGCACTTGTGGAGAACTGACGGCTGATGGAGCTTCTTATATAAGGTTTGCGGAGTCACTGATGGAATGGTTGATTTCCCGCGCATTGATGGAATGATGGGACACATCAATACCGCTCGAGGAAACAAAAGGTCATGCACGTCTCTGCACCACTGCCGCCGAAATTAAGTTCTCCTCAGTTCTCGTGCCGTGCGTCTCTCTTTCAACAATGGAAGACATGCTTTCATATAGCGTGCGTCTCGCTTTAGTCTCGCTCTTCTCGCATTTATCTCACTCATCTCTTCGCCTCCAGTGCTCCTTTACTAAGACCAACGCTCCCTTTACTAATCGACCAACTCCAGTGCGACCGTCGCCTCTGCTCCCATCACCGTCATCGTCGTCGTCACCGTCCTCATCGTCTTCGTCACTGTTCATGGCTGGGTTAGATATCAGTTTGGTGCGTAGCCGACTGAAGGAGCGCTTAGCGTGGCACAAGAACCATCCCCATGTATCTACTTAACTGTTCACACTGGTCGCATGGTTGTATATATGTAGCTCTGCAATAGACTGATGAACTTAAATGTAGTTTTGTTTTTCCGTCTTGTTTGTTTTTGGTATTTTCAATTTCTCTGCGTTGGGTTTCTCTGCGAAGCCTAAATCGAGATTTATTGAAGTGGCAGCGCATCGTCCCCGGTAAAGAAGGAGTAAGTCATGAAGAACAAGCACAATCATATGAGTATAACCATCTCCTCTTTTTAATAAATTTCCTTTGTAGACTGACTGGGAATATGGTTACTACCCCCTGACTGACAATCTCCTTCTCGGAGGACTATCCGTTGGTGCCTCCAAGATGCACCTTTCCATGTGGTTTCTTCCACTCAAATGTCCATCACTCAGGAGCACTCTGTGTTAGGATTCTTGATCAAGAGACTGTAAGATAAACTTATTTTGCTCATGTAATTAGTAATTGTTACCAAACTTATTCGAACTGGTTTCTTATGTTGCTTAAATTGATATTTCGTAGGGGTGGTGGACTGTTTTTACAATCAAAACTATACTACTTGAAGTTAGCGTTTGCTTCGTCAGCTAAATGTGCCCGATGTTGAAAATTATTGATATAATCTACTTATCAAGGTTAGAAACTTTGTGTTAGTGACTACCGTAGGTTATTCATTCCTCATTCGACATTTGTTAATTTAAAGAATGTCAATATTTTCAGGATTCAAGAGAATATAAGAGACGTATTCAGGAGCAAGCTGGACAGTATAGTTTATATGTAGTTCATGGCTGGCAAATTTGTTGTCGACTTGGCACGTGGCCGACTCAAGGAGGAGCGCTTGGCGTGGCGCAAGAACCATCCCTATGTATGTACATATGGCACACCAGTCGCATGGTTGTATGTAGCTCTGCAATGGACTGATGAACTTAATGACACACTCTGTAGTTTTGCTTTTGAGCCACTGGTTATGTTCTGTCTTGTTTGTTTTCAGTGTTTGCAATTTAATGTCTCGCCATTTGCTTCACTTGTTGTCCAATTCTCTGCACAATCCAATATTTTGCTCAAGTAATTAGTAATTATTGCCAAACTTATTTGAAGTGGTTTCTTATGTTGCTTTAATTGATATTTCATAGGGGTGGTGTCCTGATATTACTTTCAAAATTTTACTATTTGAAGTTTGGGAGCAAGCTCAATGGTACAATTTAGATTGATCGATGGGAGCTTCATAATAATATAACTCTGAAATGTAAAGTTTAGAGGGCACACAATGTGTATAAACTATGAATTGCAATAATGTATATATCTGAAATTGCAATATATATATATATATATATATATATATATATATATATATATATCCGAGTTGAAATGTATATCATTGAGTTGCAAATGTTTATCTCCGAATTGCAATGTGTTTGTGGTTCTATATGTTATATCTTTGAATTCCATTAATGTTAATTGCAATTAAAGATCGTCTCCCATGTTTACTCATTGGCAACGAGCCCATAATAGTGCGTCACCGATGACTCGACCCAACCCATCTCAGATTTCTCATAGAAAGGAGACGAGCCTTCTTGAAGCTTGTCTCCCATATATACTTATCGGCGATGCGCCCACTGCCCGTCTCGGATTACTCTGTAATGCGAGACGCGACGATGGAGACACACTTTTTGCTCGTCTCCGTTCTTCGTGCAGACTCGTCTCGAATGAGCATTTCTCACATAGTGTGGACTAAATACACGTACTGTGAAAACCAAAGTGCATTCCATGTTCCATATTAGATGTCTTGTACCATGGTGGACGCTGGTGCGTGTGCGCATGATGGCATAATGAGCATCCCGGTTGAGTGTGTATACCTTTAATTTGTAGGTTGAGAAGAAAAGCCCAAAATATGCATTATAAACAAACAAGCAGCACCCGAGTTAGGCATCTACAAAAGAACCCATAAAATTAGCCTCTAAAATCAGTTTTGAGGAGCAACTAAAATCTATATAAAGGGTAATTTTTCATTCCTCCTCTTGTTTCCCTTAAAACAGATCAAAGAACACTTTGAATTGAGTCACACGTCAGAATTTGTGCCGTAACAACATTGCTTCTCATCGAAGAAGGATTGGGGCGCTAAATTTTTCTCTATTTGTAGCTACAATTTAGTGAGAATTTAAATAACGGCATGGTTATGGCCCTGTTGTAGACAAAAAAATTTATTAGACACTAATCATCTGATTTAGGAGTTTAATTAGTCGTCTTTTGGAGATGCTTTAACAACCCTTGGCACTTCACACATCACGACAATCTAAAGTTCACTCACTTCCTTTGCCCCGTTCTTGGTTAATGACCAAAATATCGTGTCAGCCAACGAACGACTCTCTCTCTCTCTCTCCACACGCACAGTCCTATAAGTACAGGCCCTCTCAATTATGCCCCCACTCCATTTCGGTTTTCCATCGTGTCGGTCTCCCTTGGCTTCTCTTCTATTCCTTTGTCCCTTCCCACAACGCTGTCTCATCCTAGCTATCTAGATTTGACCATTGCCTAACTCGGCTCACGCCGTCGTCTTCCCCGCATCATGGACTCACACCACGGCCAAGCTCCTCCTGTGCACCCCTGCGGCAAGGGCGAGCCCTCGACGGCGAGGTCGCGGTGGGCGCCGAAGCCGGAGCAGATCCTGATCCTGGAGTCCATCTTCAACAGCGGCATGGTGAACCCGGCCAAGGACGAGACGGCGCGCATCCGCCGCCTCCTCGAGCGCTTCGGCGCTGTCCGTGACGCCAACGTCTTCTACTGGTTCCAGAACCGCCGCTCCCGATCCCGCCGCCGCGCGCGCCAGCTCCAGCAGGCCTGCGGCGCCGCCGCCACCCAGCTCCCGTCGGCCGCCGCCGTCGCAGGCCGCCTCCAGGGCGTCAACAACAGCACTTCCCACTACGTCATGCACGGGCACTGTCCGGAGGCGCGCACTGCTCGCATGCCCACTACCGCGCCGATGCCGTCATCTGTGGCCGTGGCGTCCCACTTCTTAGCGGAGGACGTCAACGGCGGCGACGACCTCTTCGCCATCTCCCGGCAAATGGGGCTCATGCCGCCCGGTGACGACAACCGTTGTGACGGCTACATGGCCAACGATGTCACCCAGCTGAGCTACCAACCAACAGGTGAGCTAGTAGTGAACATGAACATTGCATATGGAAATCTCCTAGCGCTACATATAATATATGACATTGATCGTAATATTGATGCTTGTATTTTTTTTCGGTAATATTGATGATATTGTATGTATGTTAGTTCTCAATTATGGTTTCTTTATTGATGGAATGTCTGCAGGGACGACGACTTCTATCCAAGTGTTCATCAACGGTATGGTGTACGATGTGCCAGGCGGTGGCACATCGCTGGACTTGGCAGGGACCTTCGGACGAGACGCGGTGCTGGTGCACTCCTCCGGCGAGATCCTGCCGATGAACGAGAACGGCGTCCTCATGAAGAGCTTGCAGATGGGGGAGTGCTACTATCTGGTTGGTTTAATATAGACTTTGATTTCCCTCCTTAGTTTCCGGATCAGTGCAATTTGACCTTCAAACATGACGGCATGACGCACTGTTCTGTTAAATTATATGCTATTTACCAACATTGTTTTATTATATTTTTTATTTTAGGTTTCGAGATCGACTTAATCCTCTGCCCTGCTGCATCATGCTTCAAGATGTGTGCTACCAAGCATGGACACTTGATTTGCAGATTGTTGAGTCCAAATCATGTATGTCAGCGTGTACTAATGAGTCGTTCTCTCTCTCTCACACCATATCGATGTATATTATTATCTTAATGCATCGTCTCCCTGAGAGTCTTCCAGTGTCCTGGAGATGTTTGTAGCTTAATGGATAATTTCAATGACTTTCTAATTTTCATGTCATTATGTATTCAGTTCTGTGACTTAGTGTACTATATTTACATATTATCGTATCATCTTTGTATTTATTTTAGAGAGGAACTAGAATGCAATCAGAGTTTGGTGCAATCGTGCAATTAATCATTCTCAAACGTTAGATCCGCATTCTATATGTATGCATGTTTTTATTTAAGCTCCTTCACCTTAGTACGTAGGAAGAAACATACATGTATCACATGTGAAATAGGGTTAAACAAAAACATACATCAATTTTAGGATCTAGATCAAACGGTTCAGAATGATTTATATTGCACGATTGCACCAAATCACCGATTACATTCTAATCGCCACCTTTATTTTATAGTAACATCTAGAATGCAATCTCCCTTGTGGTACAATCCTGCAATCAAACCCTCCTAACTACTAGATATGCATCCAACGATTGTTGTACTTTTGTACTTAACTCCCTCCATCAGCTGCAAGAGGATTAAGTGCAAAAGGTGAAAGTTAAGTGCACCAACCGTTGGATGCACATCTGATGGCTGGTAGGGCCTGATTGCAAGATTACACCACAAGATAGATTGCATTCTAGATGTTGTCTTATTTTATTATTGATCATGTCAATGTAATCTATTATAATATTATGAATAGTTTGCCAAATTAGTTATTTACTAATGCTCATAGTGGGAAAATGGTTATGAAAGCATGTTAGTACAGTTAGTAATTACATACAATAATGAGAATTAGATCATGCATATATACCTCTTGGCTAGTTTATCACCATAAGTAGGGGTTAGTGTTCGATCTACCAGATATTTCAGTTCAGTTATTTTGGTCTTTTTTTGAAAAAAATCATTTTTTTAAATCACGTTCCAAAATATTAGGTACCCAAAAATTTGGATACCTAATTTTTGGTTGGTTTACGGTCGTACCCGAAATACCTGAGTTATACATTGTATCTATCTCATTCTAGAAAAAGAACAATGCCAGTCATAAATTTAGTCTCACAAGCCAGTAAATTATAAGTTTACTAAAGACAGATTACAAATAAACATTCAATATAACGGCTTCACACATCACACTTAACAAATGAAATACTAAAATTCAAGTTATTAAAGTTTGTAGATAATAATTTAACTTGGTAGTTGACGGACCAACTATTCAATTATTTCATATATCCAAGGGTAGTATATGAACAAGAAATTTATTTATGTGACGATCAGTCACTCGAAAGCAACCAAATATGTGCACGGCACTTAATCTTTATTCGGGGCAGTATCACGCGATGCGACACCGACAATTGCATATTCTAGCGACATAGTTTGAGATAACATACATAAAGTTTCAAGTGTCATACATACCATTCAATGTTCAAATTACATTAGAGGTAGCAAAATATGATCAACAACGGACTATATCTCTCATACATACATTCAGAAAAATGACATGCTAACAAATTATTAGTAAACTCACCGTCAATGGGGCTTTCGGCCTCCGCTCGCGTACATGGCTTGGGGGTCGATCGATGCGTTTTCCCAATCTTACCCTTCGTCGTGTATCTTCACGACCTCTTGCACGTACTTTTCCTAAAATCAAAGAAATCGTGTAAGCGTGTCAATAATAGCATTATTTATAATCAAATTGTTTAATTTTGAAAACTTACCAGTCCACCGGTCGTGACCTGACTACACTGCCCAGGCTGGGAAGGGTCATTTCCCCTATGACCTCTCTTTCGAACCTCATCGGGGTCCGCTCTTGACCGGTCTCTCGCTCCTATATAGCCGTGTTAGTGAGACAAATATATTATGAACATATAAATAAACTTAAAAAATACTCACCATGTGTTTAGCCAAACGCAAATAGCCATCAACGCCGTAGTTGTGCTTGCTGTCTGACCTCCTACATTCTCGAGCGTTCATGGACTTAGCGATGGAAGTGTCGCTAGCCCAGTACTGACAGAGAGCTCGGTATGCGGCGGGTTGGCCCTGTAACCAGGGAGTACTAAACTACACATATTTCATATCTCATCAATACTGTTAACATACGTAACTATTGTAAATATTTAATAATAAAAACTTACCTCCACGTACTGCTCCTTTGTCAAGTACGTGTCGGAGTCCTTCCTAAAGAAACCCCGTCCTGCTGCTGCTGATGCTGCTTCTGGTACTCGTTCATGGCCTGAATCTGAGCATACGACAACGCTGACATCAAGAGCCTCCGAGCGTTGTTGTGGAACACACGTCTCGCATGCTCCTCCATGCGCTCGCTCGGTTCCTCTAACTGGTACCTCAGCTTTAAGCAAGCAAACATTTAAGTGATATGCATTACCAATTTAAATGAGAGTTGAAAAAATTTAAACAGTTAAATTTACCATAAAATCGTTCCACACGGCTCCTTGAAGGGTGTCGTGAACCCCGTGAGAGACATAAGCATAGTCGTCCGACGATAGAGCAGGGAAACCGTCGATGGCACGGGGATAGTGCAAACGCACTAAAGCCCTGATAACACTGTTAACCTGCCACTGGTGTCCCTGTCCCGTGAACGAACAGTGATATCAATATATGCAAAATTTGTAAACTCATTAAATACTGGAAGACAACATCTAATATTTAATAATATACGGGTTTTTTACCTGTCTCCGACTGGAAAAATAGTGATCCGCTCACGAGGAACAGGAGGAGGAGCCGCAAAGTGGGTCCTCCTCGTCCGTCGCCTCTACGATGGCACCACATCCGTTGACCCGGAAGGATCCACTCAAGCGTCCTCCTGGTCACCACTGGATCCCAAAGGCTCCACCCTCGACAGCTCCGAAGGGAGGCTAGTCAGCTCCATGGGTTGGCTAGCCTTTGGCGATGCCCTAACCTCAACTCTGACTCAGATGACTCTGAGTCAGACTGCAAAAAAAAAGGATTCATAAGAACTAATTATTGATAGTGCAATTTAAAATAATGTGATTGTCAACTGAAATTTACCTTCGTGCGTTGAAAGGCCACAACTCAGCCCGCAAGGTTCGAAAGGTGCCTCATCAGCTGAGAGAGTCTGCTCCCACCTGGCGAGGTACCTGAGAAAATGTCTCGTGCCTGGGTGAGGAACCCTCTCACCCCTTCCCCTTCTTTGCCTTTAATGATGACATCCTGTTGTAAGGGATAATTGATAAATATGCTAAGATAATATACAAAATTCATGTTAAGTTAGTGAAGAAAACGTTACTTCATAAATTTCAAAATTCATTAATGTCACAATCATGTACCCTACCCCCAAACCAGACCATCGATCTTCTTACGTAAGCATCTTGATTGCATTTCGTTTCCATTTCCCCATAGCAGCAATCTCGATATCTTGAGCTTCTCTAACTAAGTCATCGAGTCCTACACTAGGCTCGACTGTGAACGAGTCTGACAACTCTTCCTCTTGGTAAACCTCATCAACCTCATCATCCTCATGCTAATCATCATCGGAGTTTATAACCGCTTACGAGGATTCACATTATGTACCACCCACCAAGCTTTGAGATTTTTGCATGGATAAGTTATATAGTACACTTGCTCCACTTGGTGTGCAAGAACAAATGAATCGAATCCTCGTAGCCGTTCCTTGTGTTTTACTTCCATCACACCAAATTGGTTTATTCGGATTCCACAAGTGACATCAAACAAATCACAGCCAAAGAATACTGTTCGAAGATCCTTGTTTCTGACAAAAGAAAATTCATAGATTTTTTTTAATAATCCCATAGTAATTAGTTTCACATCCTTGAGAATCGGTTGCCCTTGTCACTACTCAGGTGTTATATGTTGCCGCGAGAGGATGAAGAGATTCAAATTGAGTTGTACGGAATCGGAAGCCATTGACGTCATATTGATCGTAGCTTCTAACTTTAACTAATCCATAAGATAGTTGTCTCAAGTCTTCATGGACGTTGGCATCTTTCATACACTGTCCAAGATATGAAGTTAATAGAAAACTTTGTAAAAATCTATAAGTTATTCAAAAACTTTGAAAATCCTGATAAGTTAACAAGAAAATGTTACATGATCTCGAAATCAGTATAGAAAATTAGGTCCTCTGTTTATTCTATTCCGTCACATCTCTTCTACTTGTTTGCTCGTAGGTTGCTATCTATGTGTCCACTTTTGCTTGTGGAAGTCATTGTATGAAAAGAAAACTTTTTGGAATAGATGTGTTGCAAAATATGCTGATTAGCATAAATGTAGGACAAACACTTACTCAAAATATTTATCCATCTCATATATATTAGCCTACATGTAGAGGAAAGCATCACTAATTTTTTCTTCGCTAAAGTCGTAGGAAGTGCAACTACCAACAGTAGTGCCACTTGTTGCAGAAATGGAGAGATTGCTACAAGGAGGTTGCTCATCTATATTGTACCTGCCGAAGTATTGACATTGTGTTCCTCTACAAAGTAAACACATGATAAGTATCCTACTTCCTTAAGAATAAAAGCTTCGGCGATACACCCTTCAACCCTTGCCCTGTTACCAATCATTGGTTTCAGATATTTTAGTGCTCTTTTTGTATGATACATCCACCTATATTGCACAAGACTGACCACTTTCGCTTCAAATGGAAGATGGATAAGGAGATGCTGCATCGGATTGAAGAACCCAAGAAGAAAAAATTTCCATCTTACATAATAGTACCGATATCTTCTTCTCCAACTTATCATCTTTGTCGTGATTTCTTTAGCACAAAGTTGTCAATAGAAGTGGCTAAGCTCGGCTAACAACATCCACACCGCATCATAAAAATAGCTTCGAAACATAACAGGTAGAAGTCTTTTCATAATTATGTGATAATCATGACTCTTTAACTCAATGAGCATTCCCACTTTCACATTCACAACTCGTCTCAGACTAGCTGCATAACCATTTGAGAATTTCAAACTTTGCAACCATTCAAGAATTTCTTTCTTTTCTTTAGGTCGAATACAAAAAGAAGCACGTAGTTTATCATCACTTTTGGAGAGCTCAAGAGTTGGAAGGTTACAAAGCTGAGCCAGATCCTTTCGAGCCTTTAAGTTGTCTTTCATTTTGCCCGTCGTGTACATGCATGTGCTTATGATACATTATCTCATGTTACGCTCTTGATGCATGACATCAATGTTGTGCATTAGTATCAACGACTACACATATGAGAGCTCCCATAGTGCACATACATGAGTCCAATTGTGATCTCCTCCGTAATCGAGAAAATATCCAACACGACCTTCACCTGACACCAATTTGTCTAACGTATCAGATATTTCTGACCTGGTAAGACGTTTTGGTGGTCCTTTTGTGAAAACAATGTCCTTTCTGAAGACATTCCTCTGTTGCCTAAACATGTGATTCGGAGGTAGCTAATGTTTGTGACAATCGAATTGCCTTATCTTGCTTCCATGAGTAAGTCGAAAGCAATCCGTGTTTGAAGAGTGGTCGAGGGGGCGTGCTTATGACGAGACACTTGGTCTGGATCCGAATGAAATTTCGGCAGCATAACCCCACTGTTCTCCAACTGCACGCCCGAAAATAGTACAACAAAGAATATTAGGGTTATAATGTCAAAATCTCATCCGGATCCAGACTTACATCTCGTCACAAGCCACCCCTCAGTCACTTCTAGACTGTCCAAAAAGGGACAATTCTGAACCTACTCGCCTCACATGTGTAATGCATGTGAGACACCCGCGTCTTGTCATAGGCCACGTCCCCTCGATCACTCACAGGCTGTTCAAAAAATGGACAATTCTGAACCTACTCGCCTCACAAGCGTAACACATATGAGACGGGATGATTCTAAATGGGTAACACATATTGTACAGATTACGTTAATCTTTCATTTTTAAGTCATTTACGAGGGAGAGGTAAGAATGAGAGAGAAGGAAAGAACGACCGAACGACTTTACGGGTTAGGTGTCGTACTTTATGCTCTGTCGGATCCAGCCGTCCAGGTGCGGGAGCTTGCTGTACTCACCATCGTTTTTTTCCTCCGTGCCCGTCTATACGCATGTGTCTACTAAATGGGTCGTGTCAGACCATAAATGGGCTATGCCGGGCCGAGCCAACCCGAAACACGTATATTTACGCATCGATATTAAACACTCAATCAAATAAAATAATAAATAAACAATAATAAACTAAACAACAAAATTAAACTCATATCAACTAAACCTAAACAAACATCTAAACAATTTTTAATTCATTTAAAAAATAATGAGGCACAATGTAAACAATTAAATAAATATTGCAACAAACATGTAAGCAGAATCTAAACAATTAAGTATAATCTAAACAATTAAAACTAATTAAGCATAATCTAAACAATTAGCATAATATAAGCGCCGACACAGGGCCATGGGGTCCCTCAGTGCCAGGGGGGAGGGGGGGCTTACCTCTGGGTGGAGCGGCGCGGCGGGCGTCGCTAGGGGAGCGGGCGGCGACGACTGCAGCTCAGGCGTGGCGGGCGCAAAGAGAAAGGCGCGCATGGAATGAGCCACGCGCGTGGCCCGCTGGTTTATGTTAATCCCTTTACGTACGACGGCCAGTTACTTACGTTGGGCCAGGGTTGAGCCAACGTAGTTAGCGCATTAAATTACGTCGATTTCATCTTACGTCGGCTTGAGGTTGTGCCACCGTAATTAGTGCATTAAATTACATCGGTTGCCTTACTTACGACGGTCGAGGGACCGTGGCTGACGTAAGTTGAGTAACCTACATCGGCTACAGACGACCGACATAAGTTAGATTACTTACGTCGGTCGGCTTACGTAAATTACTTTGGCCGGTGTAAAGTTGTGAGTTTCCTGTAGTGAATATTCTACATATTAATTCCAACAAATGTATTTTTGTCTTAGTACAAAGTTAAATTTAATATTAACTTTAGGTATTAGAATCGGGTTGCCAAAAAAATCATATGCCCATAGCCCCTAAAACACTCAGGTGTCACATCGACTTATCTGAGAGAAAATATGAGTGTGTTTAGATTGTTGCCAATACTTACCTTACCAAAATTTGGTAGTTGACCAAAAAATTTGAGTGTATTTGGATTGAAGCCAAAATATGGCAAGTCAATGAACTAATGTGTTGTGCTAGTTCATTTTCTTTACCAATATTGGCCAAACTTTAGGTGGCCAAGGGTGTGTTTGGATTGTTGCCCTTGCTTACCTTTCCTAAGTTTGGTGTTGCCAAATTTTGGTGAAGAATTTGACCACTCAAAATTTGGCCAACATTGGTAAAGAAAATGAACTAGCACAACACATTAGTTTATTGGCTTGCCAAATTTTGGCTTCAATCCAAATACATTCAATTTTTTGGTCAACTACCAAATTTTGATAAGTCAAATATTGACAACAATTCAAACACACCCCAAATTCTTCACAAAAATTTGGAAACACCAAACTTTAAAAAGTTAAGCAAGGGCAACAATCCAAACATACCCTATGTTCCTTGCTTGTCCATAGCGTTTCTTGCTTGTCCAACTTTAACGAACGAGCTCTGGGTGGGCTGCATGCCTGTTGGTCCCAGGTCACTATAATCTTATTCACTCGTGGGCCAGCTAGCTTCCTTATTGATGGACTAAGGCAGCCCAAAAGAAGGCCCCAAATTAAACAAAAACGAATGTGTCGGTCAATTAGTGAGAAGATAGAACCCGTTTGTCCTGGATGGTGTACACAAAATGTAAACGAATGTGCTAGATCTTATGTTCATATGATTTGCTTCCAAAGATCAGCATCTGAAGATTCTTGGGAATTTATTTCTTTCGAGAACATTGGGAGTTTTTCTGGTTCATTGTGTACAGAAATAATCAAATAAGCTAGGAAAATTCCAGCGCCCCAGGCAAAGTTCTGGTTGCCATGACGAGTAAGTGAAAAAACAAAAACAGTGATTGCACGATGAAGATCGTGTGGTCTATAAGAATTGTAAGCATGAAAACGTACGTATTCAAACCCCCTCTACTTTTTGAAAATTTCATGGTCGCCACGAGTTGCTTCTGTTTGAGCAGCACTTTTTAAATAATGAAACCAAGTTCCGTCCGCTACATCCTTAAAGGCAATGCACAAAGCCGTTCAGTACAGAACACAAACACTTAGTGTTAGTAATCACCGTCGAGAGGGGAAGAACTCAGAAGTATCGGGAAGAAGGAAGAAGGGAGAAGTTGCGTGGGAGGCACGAAGCTCAGATCGACATCGTCAATGTGTTGGTTACAGAGTTGCCTCCTCCTCTCTCTCACAGCTACTCATATATTCATCTCAGAAGCAAGCCCACTCGGAACCGATGAAGCGCGCGTTCGGCCTTCTGGGCCGCCCTCCTCGTCGTGGGCCTTGCGTGACTGGTTCGGCATTGGAGTCTTCGGCTGTAGTGCGCGAAGCAAGGGAGCGCGCGGTGTGCTTGACGCCGGCGCGAGTAACACTCCCTCCCCCTTTAGACGATGCTTGTCCCCAAGCCGGCGTGTGTGGGAAGGCTTGACAAAGGGCTTCAGAGTCTTCCCATGTGGAGAGCTCCTCGGGCAAGGAAGACCACTTGATCAGCACCTGGGATACTGTGGAGTTGCCGCGACGGATGTGCCGTTCCTGGATGACACGCTCTGGAATTTGCAAACTCACAGAGTCATTAGGTAATGCGGAACTGACTGTAAAAGGCCACCACTTGGCTGCTTTCAGTTGGGAGATGTGAAAAACTGGGTGAATAGATGATGAAGGTGGAAGGAGCAGCCTGTAAGCAACATTACCAACGCGTTCCACAATCTGAAACGGGCCGAAGAACTTGAAAGCGAGTTTCTGGCATGAGCAGCAAAGGAGAGAAGACTGAATATATGGCTGGAGCTTGAGATAAACCCAGTCGCCAACAGAGAAAGACCGTTCTGTCCGGCCTTTATCGGCCTGTAGTTTCATGCGCTGCTGGACACGAAGCAAGTGCTGTCGAATGACATCATTCATCAATAATCTATTTTGAGCCCAGGAAGAAACACTTGAATCTGAAAATGTGTTAGCATCAGAGAGTCCAAAATAAGTAGGTTGATGACCATAGAGTGCTTCAAAGAGATCGTCCTAGGGCGGAGTGAAAACTTGTATTGTACCAAAATTCGGCTAGTGAAAGCCATTTAAGCCATCTGGAAGGACAAGTATGAGTAAAACATCGCAAAAATGTTTCGAGGCACTGATTGAGGCGCTCAGTCTGACCGTTGGATTGCGAGTGGTATGCGGTACTCATCCGAAGCTGCACTCCAGCAAGAGAGAAGATCTCCCTCCATAGCTTGCTTGTGAACACCGGATCACGATCCGAGATAATGGCTTTGGGAAGGCCGTGAAGTTTGTACACATTATCCAGAAATACTTGGGCAACGGTAGAAGCGGAGAATGGATGGTGCAGCGGTAAGAAATGGCCATACCTGGTGAATTTGTCAATAATAACCATGATACAGTTAGAATGACCAGAGTGCGGTAGGCCGGAAATGAAATCCATAGAGATTGCCTGCCAGGCCCCCAAGGGTAATTCGACAGGTTGGAGAAGGCCAAGACTTTTGGACCTGTCGGGCTTCGCTTGTTGACATATAGAGCAAGAATTGACAAAGTCAGTGACAGACTTCTTGAGGCCTTTCCATGCAAAGGATTGTTTAATGTGACGGATTGCAACTGGGATGCCCGAGTGACCTCTAATAGGATGTCATGCAAGGAGGATATGATCTGGTGCTGCATTTTAGGATCAGCGCCCACCCAGACTCTTCTATTCTTACGAAGAATGCCTTTCTGAAGAGTAACACTTGGAACCGAAGTGGGGTTGACAGAGAGAGCAGAAATCCACTCCTGAGCCTGCTTTTCATTAGTGTAACTGGATGAGATATCGAGGATCCATGATGGAGTGGACAGTGAAGTGGACATAGTGTGCAATTCAGAGTGGGGGCAACGAGATAAAGAATCAGCAGCCCTGTTGTCACATCCTTGCTTATACACGATCTTGTATTGAAGATCGAGAAGTTTAGAGAAAACCTTTGGTTGCCAGGGTGTGTGGAGTCTCTGCTCTGTGAGATGGGAGAGGCTTCACCGATCAGTCTTGATGATAAATTCATCGAACTGCAGATACGGTCGCCATTGATCGACTGCTATTAAAATGGCAAGGTACTCTTTTTCATATGTGGAGAGGCCCATGGTTTTTGGTCCAAGAGGTTTGCTAACATAGGCTATTGGGTGCCCTTGCTGCATAAGAACAGCTCCCACTCCATGGTTGCTGGCATCTGTTTCAATGCAGAATGGAAGGCTGAAATCGGGTAAGGAGAGCACTGGGGCTGAAGATAAGGACAACTTCAGGGACGAAAAGGCCTGTTGCTGCAGCTGAGTCCATACAAAGGGGGTGTTCTTCCTGAGGAGCAATGTCAGTGGTTTGGATATAATACCAAAGTGTTTGATGAACTTCCGGTAATAGCCTGCTATGCCTAAGAATCTCCGTAATTCTTTCACATTCTCTGGTATAGGCCAATTGACAATTGTGCGTATCTTTCCTGGATCAGTAGCAACACCTTCTGCACTTATGATATGGCCGAGGTAAGCAATCTGGTTTTGTACAAAGGAACACTTAGAAAATTTGATCTTCCATTGATCCTGCTGCAGGAGTTGTAAAGTTTGTCTGAGGTGAGACAAATGTGAATCAAAATCAGGACTGTACACAAGTATATCGTCGAAGAAAACCATCACACATTTCCGCAACAGCGGTGGTAATGTGGAATTCATAGCTCCCCGGAAGGTGGCTGGGGCGCCTGTAAGACCAAAGGCAAGAACTTTAAATTCAAAATGGCCTTCATGAGTAGAGAATGCGGTCTTATGTTCTTCACCAGGTTGTAGTCGGATTTGATGAAATCCCGACCAGAGATCAAGCTTGGTGAACCACTTGACGTGGGCTAGTTCATATAAAATTTCTTCCATGAGTGGGATGGGAAATTGACGCTTGATGGTCAAAGCATTGAGGTAGCGGAAATCCACACAAAATCTCCAGGTCTTATCCTTTTTCTTCACCATGAGGACTGGTGAGCTGAATGCACTGGTGCTGCTGTATGAGACCCTTATGAAGCATATCATGCACTTGTGTCTCGATCTCGGACTTCAACTTGGGGGGATAACGATACTGTCTTATATGGAATGGTGCTGCCCCTGGAACAAGAGGAATTGAGTGGTCACAATTTCTTGATGGAGGTAATTCAGATGGGGCTTCAAACAGCTCAGTGAATTCCAAGATAATGCTCTGAATGGTTGGGTGCAGGTTGTCCAGATGCAGAGAAGCGGGCTCTGGTTGCAGAGATAACACTTGTACCACGGTTTCAGCGGGAAGTTCTGAGAAGTCCTTGAAGCAGGGCAACAGAGTTGTTGTAGGGAATTTTCATCCATTTTTGTTTCCAATGAACCTCCATGGGGCTGAACTGTTGAAGTCACTCCAAGCCCAGGATAAGATCATAACAGTGCAATGGTAATATTCTGAAATCAGAGATAAATGTACATTGTTGAGTAGACCAAGATGTCTGTTGCAACTGAGAGGTGCAGTAAAGTTTGGGGCCATTTGCAACAGCAACCGGGATTATCCTTGGAAGAGGTGTGACTCCAACAAGTTGGCTGACAATGTTAGAACTCAAGAAGGAATGGGTGCTACCACTGTCAATTAAAATGAGGACTGGTATACCTTGTACTGATCCGGTGAGTTTCATGGTTGTTGGTGAGTCTGATCCATCAAAGCCAGCTTGAGAGATGGCCACCAAAATGTGGTGATCAACGCCTGGTTCACTACAGTTGGATTGATGATCATCAACGTTGAGGAATTCTCACAATTCTTGCACGGCGTTGAGTTGTACAGAAGAGCTGCATTTGTGGCCTTTATGCCATTTCTCCGTACATATCTTGCAGAGGCCCTTGGCGACACGATAGGCCTTGAGAGCTTCAAGACGATCAGTGGATGGAGAGTTATTAACAGGGTCGACCGCATTAGAGGAAGTCTTGGGAAACTCGGCGCGAGGTGGTGTTGAAAGCATCTAGGCCCCATGAGGTATGGTTTCAGTAATTAATGACAACCATTGGATTTTACTAATGAATTTGTGGATGCAAGGTCTCCCATATCACTCATCACACTCAAATAAAATCTATATGAATATCATCTACTGCTCATTGGATATAATTGGAGACCTCTTAACAATCATTCTATACGATCAATCATTGTTTATTAAGATTAGAAGTAAAAGCTCATATGTCAAAATTATTCAACCAAAATTGACAGCACTCAATGCTTGATAATCATCAGAAGAATATTTCCAACCAATGCCTAAGAGGTCAATCGAGCAAATTCCCAAAGAATCACTTAGAACAACTCGAAGCAAACAAAATCAACTCACCGGATCAACCGGTGTTTCCAGAAAACAACACATCGGTCGAGTTAGTTCAGCAGAAGAAGAAGACCTCAGAACTAAGTACTCACCGAATCATCTAATGATGAAGGGCATGTTACATCGGTCCATCAGTATAGTAAGCAATCTCCCTGGACCAAGTGTAACACCGGACCATCCGATGTACAACTATAACACATCGGCCGATCACTCCAGTAAGCATCAATTCTGAACTAATTCTTGATGAAGTGCCACCGGATCATCCAATGAAAATGCAAGGGTAATATCGGTCTAACAACGGTCATATCTGACACAGTGACATCAGCTAATTTAGATTTGACCGATGATAACTGAAGGGGGAGCATCAGATCATCCGGTGTTCGCAGAACAGTGATGTCAGCCTACTTTTCCAACGACTATTTCGTGGAGGCTGACTATTTATAACCCTTCAACCAGTCTATTCGACAAGTCTTGACAACCAGAGCTACTCTACACATTCTCAAGCATTCAAGACGTTGAGATAACACTTCTACATCATCTACATCACTTACACACCAAGAGATAAGCTAGAACTTGCTAGAGATAGTGCTTGTGTGCTTCCATTCTTGGTGATTGGAGTCTCTAGTATAGTGAGAGCTGTAAGGGAGTGTCCCTTGGTGATTGTATTGGAGAGAACCTTCCGGAGCTTGCCAAGACGATTGTGGAAGCCCGGAGGATCCAACTTGTACAAGGCTTGAGCTCCACCTTGCCGATGTTGGCAAACGGAGAAGTATAGTGAAGATCCCTGGTCTCGGTGACTTGGGAGTGGCTATACCCTTTGTTGGGTGCCACAACGTGGATGTAGGAAGATCTTGACGAACTTGCCGAACCACGGGATAAATCTCCATGTCTTCGTGTCTCTTCGGGAGTTTGCGCTTTCTTCCTCTTCCCTTGCACTTATGCATTTCTTATACCGCAAAGTTACTATTCACTTGAATGCATAGGTTGTTTGCATAGAGAATTGGGTTTTTAGTAATTAAGTTTCATTGCTTTAATTTTTGAAAAGAAGCCCAATTCACCTCCCCTCTTGGGCATTCGATCGTTACAATTGGTATCAGAGCGAGGTTGCTCATTGGATCATTCTAGCTTCACCGCTAGAGAGCTAAAATGGCCAAGAACGGGGGTTTAGTTCCTATCTTCGAGGGCAAGAAATTTGCCTATTTGGAAAGCACGCATGCGTGCTTATCTAGAGACTATTGCTCCCGAGGTATGGGAAGCGACCCATGCGGGGTTTGGTGAGCATAATTATGTTGGTGATCAAATCAAGTGGGATGCTAAAGCTAGAAATGCCATTTATGAATGCATTAGCCAAGATGTGTTTGCTAGGATTGCTAGCAAAGAAAAAGCATGTGAAATTTGGGCTTGCTTGATTGAAATTCATGAGGGTTCTTCTCGCGTCAAAGAACTAAAATATCATATGCTTAAAGCCAAATATGATGAGTTCAAAATGCTACCTCATGAAAATGTCAATGAAATGTTTTCTCGCTTGAATGTGCTTATCGAGGAAATTAATGCTCTTGACATTGCTTCTCTTGGCAAGAGACTCATCAACCGCAAGATTCTTATGCTCCTTCCCAAGCCAAAGTACAACATCATCAACTCCATGCTTCAAAAAGAATCTCTTGACCACATTGAAGTTTCACAACTTATTGGAGAGATTCACGCTCATGAGATGAGTGTACTTGGGATAATGGAGCAATCATCTTCAAAGACAATCGCTCTAAAGGACTCCACCAAGAAATGAAGTCTCAAGAAAAAGAAAGTGGTTGAGCCCAGCTCAAGTGAAGAAGAGCAAGCATCAAGTGAAGATGACGATGATGAGCTTGCTTTGATGATGAGAAAGTTCTCTCGCTTGAACTCCAAAATTGCCAAGAAGGGATACACCTTTGATCCCAAGAAGAAAACCTTTTTACCAAGGAGAGATGATAACAATACTTGCTACAATTGTGGTGTTCAAGGCCACATCTCCTATGATTGTCCAAAACCGGACAAAAGAAGAGAGAACCACAAGGGCAAGCATCGCAAGCTTGAAGATAGTGAGGATGATGAAGAGGACAAGCCCAAACCAAGATCCTTTGGGAAGAAAAGACATGACAAGGGCAAGAAGGCAAAACTCTTCCCAAAGAAGAGGAAAGGTCCACAAAAGGTGTTCATGTGTGAGGCAAATGAATGGATCACCGACGAAGAATCAAGTGATGAAGAGAGTGAAGTGGAAGAAGAAAGTTTGGCTGGCCTTGCCATTGCCAACAATGATGACTCACCTCTACATCCACCTCCCATGTGCCTCATGGCTAAAGGTAACACCAAGGTATGTGATGACTCCAGCGATGATGAGCTTTCCCCCGATGATTTAACTTCATTAATAAATGAATACCACACTATCATTAAGAGGGAAAAGAGTAAGGTCAAGGACCTTGAAGAAACTCATGCTAAGCTTGAGAGTGCTAACATTGATTTGCTTGACAAGTATGAAAGCTTACTTAAGGAGCATGACACACTCAAATCTCATGTCAAGCCAATGGAGGAGGATAAGGCTCAAATCAAGCTAGATCATCATAAGCTTGACTTAGCCCACCAAGCACTCTTGGGAAAGCACAATGAGTTAATCCAAGAGCATCAAGTACTTAACCTTGCTTATGAAGTTCTTGATCAAGAATTAAAAACTATGAAGAAAGAAACTCTTAACGATAAGGTATCTATTAATTCTCATGCCGCTAATGTCTTGCACAAGTCTTTGTCTTTGAGATAGAATGCTAGGGAGAATGACTTGTTGGAAGAAATTGAAAGTCTCCGCACTAGTGTGGCAAGACTATCTAAAGGAGAAGTCAAGCACAAGGAAATCCTCTTCCATCAAGCAAAGGCCTTCAACAAGAGAGGACTTGGATCCTTCCCGGTGCCTAACAAAGGAAAGGTGCCCTCACCGGAGCTTAGAACAAGCTTCATCAAGGAAGTTGGTTCCTATTGCCAACATTGTGAGGTCACCGATCACCATACAAGGGACTGTCCTCTTCCTAGCCGGCCTTCTCCAAAATTGCCTACTAACTACAAATATAATTTCAATGATCATTATTATCTCTTAAGTAAAGTAGATGGCAAGGTGAAGGCAAGGTTCATTGGCAAGGACATGAAGGGCATGAAGGGGAAGCTCCCCAAGCAACTCTGGGTCCCAAAAACACTTGTATCACACATACAAGGACCTAAGTTGATATGGGTGCCTAAAGTCAAAAATTAAATTCATGTGTGTAGGTGAACTACAAAGCCGGAGGAAAACATTGGGTACTCGATAGCGGGTGCACTCAACATATGACCGACAATGATGGTATGTTCATCACCATAGAAAACCCCAACAATCATGAACAAGTCACCGTTGGTGATAACTCTAAGGGGAAGGTAATTGATTTAGGTAAGATTGCAATTTCAAATGATTTATCTATTTCCAATGTATTGTATGTTATGTCACTTAGTTTCGATTTGCTCTCTATTGCACAACTATGTGATCTTGGACTAACGTTCACCTTTAGCAAGAATGATGTTGTTGTGACTAGTGAAACAAGCCAAGAACTAATCTTCAAAGGATTTCGGCATGGACATCTCTACCTAGTAGACTTCACCAACAAGGATGCTAGCTTTACCACTTGTCTCTTCACTAAGACAAGTTTGGGTTGGCTATGGCATCGACGCATAGTGCACATTGGAATGAGCAAGCTCAAGAAGTCATTCAAGCTTGGGATGGTGACCGGCGTGAAGGATGTCACATTTGAGAAGAACAAGCTTTGTAGCGCTTGTCAAGCCGGGAAGCATGTTGCTTCACACCACCCAATGAAGACAATGGTGTCAACCTCCAAGCCACTTGAGTTACTCCACATGGACCTCTTCGGACCATCCACATATCAAAGTCTTGGTGGTAATCTCTATTGTCTTGTTATAATTGATGACTACTCTCGATATGCTTGGACTTTGTTTCTAGGTGACAAGAGTAAAACTCTGGAAGTGTTCAAGACCTTCGCTAACCGTGCTCAAAGGGAATTTCAACTTCCCATCATCAAGGTCCGGAGTGACAACGACACCGAATTCAAGAACTACAACATTGGGGAGTGGTGTGATCGTGAAGGTGTGAAGCATGAGTTTTCGGCCACATACACTCCTCAACAAAATGGCGTTGTTGAAAGGAAGAACAAGACTCTCATAACTCTTGCACGAGCAATGCTTGATGACTATGGCACGTCCGAGAAGTTTTGGGCCAAAGCAATCAACACGGCGTGCCATGCCGCAAATAGGGTCTACCTACATTTACTACTTCAAAAGACCCCATACGAACTTCTCATTGGGAGAAAGCCCAACATCTCTTATTTCTGAGTTTTCGGGTGCAAGTGCTACATCTACCGCAATCTCCTCAAGGTATAAGTTAGAAATGGATGTGATATGAACTGAAGAGTAGAAATAAAGTCTGCGCGTAGTAGTGAAAAAACCAGGAAAAGTCAGCAGCTGCTATGGATGAAACTCAGAAGAGTCAAAATTATTCTTCAAAGAACGCTGACTCTGTGGATAATTTGAATGCTGAAAGGTTGCGAATAATGTCTTCTGTTAGATATTGCCATTAGTATTGCCAAAAGTACTCTTTCATATACTGACAGTCCACCCCTAATGCCTAACATTTCTAGTACCAACTAATTCATTCGGGCGAGACAGATTACGATGTCATGATGCGCCCATTCCTATGGCCATTCCTTTAATAGATCGTGCGTCCTGCACATTGATCCGGCAGCGAGACCCGCCCTGGTTGTAAAGCGAGCCGTCCTTCCTCGTTGCTTTGTCTTCGGTTTGTTTTTCAACTCGGCCTACGTTACAAACATTAAGGGAAAGGTAAGGTTGATTCATTTGCTTCGACTGGATTAAAGCAAGAAGAAAAAAGTAAAAAACAACAACCTACCGACCCAGCGCAGTGCCTATGGCAGAGACTGAACCTAGTGATCTTTCTCCTGCTGGCAAGCATCGATACCTGTTTGAAATCCTATCAACGTACCTATGTGTGTTTTTCCCTATGATTAGGGAAGAGGAAAAGGAAGCAGCTTTCAAAAAAAAGGACAAAATAGGAGAAGGAGAAGTCGATTTTAAAGAATCGCCCTTTGAAGAGCTGGGCAAGGAGATGACAGTCTTTTCCCCTGGAGATGGAAAATCCGTCCACCCGGTTTTATTAATTTACAAATTCTTCCTCAGCTAGTTAAAAAAATGAAATTGGCTGACAGATTTTAACTTACCCTCTATTTTGGTGCCTTTAGTAGGCTTAGTCGTTCCGGCAATTGCAATGTTTTATTTATTTATTTATGTGCAGAAAAATAAGATTGTCTAGAACCGACGGGGCCAAATTTGCTCAATGTATTTCCAGGATCATAATACAAATATTAAGCTACGCGCAAATTCTCATTGGATCTTGGTTGTTCTTAACAGCGATGGCTATTCATTTAAGTCTTCGGGTAGCACCACCAGATCTTCAACAAGGTGGAAATTCTCGTATTTCATATGTACATGTTCCTGCGGCTCGGATGAGACCACTATCATACATGAAATTTTTCATAGAATGATTGTTTTGTTCATGTTCACGCCGGAGTGCTGAGGTTGTTCCCACCATTGAAGTCAGAGTCTGGGTGTGGGCCCGCTCGGGGAGTCGATAAGTTAATTCCTGTGGATGTCTACTTGCCGGGCTGCCCACCTAAACCGGAGGCGGTTATAGATGCCCTGTAGGAAAACTCAGGAACATCTATAGAAGCGAACCTTGGCGTGTATGTTTTCTTTGACCTTAGCGGCCTTCTTCATTGGAAAGAACATTTCTCCCTTTTTCCGCTGCGCATTTCTCCTTCTCGCACTTGTCAAGCCATTCCCTCGTTCTCCCCTCCATTAAACATAGGAAAGTTCGCTAAGTTTGAAAAGTCCAAAGAGCGCAGACTAGCCACGGAGCTTGGATACGGTTTCCCGATCGGAGATCCATGGATCACAGACGCTCTCTCTCCCCATGGCCTTTCGCCTCTGAAAGCGTCCTTCCTTCTCAATGCCCGGGCATCCAACCCGCTATAATAAAAGGTAAGAAGACCTAATGAGGAATCAGTAGGAGGAACCCAAGATGTACTAATGGCGAATCAGGAGACTCAAGCACTAATGGCGCATCAAGATGTTTGTTGTTATCCCTGCAGTCGGTAGTTCTCACATAAGTCTGTTGTTATGACATCAGTCAAGTAGTTAAGCATGAACCCTCTTGTCCATACTTGAAAACAGATAGGACGACTTAAGGACATGGTTTGGATGGGATTCAGAATTTCCTATTTCCTAATCATTCCTAATTTCATTCTAAAAAATAAATAAAGAAGGATTCTCTTTTATCCTTTCCCAACCTAACTAAAGATTCTCTTTCAGGAGGGAGTGCGAGTAGCACCAGTTAACAAAACTTTTTGATTCTCTTTCGCCTATCGGCGGAGTGGACCTACTGGGCTTGAATCCGTACGTTGAAGTAGAAGACTCGGCAATACCAATAGGAGAATTGAAACCAAGAGCAGAATGAGGCGTTTTTGTAGGACCCGGCGCTGCATATTCCTCTGGCCTGCTGTTCAGATCAACAACCGGAAGAATCTCAACTGACTTCTCCCTTCTTCATTGATCCGGGGGAAAGGGAACCGTCTACCAGTTGGGAAGCTAGACATCAAGGTTGTGGTCATTTCTCTTCAAGCTCGGGATTGGCGAAACCATGCCCCTGGGAAAAACGAATATAGAATAATACACCTCTGGATGACCGAAGAACCAAAAGAGATGCTGGTATAATATTGGGTCGTTCGAGCTTTTCCTGGGAGTATGGCATGGGTTACATACTTCAGCGCCGTAGCGCCTGGTATGAGCCTCGTGCCCTCCCTCCGGGGATAGCTGGTTCCGGGCAATAAAACAATCTAATCCTATCTACTTGCTTGCCGTGATTCGGTATCAGAGCAACGAACTTACCAGTCTTGATCGTTACAAAGGACGATGCTATCACATCGAACCCGTTCCTGGGGAAGACAGTCAATATATCTGTTATATAGCTTATCCATTTAGCCCCGAGTATCAAACTACGGAAAGCGGAGGTTCCTCGGTACCTGCTTGATGGTGCTGGCAGATCGACTACTTGGTCTGGAGGGTTCCGTATCAATCCATGGGGGCTTTAGTCATAGCCCCCGCCTCTGCTTTATCTTTGGACCAGAAGCAAGCAAGAGGTGGGATACCACAAAGAGAAAGTGTACCCAATAAAAAAGTTTCGGCACCGGCTCCTAGACTACTAGTACTAGGAATGGCGAATGGTTCGATTGAGGCTAACGCAGGAGCTAGTACTCCCCTGAGCACCAGACCCCTGGGATACTACTAATTGATTGAGTAGTCGAATTGTAGTATCAACTCTTTTCTTTAATTGATCATTTTATTTTGTATTAATCATTTTGCCTGTCAGCGCGGGTGTCTGGTAGATGCAGATTTCACGTTCTCACAATTTGATCATAGTGAGATCCTTTCAAGTCTCAATCAAATTATTATTAAGGATCCTCTATTAACAAAAGCACTGAACATAGAGTCATTGGTGACAGATAATCAATCTTTCTTTGCGAAGCTATTTGGGGTGGCTTTGAAAGAATGAGCCGCCCCAAAAACCTCCGAACTTTTCCACCCTAAAAAAGAATAGCCTGAGATGGTTTTCTTTCCGTATCAATGGCTGACTAGCAACGGGGTTATCCAACTTCACTGCCTCATCTATTTCTGCGTATGAAATGCATATTGCATAAAATAAAATATTCGTTGCAACTGGTGATTAAAAAAATAACAATAATAATGATGCTGACCCGCAAATATCGAATCCAACTCATCTACAAATGAGTCTTTGATGGACCGAAAAGTCTCCTCTATGTGCGTAGTTTCAAATGGCCATAGTATGGCTCAGTTTGTGCTGCCTTTTTCCTGACACTGTGATTTGTCTATGAGGTTGAAGTTTTAGATGGACCCTTTAGAGGATCCAAGAGTGATTCCTCAATAAAACAAATGGGATTTTGAGGGAGGGCTGAACGTGTCTATATCTGTGGTTCCAGAAATGGAATTGCTATTCTCGATTCAGACAAGACACTGATTTGTTTACGAAACGCTCTTCAATACCAAACCTAAGACACACAAAGTCACAGAACTCATCCCAATTCATACTCTCTTCCTTATTTTCTACAATTTGATCATAGTGAGATCCTTTCAAGTCTCAATCAAATTATTATTAAGGACACCCGCCCCTTCATACTTGGGGGGCTTAGTTGATTAAATCAATCCAAGCGAGAATATCTCGGAATACCCAACTATGATCTACCGGATTTCCAATCCGTTGAGTGGATGGAAGGTATTTTATTGAGTGAGAAGCTAATTTCTCTAATTTCATAATATTCTAAAATATTATGGATAGATACACATCAATATATAATAGTATAGGTTTGTCCCTATACCGGTCATGTTTCTTGGATTATTTACAAGCGGTATTCAGCCCACTTCGTTCTCTCGCTCCACGAGCAAGGAGACCATGAAAGCCAGTTGCTAAGAAAAAGGTAGAACCATAAATACTGTCCGAACCACTTTGTAATGAAATTAGAGGAATGCTATGGTAAAACTTCGTTTAAAACGATGTGGTAGAAAGCAACGTGCGACTTGAAGGAGATGATCGATTGTGGATTCTTCTTCCAATCAATTCCAATCTCCTTCTAGAATCAAACAATAGCTTTGAAAGGCTAGGCAAGAATCTTCTTTCTTACTGCACCAAGATATTGAGCCTCCTTCAAGGATAAACATATACCCTTTCCATTTTTCGTCTCATTGGATCTCGGTTGTTCTTAACAGCGATGGCTATTCATTTACCCGAATCCTTAACTTAAGAAATGCTTACGGAGTGGAAAGCGCAGATTTAGACCACTTTCAGGCTGACAACAAAGGAAGAGCGAAAAAGCCCCGCTTATTTTTCTGAAAAAACATTTGACTGACGGGTGTAGTTGAAACATTAGGTCTTTGCTTCGATCGCCAAAATTACCTTTTGTCACTTCCCCTGTATTTGGTTGTAACACCCATATTTTTTTTATGTTCAAAAAATTGCTCAAACCTTGACCATTGTAGCATGCATTTTTATGTGAATTTTTGGTGTTCAAACGAGTAGCAAACGATTCAAATTGAATTTAAATTCAAATCAAAAGAAAAGAATGGAAAAAGAAAAAGAAAAAGAAATAAAAACCCCGTCTGGGCCAATTCCCCTCCCCTGGCCCATTTCACTTTCCTTCCCCGCCGGCCCAGCCGAATCCCGCGCCCCCTCCTCCTCTCTCTCCCACTGCCGAGCGGGACCCACCCGTCATCCCTCCCAACCGCCACTTCCTTCTCCCGCGCCCGCACAACCGCCGCGCGCAACCGACGCCCCCGCGCCCACGTTTCCTCCCCCGATTCCACTCCCCCTGACGGTTTTCGTGCGCCCCTCGAACCCGCACCCCTCCTCTGCGCTTAAGAGGAACCGACGCCTTCATTTTTCCCCTACCCAGAGCTCTCCCCGGAACCCTAGACCTCCATCGCCGGTGAGTACCTTGGCACACGCGTTCCCGCCACTGCAGTCCCCTTGCTCCCCATCTTCTTGGTCTCACGTGCTCACCGCCCCACCAGGAACACGCCGGGCAAGAGTTCGAGGGGAGATCACCGAGGTTTCACCGAGCTCGACGTGCACCGACGCCACCGCCGCCATTCCTCATCGCCGACCGTCCTCCGACCGATTTCAAGGCTAGCTACTCCCCTAGGTGAGTTCCCCTTCTTCTCCTCTTTCGTTCCATGCCTTTAGCGCCTTGGTTGAGCGTCGGTTTCACCGTTTTGGCCGTCTCCGGCGAGTTCGCCGCCGCGGGCGCCTAGCGCCGCCGCGCCGGCCACCACCGACGTCGTCGGGGGCGACGTTGCCTCATCTGGAGCCGTCCATTCCCGGCCAACGGCCACGATTAGAAGTTCATACCGGTTCGGTTATTTAAAATCCTAGCCATCCATCTCAGATCCAACGGCCTGCATTCAAAGCCCCATTTCCCGCCTGCGCATTTGCACCGGAGCCCCTGGAACTTCACTAGCTACCCCCTGGACTTCTCCAGAATTGAAATCTAGCCCCCAGAAATCACAGACTAGCCCCTGAAACCCTAAAAATTGGTTTTAATCATGTAATTAAGCATTCTAACCCCTGTAATTTTGTAGAATAATGTATTTAGACTCTGTACAGTGTAGAAAACTATTTATTTAGCCCCTGGACTTTTATTTAATTGCTGAATAGGGTTTTTTTATTGTATGTAAGGTGTAGAAAATAGATAAAAATGGTAATTAAGTGTAGGAATGTTATGAAAAATTGTCATAATCTATTTTATGCTGTGAATTTATTGTAGTGTTCAGATAAAATATATTTGGTCCCTGGAATATTTATTATAAAGGTTTTAAAATACATTTTTGCTATAGAAAATTCAATAAAAATGGTTTTAGGCTATAATAAAATCCCAAAATTGTAGGATAAATCTAAAATGCATACTTTGGCCATGTCAAGTGATTAATACCTCGTAGGGACGCATTAGTGTAGGATTTTGTGCTTATGTGTTTGTGTGAATGCATTGTTTTGCGTGCCTTTACTTATTTAGCTTTATTCTATTCTTGCCATTGCTTGGGCATATATCTAGAGTCGTTCTACGACCCTAACCTCAACTTCCAAGACCAAGACTTCGTCAATTCACAAGTCTCCAACGAAGGCAAGTGCCCTTGACCATCTTGTACCTATTTTAGGGATTTAGCTAGTTGCATGCTAATTAAATTGATGTCCTACTTCATGTTTACATGCCCTGTTCCTTGGAACTTTAGGTTTCTCCCGATGAACTGCTAGTGGTTGGATGGTGCGGGGAATGAGGCGGGTGATCTGCTCTTGGAACCGCAAGGCTCAAGAGGGGGCTCTGGGGCGGAGGGTTACTCCGAGAATCCCCAGTGGTGGAAACCTTAGAGGGCTAGCACTAGTCGGGAGTACCTTTGTAAAGACCATGTTGTGATCTCCTGGCCTCACACCAAAGGAAGTGTGTAATGTGGTTAGCTACCACGGGCAATCAGGGAGGTTCACTTAGTCCACCTGGCAACAGGGGATGAAATCACTGCTTGTGGGTAAAGGGTACACTCTCTGCAGAGATTTGGTAAAACTGTCATGACAGCCGTGCTCACGGACAAGAGCGGCTTGGGGCCAGTTCATAATTAGACTATGGTTGGGAAATGATGGTTCATTATGATTCAAGTACTTACATTATCATTAATCATGTGTGTGCTATTTAATGAATTATGATATTGATAATTGAAAGCTAAGGATAGGTTCTAAGCATAGTGCTAAGCCATATTTGGCCTTTCCTTGCTCTAGCCAATCATGTCATTCTCTTCCCGCACTTGCTGAGTACTCTATGTACTCAAGCGTTTAATTCTCCTTTAGAGTATGAAGAAGAAGAAGCTGCACCGGAGGACTTCTACGTCAACCCGGAGGACTTGGTCTAGGCTGGCGACCTCACGCGCAACGGCTGCCTGTGGAGACGAAGCCCGCTTATCTATCTTGATTTCTATAGTGTTGAACTGTTTAGTGTTGTAAATATTCGTGGAGTGTATTTGTAGACCTTCGGGTCGTTCTGTAAGACTATTTATGTATTTCGAACATGGCAATGTAATTGGTATTTCACTTTCGTCGACGCATGTACGATTCAACTGATCCTGGCGTACATGTGATTAGCGTCTATTCATCTTTATGATGACCGGGCGTGACAAAGTGGTATCAGAGCCGTGTTGCCCGTAGGACGTAAGCCTAGTTAGAAATGGCCGAAAATTAAGGACTATACTATTTTCATATGAAATAGTATTTCCAAAACTTTGTGCTCTCCATCTCAACCCTTGTGCTTCTTACCTTGCCTTGCTTATTTGTTTTTATTCTAACTTGATTCATTAATTATTAATCTCACTCTCTTCTTTTCAAATGTTTGTAGATGGCGCGGACCAAGCAGACGGCCCGTAAGTCGACTGGAGGTCGTGTTCCTCAGCACGCCCTAGCCAGTCGCTCCGCACCTCACACACCCCGGAGGGAGACGACACTGCTCTCCAACGGGAGTGCTGCTTCGAGGATGCGCGTCCGTCTTCGTTCTCTTCTTCGAGCTGCGGGGTACCGTGAGTACCGTGTCCGCTTAGTCTACCACACCACTAGTGTCTTTGTACCCTATACTGGTGAGCTGGAGTGGACTTCTCAGCTGGCCGTCTACTACGACTCGGAGTTGCTGCACTCGCACTTCTCTCCGGCCTGGAGGAGCTCCCAGCGTGCAGCTGAGGAGGACGCCACGTGGGAGGCGACCACCTACTGGAGCCACGCCCACAGGTTCCTTCTTGGGTGCACGGAGCACGCGTACACCCCTCAGCGCCCTAGTGGCACAGCCGCCTTCACTGGACGTGACGTCGAGGGACGCTTGACTCACCCCCAGTGCGAGAGGCTGGTGGACGACGTTGTGGAGTTGTCTTCGCGACTCCAGCGTTGTCAGCAGGAGCTGCAGGACAGCAGGGACCTGGTCGACCGCTACGAGCGACTTCGACGACGCTACTCGAGGATCACTGGAGTTGATCCTAACTCTCCGCAGTACGCTTCAGACGTGGAGCCTTGGGACCCGAACTCTCCGGATCGCCGCATGAACTCCCCCAAGAACCCAAGAGAAGACTCAGAAGAAGAAGACCCGGAGATGGAGGTTGAGGAGGACTCCGACGAGTAGGAGTGGACTCGTTTCCCCGCTGGACGACTCAGGACAGTTATCCTTAGTTTGTAGGAGCGTGTAGCTACGCCCTCCCTAGTCTTGAGTTGTGTCTTTTATGTTGTTATGCTAGCAGTTTGCTTTATGTTGTGTGTGTTGGGTGCGACATGAGTTGTGGAATGCTTCGGCATCCTGTCCACATCCATGTCTTTAGTCGTGTTTATGTGTCGTGTGAGTGGTGGAATGCTTAGGCATCTTGTCCACCTCCACACTAGTTGATTAATGAACTTGTTATATGTCTATTACCCTTGATGCATATAGTTGGGACCGTGTTACCCTAGTGTATCCTTTCTTATCTCATCTATTATTCTAAGACCTCAATAAACTTCTCTATCACAGATGGCTGGACGAGGTAGAGGTAGAGGTCGTGGTCGTGGTAACCCACCTCTGGATGAAGGACTTGGAGGTGTCCCTGGATGGAATGCAAGGGGTGCTCGAGGAGCCCCAGCCTCTCAACAAATGCAACAGATGATGGCTCTTCAGACTCAACTACTTAACAACCTCACCCAGATTGTCACCAACCTGCAACAAGCCCCACCCCCACCACCACCAAACTACAACCTCCCGCCACCACCACCTTTTCCACCTAGGTCCTTCCTTAGGGACTTCCTGAACACCCATCCACCCACTTTTGCCACCGTTACCGAACCCATGGACGCCGATGATTGGCTCCGTACCATTGATAGCAAGCTGAGGCTCATCAACTGTGAAGGGAGGGAGAAAGTGCTACTAGCCTCCCATCAACTTCAAGGACCAGCAGCTGACTGGTGGACCGCCTTCACCGAAGCCCACCGGGACCCGGAAAATATTACATGGGAAGAATTCCGTACCAACTTCCGCAATCACTTCGTACCTGAAGGAGAGATACAAGCCAGGCGTGAAGAATTCCTGATGCTAAAGCAAGGCCGTATGACTGTGAGGGCCTACCTGAATGCCTTCACCCAGCTATCCCGCTATGCCCCAACAGACGTGGATACCGACGCCAAGAAGCAATTCCGCTTCAAGAATGGGCTGGACAAAGAGTTAAAGTTCGCCATGTCTTCCAGCGACTACGGCGACTTCCAGAAGTTAGTTGACAAAGCTTTTGAAGTGGAGAGGACTAAGAAGGAACTGGATGATGATGAAAGAAAGAGGAAGTTGACTTTAGCAGCACATGCCTCCAGCAGCAATGTACGCCCCCGTCTCCACCCTCAGCCTACAACTCATATGACTCGTCCTATGAACTACTCGGGACAGAGGTTTCCCAACTCCAACTACAGGCCACCCACTCCCTACAACCAGCTAACGCGCCAGCAGCAGCAGCAGCAGCCACCACGCCAGCCAATGCAACCCCCACGCCAGCAGATGCAGCCACCCTGCCCTTCAGCCCCAGCTAACCTTCCAAGTGGCCAACCCCCAAGAAACCAGTCAGGAGGCAACAAGGGCCCAAATAATGCTGCAGGAGTACAATGCTACAAGTGCGGAGAATGGGGACACTATGCCAGCAGTTGTCCAAAGAAGCAGCAAAACCCAACTGGCCGTGTCAACCATGTGACTCTGGAGCAAGCACAGGAAGCACCTGATGTGGTGATCGGTACGTTCTCTGTAAACTCCCACCCCGCCACCATATTGTTTGATTCGGGTGCTACACATTCATTCATATCCAAGGATTTCATAAAGAAGCATGACATGGTAGTTACATTCTTGAATGGGCCATTATTGATAAACTCTCCTGGAGGAGAGATGGTGGAAAGGCATCTATGCCGAAAAGTGAGTATAAACATAAGGGGGGTAGTCTTTTGGGCCAACCTAATAGTGTTGGACTCACAAGGATTAGATATCATACTGGGAATGGACTGGTTGGCAAAGAATCAAGGAGTAATTCATTGTGCAACTAGAACAGTCTGCTTAACACACCCGGATGGCACCACAGTAGAATTCAAGCCAGATCAGACACAAGAAGCAGTAGTGCAACTCAACCATCTTGAGAGCACCAAAGACATCAGGATTGTGAAAGAATTTCCGGATGTATTCCCAGATGACTTACCAGGTATGCCCCCTGATCGAGAGATTGAATTTATCATTGAACTAGTACCTGGAACGGCCCCAATATATAAGAGGCCATATAGAATGGATGCTAAACAACTAGCTGAACTAAAGGATCATATTGAGGAATTATTGGCAAAAGGATATATTCGTCCAAGCTCATCGCCTTGGGGAGCACCAGTCATATTTGTACCTAAGAAGGATGGAACTCAAAGGTTGTGTGTGGATTATCGTGCCTTAAATGAGGTGACAATCAAGAATAAATACCCACTACCCAGGATTGAAGATTTATTTGATCAGTTAAGAGGAGCATGTGTGTTTTCCAAGATTGATCTTCGTTCGGGCTACCATCAACTGAAGATTAGACCGTCGGATATTCCCAAAACGACATTCGTCTCTCGGTATGGATTATATGAATATACCGTTATGTCGTTCGGATTGACCAATGCTCTGGCGTATTTTATGTATCTTATGAACAAGGTTTTCATGGAGTACTTGGACAAGTTCGTAGTGGTATTCATCGATGACATACTTATCTACTCCAAGACTGAAGAAGAGCACGAGGAGCACCTCAGGATGGCCCTACAGAAGCTTCGTCAACATCAACTGTATGCCAAACTTAGTAAGTGTGAGTTTTGGCTAAAGGAGGTATCATTTTTGGGACATGTCATATCCGAAGGAGGTATAGCAGTGGATCCAGGCAAAGTGGCCGATGTCCTTAAGTGGGAAACACCTGAGAGTGTACATGATATAAGAAGATTCTTAGGTATGGCTGGTTATTACCGTCGATTCATCGAGGGATTTTCAAAGATCTCTCGACCACTAACCAAGTTGCTTGAGAAAGGAGTTGCTTTCAAGTGGACCCCCGAATGTGAAGTAAGCTTCGCCGAATTGAAGAAGAGGTTAACCAGTGCACCGGTATTGGTGATGCCCGATATGCAGAAGGAGTTTGTGGTCTATTGTGATGCATCTGGTCATGGTTTAGGATGTGTCTTAATGCAAGGAGGACATGTTGTGGCTTATGCTTCAAGACAGCTTCGGAAACATGAGAGGAACTATCCAACACATGACTTAGAATTGGCAGCTGTTGTTCATGCTTTGATGATATGGAGACATTACTTAATGGGAAAAAGGACGGAGATATATACAGATCACAAGAGCTTGAAGTACATATTTACACAGCCGGATCTTAATCTCAGGCAATGTCGCTGGTTGGAGTTAATCAATGATTTTGATGTGGGAATCAACTATCATCCAGGCAAGGCTAATGTGGTCGCTGATGCTCTAAGCAGGAAGGGACAAAGCAATAACTTGTCAGTACAAGCTCTTCAACCCCAGCTATGTGAAGAGTTTGCAAGCTTAAATCTATGTCTAGTGTCTAGCACTGAAGCAGTTGCTATGGAAGTGGACTCAACCCTTGAGCGTGATATACGAGAAGGGCAGAAGAATGATGAGAAGGTCAAGGAGATCAAACAGTTGATGAAGAAATGGAAAGCTCCGAACTTTAGAGAGGATGAACAAGGAACCTTATGGCTTGGAAAGCGGATTTGTGTCCCAGATATCAAGGAGATTAAAGAGTTGATATTAAGAGAAGCTCATGACTCATCATACTCCATTCATCCCGGAAGCACAAAGATGTATCAAGACCTTAAAGATCGATATTGGTGGCATGGAATGAAATGGGATGTAGCCAAATATGTAGCCATATGTGATACATGTCAATTGATTAAGGCGGAACATCAAAGACCAGCAGGATTATTGCAACCAATCAAAGTGCCAGAATGGAAGTGGGAAGAAATTAGTACGGACTTCATTGTGGGACTACCAAGAACACAGTCTGGATATGATTCTATATGGGTTATTGTGGACCGTCTAACTAAAGTGGCTCACTTTATTCCTGTGAAAGAGACCTACAATGGTCCCAAGCTGGCGGAACTGTACATCTCCAGGATTGTATGCTTGCATGGAGTTCCTAAGAAGATCATTTCAGACAGAGGCACCCAATTCACCTCAAGATTCTGGCAGAAGTTGCATGAATCAATGGATACCCGTCTAAATTTCAGTTCGGCGTATCATCCTCAAACTGATGGCCAGACAGAACACACCAACCAGATATTAGAAGATATGTTGGGAGCGTGTGCTTTAAAGAATAGCAAGAGTTGGGACAAGAATCTGCCATATGCCGAATTTTCTTACAACAACAGTTATCAAGCCAGTTTGAAGATGTCTCCTTTTGAAGCATTGTATGGGCGAAAATGTAGGACCCCGTTGTTTTGGAATCAAACTGGAGAAAGTCAAGTCTTTGGGCCTGATGTGTTACAAGAGGCTGAAAGGCAAGTACAAGAAATTCGGAAGAATCTAAAGGCAGCTCAAACAAGACAGAAGAGTTATGCGGATACTCGAAGACGTGATCTCACGTTTGAAGTTGGTGACTATGTGTACTTGAAGGTGTCACCTATGAGAGGATTGAGAAGATTCAAAGTAAGAGGCAAGTTGTCACCCCGTTACATTGGTCCGTTCAAGATACTGGAACGACGTGGTGAAGTGGCTTATCAGCTTGAGCTTCCGCCACACCTGGCAGATGTGCACAATGTGTTCCATGTGTCGCAGCTTAAGAAGTGCCTAAGGGTGCCTGAAGAGCAATTGCCAATGGAAGCAGTGGATGTACAGGAAGACTTGTCTTATGTAGAGCAGCCTGTCAAAATACTTGAGACACTAGAAAAAGTCACGAGGAACAAAGTCATTCGCATGTGTAAAGTGCAATGGAAGCATCACTCTGAGGCAGAAGCAACATGGGAAAGAGAAGAAGCTCTCAAGGCGGATTTCCCTCATCTGTTCTCTTAGAACGTCCGAATCTCGAGGGCGAGATTCCTTTTAAGGGGGGTAGAGTTGTAACACCCATATTTTTTTTATGTTCAAAAATTTGCTCAAACCTTGACCATTGTAGCATGCATTTTTATGTGAATTTTTGGTGTTCAAACGAGTAGCAAACGATTCAAATTGAATTTAAATTCAAATCAAAAGAAAAGAATGGAAAAAGAAAAAGAAAAAGAAATAAAAACCCCGTCTGGGCCAATTCCCCTCCCCTGGCCCATTTCACTTTCCTTCCCCGCCGGCCCAGCCGAATCCCGCGCCCCCTCCTCCTCTCTCTCCCACTGCCGAGCGGGACCCACCCGTCATCCCTCCCAACCGCCACTTCCTTCTCCCGCGCCCGCACAACCGCCGCGCGCAACCGACGCCCCCGCGCCCACGTTTCCTCCCCCGATTCCACTCCCCCTGACGGTTTTCGTGCGCCCCTCGAACCCGCACCCCTCCTCTGCGCTTAAGAGGAACCGACGCCTTCATTTTTCCCCTACCCAGAGCTCTCCCCGGAACCCTAGACCTCCATCGCCGGTGAGTACCTTGGCACACGCGTTCCCGCCACTGCAGTCCCCTTGCTCCCCATCTTCTTGGTCTCACGTGCTCACCGCCCCACCAGGAACACGCCGGGCAAGAGTTCGAGGGGAGATCACCGAGGTTTCACCGAGCTCGACGTGCACCGACGCCACCGCCGCCATTCCTCATCGCCGACCGTCCTCCGACCGATTTCAAGGCTAGCTACTCCCCTAGGTGAGTTCCCCTTCTTCTCCTCTTTCGTTCCATGCCTTTAGCGCCTTGGTTGAGCGTCGGTTTCACCGTTTTGGCCGTCTCCGACGAGTTCGCCGCCGCGGGCGCCTAGCGCCGCCGCGCCGGCCACCACCGACGTCGTCGGGGGCGACGTGGCCTCATCTGGAGCCGTCCATTCCCGGCCAACAGCCACGATTAGAAGTTCATACCGGTTCGGTTATTTAAAATCCTAGCCATCCATCTCAGATCCAACGGCCTGCATTCAAAGCCCCATTTCCCGCCTGCGCATTTGCACCGGAGCCCCTGGAACTTCACTAGCTACCCCCTGGACTTCTCCAGAATTGAAATCTAGCCCCCAGAAATCACAGACTAGCCCCTGAAACCCTAAAAATTGGTTTTAATCATGTAATTAAGCATTCTAACCCCTGTAATTTTGTAGAATAATGTATTTAGACTCTGTACAGTGTAGAAAACTATTTATTTAGCCCCTGGACTTTTATTTAATTGCTGAATAGGGTTTTTTTATTGTATGTAAGGTGTAGAAAATAGATAAAAATGGTAATTAAGTGTAGGAATGTTATGAAAAATTGTCATAATCTATTTTATGCTGTGAATTTATTGTAGTGTTCAGATAAAATATATTTGGTCCCTGGAATATTTATTATAAAGGTTTTAAAATACATTTTTGCTATAGAAAATTCAATAAAAATGGTTTTAGGCTATAATAAAATCCCAAAATTGTAGGATAAATCTAAAATGCATACTTTGGCCATGTCAAGTGATTAATACCTCGTAGGGACGCATTAGTGTAGGATTTTGTGCTTATGTGTTTGTGTGAATGCATTGTTTTGCGTGCCTTTACTTATTTAGCTTTATTCTATTCTTGCCATTGCTTGGGCATATATCTAGAGTCGTTCTACGACCCTAACCTCAACTTCCAAGACCAAGACTTCGTCAATTCACAAGTCTCCAACGAAGGCAAGTGCCCTTGACCATCTTGTACCTATTTTAGGGATTTAGCTAGTTGCATGCTAATTAAATTGATGTCCTACTTCATGTTTACATGCCCTGTTCCACATAATTCCTTGTTACCTGAAATGGGTTGGGAAGTAGATAGGTCTTATTTATGCTTAGCCATGCTTAGACATTGGGGTTGGGATTTCATACTATTGTGCTATGTTGAACTTTATGGTAACTTGAACTTGTGGTGGTTACACAACTGTAGTGGATAGGAATCTGGTGGTAGGTTGGTATTGGTATGGTGCAGTTTGCACGAGACCCGGGATTAGGGTTTGTTACCACCGGATTCTAAGGACCGGTTTATGGAGGAAGCCACTAAGCTTTATAGTACCACCACGAGACTGAGATGGGGCAGCTTGGTCAATTAATTAGGTTTCTCCCGATGAACTGCTAGTGGTTGGATGGTGCGGGGAATGAGGCGGGTGATCTGCTCTTGGAACCGCAAGGCTCAAGAGGGGGCTCTGGGGCGGAGGGTTACTCCGAGAATCCCCAGTGGTGGAAACCTTAGAGGGCTAGCACTAGTCGGGAGTACCTTTGTAAAGACCATGTTGTGATCTCCTGGCCTCACACCAAAGGAAGTGTGTAATGTGGTTAGCTACCACGGGCAATCAGGGAGGTTCACTTAGTCCACCTGGCAACAGGGGATGAAATCACTGCTTGTGGGTAAAGGGTACACTCTCTGCAGAGATTTGGTAAAACTGTCATGACAGCCGTGCTCACGGACAAGAGCGGCTTGGGGCCAGTTCATAATTAGACTATGGTTGGGAAATGATGGTTCATTATGATTCAAGTACTTACATTATCATTAATCATGTGTGTGCTATTTAATGAATTATGATATTGATAATTGAAAGCTAAGGATAGGTTCTAAGCATAGTGCTAAGCCATATTTGGCCTTTCCTTGCTCTAGCCAATCATGTCATTCTCTTCCCGCACTTGCTGAGTACTCTATGTACTCAAGTGTTTAATTCTCCTTTAGAGTATGAAGAAGAAGAAGCTGCACCGGAGGACTTCTATGTCAACCCGGAGGACTTGGTCTAGGCTGGCGACCTCACGCGCAACGGCTGCCTGTGGAGACGAAGCCCGCTTATCTATCTTGCTTTCTGTAGTGTTGAACTGTTTAGTGTTGTAAATATTCGTGGAGTGTATTTGTAGACCTTCGGGTCGTTCTGTAAGACTATTTATGTATTTCGAACATGGCAATGTAATTGGTATTTCACTTTCGTCGACGCATGTACGATTCAACTGATCCTGGCGTACATGTGATTAGCGTCTGTTCATCTTTATGATGACCGGGCGTGACATTGGTAGATCCAGGGAATAGGTTTAGGAATAGGGCTAGCGAAGGAAGGGACCAAGGAAGGAATTCGTAGCCCAGAACCTTAAGCAGGAGCTCGCTATCTTTTTCGAGTGCAGTGAGTCAAGTTGCTAGTTAACCTTACCGAGGCTGGCTGCTATGAGGTGAAGTAGATCATACGTCTGTAGTTATGGATAATTTAGCATCTAGGAAGAGGGAATTGGTAGAGTATATGAAGCAAGACATATATCTGCCGGTTCGAGCAGAGCTGATGATTGTAGGAACAGAGCTTTCTGTTGAATTCAGGCTAGCTTCGTCAAACTGAAACATCCGACGAACATATAGATGAATTGTTGATTAGTGTAGATGAATTCTTGATTGATGTTTGCAGGTGATGTTCGTGATATTTGACCTGGTACACCAGGGTGCTGCAAAACAACATGTTACTAGAGAGTGGTATATCGAGCAATACAACGAGAGGTTATTAGTTCAAAAAAAGGTAAGAGCGGCTCGATCGAGAAAAAAGAGGAGTAGACTAGCCCCCCTAGAACTGAAAAAAGTCACTATCAATGAATTCCCGAGCAATTCTAAACCAACATATGCGATTCATTCCCGTAATGATGGCTCCCTTAATGTATGTGCCAGGAAGTTTCTTCTGAAGGGGGCTACTCCCCGAAAATGCCCCGCCCCTTGTTCGTTTGTCGTTGGGGATTCATTGCTCGTTCTGCGGTTATTAGTCACGTAGCCAGCCTAGAATTTTGTAACCCGATCTTCCGTCTGATATGTGGGACAAACCGTTAAGAAATTGCAACCTTCCAAATAGGAACTACCCAATCCATGGGTATACCAAGAAGTTACAAAAAATGACTCCTCTTGCTCCAAGCTCCCTTTTGTTGCCTTCTCGTTCACATCCTCGTTCAATTGAAACAAGCTCAATATCTGCAGGCACATTATCTAGTTGACAACCAGGAGGTGGGCTTGGAAGCAGCCATCCTTTGAAGAAAGCGTAATAGCTCACTGGTCTAGCTCCATGGCACCGAAAATGTCTCAGGGCTTCGGTGAATCACTTGAGCCCTGAGACATTTTCGGTGCCATGGAGCTAGACCAGTGAGCTATTACGCTTTCTTCAAAGGATGGCTGCTTCCAAGCCCACCTCCTGGTTGTCAATTAGATAATGTGCCTGCAGATATTGAGCTTGTTTCAATTGAACGAGGATGTGAACGAGAAGGCAACAAAAGGGAGCTTGGTTATCTTATTCGGATGAGGATGATCGTCTAATCGGACCCGCCCCTTCCTTTTTCTTTGTCGCTATTGCGAATCCGAGGATAGAACCTTTTTATCGAAGTAGAGATGGGTCGAAGTTGCCGTCTTTTGGTTGTGTCCTCATGGGTAGTGTCCCTTAGTTTTTAGCAGTCCAAGATTTCAATGAACCATACCCTGCTGTTGCTAGCGTTAAGGTTTGATCCTATTCATGGTGATTCCGTAAATATCCCATCATCAAGTTTTTATATTTCCATCATAAAGTTCGCGGGTATAAGTCAAAAGGTTTCTTTACCACTTTAGGGAATGGGGGTGAAGGGGGGTTTACATACAACCGGGGCAAAGTGGTTTATGATGGAATCTCAAATACTCAATTACTCTTCCTCCACTTGTTTTACGGATTCACATACTGGTTGGTATGTTCATCAAGTTCTCGAGCGTAACGCGTCTTATTTCAAATTAGTGTCAAGAAGGCCACCTCGTTGAAGAATCTTGTCAGATCGATAGCTCAGTGTCTTTTCCAGGGAGAAATTGTGGAATGTTTCGGTTGCTCGACCAAAGCAAAGCCGGTCAAAGAATCGATTATATGCCTTCTCTTTCCATAAGACCGATGGCCTTAGTAACGTAACGCGCGAGAAAATGAATCAACCTTACCCTTCCCTTAATGTTTGTAACGTAGGCATGTGTTAAGCAAATCGATTTCTGTTCAGTACTTGCCTACTAGGGTGGAACGCATTAACCAGTAGAAACCTTGCTTCAAGGTAGATTCTTACATGTTTGGAGTTTTGTCTGGATCCAGGTACCTCAACTATTGGCCTTACATGGGTATTCCATCTTTCTAGTCCCACTCTTCTCCAACAGAGCTCCCTCGCTCACTATAGGTAGGTCTCCGTGGGTCTTGAGTTCGGCAAGACGACTTCGGTTCACACGTGAAAGTGCTTCGAAAGGCACCGGCTCCCAATGGTGAAATTCAGCAAGAACTTCCCGGTGCCTTTCGAAGCACTTTCACGTGTGAACCGAAGTCGTCTTGCCGAACTCAAGACCCACGGAGACCTACCTATAGTGACGTCAAAGTACCAGTGAGCATGGAGGTTTGGTTAGGCTTGGTTACGACGACGTCGAGTTGCGTTGTTTGTTTTGAAAAGAGAGGGGCAATAGGTTTCTGGTTGCAAGGAGGAGTTTAAGCAAAGCAAGAGATGGGTGCTTAGAAACAAGGGCTGCTGGACAAAGTATTCACAGGTAAGCTCATAGGCAAGTGATGAGTACAAAACATGAGGGAGATGGTGGAATTTTCCCATTTTTTCTTCTGCTCTTAAGTCTCTAAATTGAGATTGGTCAATACGGGATCCTACCAAGCCAGATAAATTATGGCCGATAGGCGAGGGAATAGAGATAATGATAGAGATCATACTGAGAAAGAGGATAATTCCTTACGGGTACAACTCTTATTTGAACGAAGTGCAAAAAATGCGATCTTTTTTGTCTATCAATTCCAGAAAACCATACAAAAAGGAAAGGGTATTTCCTCTGGCTCCTGAAAAAGACATTAGATAGACTGCTTCTTATACCCAGGATAAAGAGCCTGGTATAGAAAACATCTATATAATCGCCGAACGGAGACCCTTTGCCTTTCGGCCTGTATTTGCTGGATAGTTTTTACCCTGTTCCATATCTTTTCTAGCGGGATATTCATCACACACCCCAACAAGTTCAAACGATGGTTTACAAGGTGTTGAGTCACTATCTTCCTAAAACAATCCACACGAGCATGGTATGCAGACAACTATGTTCATTGGTAAGGACCGGTGTGGAGCTAAAGGATTGCTTGAAAAAGAACGCGAAGCAACAAGCAAGGGATGAGCGCTTTGTTGCTAAAGCGCATACGTTTTCTTGCTGGGTCGGTTTGTTTTTTGGGGGTGGGGGGCAATAAGCTTGCTTCTTCACAAGCTTATCCCCGCCCCCTTTCCTGTCCGTCCCGACCGCATGTCGGCAAATGATTTGGAATTGGAACAGGCCACAGAGGAAACCGAATTGCCATTACAAAAGTAATTAGCATTTTTGGCATTAACATAAATTTTGGACTAGTTTCAATTCTCCTATTGGTATTGCCGAGTCTTCTACTTCAACGTACGGATTCAAGCCCAGTAGGTCCACTCCGACTTAAAAAGAACCTTGCTTCAAATGTCCATTATATGAGTTATTTTCCTTGGTTAACAATACTTGTTGTTTTGCCGATATTTGCAGGTTCATTAATTTTCTTTTTACCCCATAAAGGAAACCATATGGTTCTTTATGGATCCTCTTATGCATTATGTTCGATATCAAGGAAAGGTCTTCCCTGGTTTTGATGGAATGATTATGGAAACCCACTGTACAGCATGATCAACCATTAACAAGTAATCCTAATGTGGGAGGGTTTTAGGTCAGGGTTATGCTGAAATAGTGATTCAGGATCCATTACGCCTCCAAAGCCTTTTCTTCATCTTTGCTTCTGTTATTTAGGGGACCCTGTAGGTTATTTTGCTGATCAAGGACGATCACAATGTCAGGCAACCTCGTCATATATTTAATCCCGCCGAGATATCTTTGCAAGGTAGATAATTTTCTCTTTTTCTACTTATGGGATTTGCACTAGAAAGACAGAAGTGGAAAGAGACAGAGAGGAGACTAGTAAAGCCAATTTCACCTAAAAAGCGGAAAATGACACTAACTTCTACTTTAGGCGTTTTTCTAGTGAGTCCTGGTAAAGCTCCCAGACGGCGTATTTTAGCTTCTTATCGGCAACGGTTTAACTCCAATAACGGAAGGGTATCGGAGAACCCCCTCTACGGTTGCCTCTACGGGATATACGGCAAAGGGATAGGAGGGCCAAGAAGAGTGTTTTTCTAGAATTGGTATGTTGCACTCATGTTCTGTAAAGTGTGTGCTAAAGTGAGAAGCCTCTTAATGATGGAGAACCTGCCTCTGCCAAATGCCCAATACAAGCAAGCAGGGGGAGCGGATTCCCAGAATAAAATCAAAGTTGAAGTTGGAGTTACCAAAGTTTGTGGAGTCGGTTTCGCTTATTGAAATAGACTTTGCACCACATGATTGCGTGTGAGCTTATCTTTTTCTTGATTGAGAGAAGCACAGAGGTCAACCCGCTTCAAATATGGAACATGGATTCTGGCAATGCAACGGAGTTGGGTCCTCATATCGATCCGAATGATTTAGTTGAATTTATTGACTCCGCGGTGCTGGTTATCGAGTTTATGGCGCCGCCGACCATCTCATTCTTTCACCCTTGCTGAGTAGCGAAGTGAGCATACTCAAGATCCAATTCATTACCTATTTACATAACAAATCCTATGGTAGGTCGCAAATTGGGGGAATTCGTGCCTACTCGGCATTTCACGAGTTATGAAAGTGCAAGAAAGGATACTAAATCTCGTCGTTAACGCGGAATGGTAGTGAATAGAGAAAAAGATTCTTATGATTTTCTTGTTCCTGAAAATATTCTATCTATCTCCTAGACGCTGTAGAGAATTGAGAATTTTCATGTCTTTCAATTCTCCTACTCGTAATTGGAAAGTTACGGAAGGAGAGACAGATGGATCTTATATGAATCGTATGATGAAGTACCACATGAGTGGATATATAGAAAAGGAATCCAAATCTGCCGAATCGCTCATGTTATGATCTTCTACATTTTTTGCACTTCGTTCAAATAAGAGTTGTACCCGTAAGGAATTATCCTCTTTCTCAGTATGATCTCTATCATTATCTCTATTCCCTTTCCAAACCTATTGTATTGATCATTAACTTAGGTTTTCCCAAGATCCTGGTCACTATTCCAAATTACTTCAATCAAAAAAGGTAGGTCATAACACAGATTGAATTTGACCTTACTCAATCACTCATCGCTGGAAAAAGTAGAGCGATTTCCTCGCAAACTTCTTTCGATATGAGCGAGCTTACCCAAAACCTATACTTTAATGATCTAGTAGCCCTATTCACGAAAGCATTTACAGAACTAAAGCCGTTGAGCCAAGTCAAGCGAAAGACTTATTCGAAGAAAGCTTTAAGAGAGTTTGTTGTCCCATGCCTTTCTGATGGTGAACCTCCTACTGCTTCTTCCAATTCTGAGACTCCCGAGAGCCAAAAGTATTAAAGGAATGGCCATAGGAATGGGCGCATCATGACATCGTAATCTGTCTCGCCCGAATGAATTAGTTGGTACTAGAAATGTTAGTCTCCAACAATTATTCCAATAATTACATATCCGATTTGCCCTATGGACGAATATGCAAGCATACGTTTCATGCTTGTTAATAGACTTCTAAGTAATAACCCCATAGATCCTATATCTATCTATATAAAGAGGCAATCGTGTCAGGAAGCGGGTTTTTCTTTGGCCAAACGGTACTTCGAACTTGGAACGAGCAACGAAAGCCTCACTAGTTCCTTCTTCCCGTTCACTATTCCCGTAGCCTGATACGAGTTATTTAGTTCTTGTCTCCTTGTTCTTGGGAAGAACAAGGGCTTCCCTGAATACCCAAAGTTTCATATCTGAAGCAAGTTTTCAAGAAACTGCTCGAGTTTTAGCAAAAGCTGCCCTACGAGGTCGTATTGATTGGTTGAAAGGCCTGAAAGAAAACGTAGTTCTGGGGGGAATTATACCTGTTGGCACAAATTTCGGCGGGTTGTAATATTCCCTGGTGTGAAAAACCAAGCCAATATTCTGCTTGCATATTATCTTCTTGCTCTACCCGGTGTGAGATATCGCATTATTCGAGGAACCCTAGATGCTGATCGGGAGTGGTCAAGGGAGGATCACCTTGCGAAGAAGAAGCACGAGGCTCGCCCACAAAGCGATAAACAGAAGGAGGATGGGCATGCACAATGGATTTCGTCAAACATGTCAGTTATCACTCGTCTGGACTGTCCCATTGACGTTTAGGTATGCGTATGGCTTGGAATTTGGAAAGTCGAGCCTGCTGATAGGGAATCACCTTCAAATCGATTTAAAGTGGCCTTAAAAGTGGATTAAAATGGGTTTCAAAATAAGTGCAATAACTGTGATAGGTTTTGGAAACAGCATAATGAACGTAACGCACAGAAGGAATAGAACTAAATGGAAAGTCGAGCCTGCTGATAGGGAATCACCACTCTAAACTAATAAAACCTTAATCCAAACTACTCCACTAGCCTAAAAAAAGCCACCCTTTAAAGGAAGGGTATACTTTTTTTTTACAAAATTTCTGTAAGTTCGAAGTTGAACTTTTGTACTGACCCCTCTAGGGCCCCCGGTTGTTTTGGCACGCCTGTCACGCCCGGTCATCGTAAAGATGAACGAACGCTAATCACATGTACGCCAGGATCAGTTGAATCGTACATGCGTCGACGAAAGTGAAATACCAATACATTGCCATGTTCGAATTACATAAGTAGTCTTACATCACGACCCGAAGGTCTACAAATACAAGACCACAACAATTACAGTTCCAACAGTTCATGACACTAGACTACTACAGAAAGCAAAGGTAGATAAGCGGGCTTCTTCTCCACAGGCAGCCGTCGCGCGTAAGGTCGCCAGCCTAGACCAAATCCTCCGGGTTGACGAAGAAGTCCTCCGGCGCAGCTTCTTCTTCTTCATATTCTAAAGGGAAAAATTAAACGCTTGAGTACATAGAGTACTCAGCAAGTGCGGGAAGAGAATGAAATGATTGGCTAGAGCAAGGGGAAGGCCAAATATGGCTTAGCACTATGCTTTAGAACCTATCCTTAGCTTCCAATTATTAATATCACAATTCAAGAAGTAATCAACACAAGATTAATGATAATGAAAGTACTTGAATCATAATGAACCATCATTTCCCAACCATTGACTAATTATGAACTGGCCCCAAGCCGCTCTTGTCCGTGAGCACGGCTGTCATGACAGTTTTACCAAATCTCTGCAGAGAGTGTACCCTTTCCCCACAAGCAGTGATTTCATCCCCTGTTGCCAGGTGGACTAGCGAACCTCCCCGTATGCCCGTGGTAGCTAACCACATTTCACACTTCCTTTGGTGTGAGGCTAGGAGATCACTACATGGTCTTTACAAAGGTACTCCCGATTAGTGCTAGCCCTCTAAGGTTTCCACCACTGAGGATTCTCGGAGTAACCCTCCGCCCCAGAGCCCCCTCTTGAGCCTTGCGGTTCCAAGAGCAGATCACCCGCATCATTCCCCGCACCATCCAACCACTAGCAGTTCATCGGGAGAAACCTAATTAATTGACCAAGCTGCCCCATCTCAGTCTCGTGGTGGTACTATAAAGCTTAGTGGCTTCCTCCATAAACCGGTCCTTAGAATCCGGTGGTAACAAACCCCAATCCCGGGTCTCGTGCAAAATGCACCATACCAAAGTTAACCAACCACCAGATTCCTATTCACTACCATTGTGTATATTCACCATCAAATTAGGGTAACCATAAAGTTAAGCATAGAACATTTGTATGAATTCCCAATCCCAACATCTAAGCATGGCTAAGCATAAATAAAGCCTATCTACTTCCCAACCCATTTCAGGTATCAAGGAATGGTAAGGAACAGGGCATGTAAACATGAAGTAGGACATCAAATTAATTAGCATGCAACTAGCTAAATTCCTAAAATAGGCACAAGATGGTCAAGGGCACTTGCCTTCGTTGGAGACTTGAGAATTGACGAAGTCTTGGTCTAGGAAGTTGAGGTTAGGGTCGTAGAACGACTCTAGATATATGCCCAAGCAATGGCAAGAATACAATAAAGCTAAATAAGTAAAGGCACGCAAAACAAGGCATCACACATACACATAGGCACAAAATCCTACACTAATGCGTCCCTACGAGGTATTTATCATTTAACAAGGCCAAAATATGCAATTTATATTTTTCCTACAATTTTGGGATTTTATTATAGCCTAAAACCATTTTTATTGAATTTTCTATAGCAAAAATGTATTTTAAAACATTTTTAATAATTAATCCAGGGACCAAATATATATTATCTGAACTCTACAATTAATTCACAGCATAAAATAGTTTATAACAATTTTTCATAGCATTCCTACACTTAATTACCATTTTTATCTAATTTCTACACCTCAAAATACAATTAAAAACCCTATTCAGTAACTAAATAAAAGTCCAGGGGCTATATAAATAATTTACTAGACTGTACAGGGACCATTTACATGAATCTACAAAATTACAGGGGTTAGAATGCTTAAATAAATGTTTAAAACCAATTTTTAGGGTTCCAGGGGCTAGACTGTAAAGTCCAGGGGCTAGATTTGCAATACGCTTAAGCTCCGGGGGTAGCTGGCTAATTTCCAGGGGTTTGGATGTAAACCGAAGGCGGGAAGGGGCTGTTTGAACCTGGGCCGTTGGATTCAGATCGGGTGGCCCAGATTTAATGAAACGAAGGGGTATGGACCCTTCTAATCGTGGCCGTTGGCGCCAGCCGAGGGCCACGATTGAGCCACGTCGGCACTTGGCCGGCGCCAGCGCTCTGCGCGGCGGCGCACGGCGGCGCACGGCGGCGGGCTCGCCGGACTAAGTGCAAACAAGTGAATTCTTCCCTAGTTCTTAGATCTATGCATGGGAAAACGAAGAGGGGGACATGGTGATCTCACCAGGGGGGTCGATCGGGCTCGGGGAAGAGGGGATGACGCCGGCGACGAAGAGAGGCGGCGGAGCTCGACGGTGAGCGGCGGAAACGGTGGCGCAGAGGCTGTTCACCCGATCAAACACGTCCAGCAGCTTCCTGGCGGTGTGGCAAAGGTGTTAGGCCGAAAGGAAGAGAGGAAAAGAGTTTACACCGACGGGAACGCGAGGACAGAGGCTCACCGGCGATGGGGGGCGCTAGTGTTGCGGTGAGCTCGGGGGAAGGGAGGAAATGTGGGGGCGCCGGGGGTTTTGTAGAGCGGGGGAGCTGGCGGTTGCGGCCCTCGGCCGAATTTCGAAAGAGGGGAGTGGATTCGGGGGAGAGGGATCGTGGGCGCGGGGAAAACGGCGTAGGCGCGGGCGTCGGTTACTGGCGCTGCGAGGAAGAAGGGAGAAGCGGGGCGCGCCGACAAGTGGGCCCCGCCCGGCAGAGAGAAGGAGAGAGGGGGTGGGCAGGCTGGGCCGCAGGGAGAGAGAGAAGGGGAATGGGCCAGAGGGGAAGAATCGGCCCAAAGGGGATTTTTATCTTTTTCTTTTTCTTTTTCAATTCTTTTCTTTTGATTTGAATTCAAATTCAATTTGAACGTTTGCTACACGTTTGAATTGCTAAAATTCACCCAAAAATGCATACACTCATGATCAAGGGTTTTGAGCACTTTTGTTCAAAAATTATGGGTGTTACAACTCTACCCCCCTTAAAAGGAATCTCGCCCTCGAGATTCGGACGCTCTAAGAGAATAGATGAGGGAAGTCCGCCTTGAGAGCTTCTTCTCTTTCCCATGTTGCTTCTGCCTCAGAGTGATGCTTCCATTGTACTTTACACATGCGAATGACTTTGTTCCTCGTGACTTTTTCTAGTGTCTCAAGTATTTTGACAGGCTGCTCTACATAAGACAAGTCTTCCTGTACATCCACGGCTTCCATGGGCAATTGCTCTTCAGGCACTCTTAAGCACTTCTTAAGCTGCGATACATGAAACACATTATGCACATCTGACAAGTGTGGCGGAAGCTCAAGCTGATATGCCACTTCACCTCGTCTTTCGAGTATCTTGAACGGACCAATGTATCGGGGTGACAGCTTGCCTCTTACTTTGAATCTTCGCAATCCTCTCATAGGTGACACCTTCAAGTATACATAGTCACCAACTTCAAATGTGAGATCGCGTCTTCGAGTATCCGCATAACTCTTCTGTCTCGTTTGAGCCGCCTTAAGATTCTTCCGAATTTCTTGTACTTGTCTTTCAGCCTCTTGTAATACGTCAGGCCCAAAGACTTGACTTTCCCCAGTTTGATTCCAAAACAACGGTGTCCTACATTTTCGCCCATACAATGCTTCAAAAGGAGACATCTTCAAACTGGCTTGATAACTGTTATTGTAAGAAAATTCGGCATATGGCAGATTCTTGTCCCAACTCTTGCTATTCTTTAAAGCACACGCTCTCAACATGTCTTCTAATATCTGATTGGTGCGTTCTGTCTGGCCATCAGTTTGAGGATGATACGCCGAACTGAAATTTAGACGGGTATCCATTGATTCATGCAACTTCTGCCAGAATCTTGAGGTGAATTGGGTGCCTCTGTCTGAAATGATCTTCTTAGGAACTCCATGTAAGCACACAATCCTGGAGATGTATAGTTCCGCCAACTTGGGGCCGTTGTAGGTCTCTTTCACAGGAATAAAGTGAGCCACTTTAGTTAGACGGTCCACAATAACCCATATAGAATCATATCCAGACTGTGTTCTTGGTAGTCCCACAATGAAGTCCATACTAATTTCTTCCCATTTCCATTCTGGCACTTTGATTGGTTGCAATAACCCTGCTGGTCTTTGATGTTCCGCCTTAATCAATTGACATGTATCACATATGGCCACATATTCGGCTACATCCCGTTTCATTCCATGCCACCAATATCGATCTTTAAGGTCTTGATACATCTTTGTGCTTCCAGGATGAATGGAGTATGATGAGTCATGAGCTTCTCTTAATATCAACTCTTTAATCTCCTTGACATCTGGAACACAAATCCGCTTTCCAAGCCATAAGGTTCCTTGTTCATCCTCTCTAAAGTTTGGAGCTTTCCCTTTCTTCATCAACTGTTTAATCTCCTTGACCTTCTCATCATTCTTCTGCCCTTCTCGTATATCACGCTCAAGGGTTGAGTCCACTTCCATAGCAACTGCTTCTGTGCTAGACACTAGACATAGATTTAACCTTGCAAACTCTTCACATAGCTGGGGTTGAAGAGCTTGTACTGACAAGTTATTGCTTTGTCCCTTCCTGCTTAGAGCATCAGCGACCACATTTGCCTTGCCTGGATGGTAGTTGATTCCCACATCAAAATCATTGATTAACTCCAACCAGCGACGTTGCCTGAGGTTAAGATCCGGCTGTGTAAATATGTACTTCAAGCTCTTGTGATCTGTATATATCTCAGTCCTTTTTCCCATCAAGTAATGTCTCCATATCTTCAAGGCATGAACAACCGCTGCCAATTCTAAGTCATGTGTTGGATAATTCCTCTCATGTTTCCGAAGCTGTCTTGAAGCATAGGCCACAACATGTCCTCCTTGCATTAAGACACATCCTAAACCATGACCAGATGCATCACAATAGACCACAAACTCTTTTTGCATATCGGGCATCACCAATACCGGTGCACTGGTTAATCTCTTCTTCAATTCGGCGAAGCTTACCTCACATTCGGGGGTCCACTTGAAAGCAACTCCTTTCTCAAGCAACTTGGTTAGTGGTCGAGAGATCTTTGAAAATCCCTCGATGAATCGTCGGTAATAACCAGCCATACCTAAGAATCTTCTTATATCATGTACACTCTCAGGTGTTTCCCACTTAAGGACATCGGCCACTTTGCCTGGATCCACTGCTATACCTCCTTCGGATATGACATGTCCCAAAAATGATACCTCCTTTAGCCAAAACTCACACTTACTAAGTTTGGCATACAGTTGATGTTGGCGAAGCTTCTGTAAGGCCATCCTGAGGTGCTCCTCATGCTCTTCTTCCGTCTTGGAGTAGATAAGTATGTCATCGATGAATACTACTACGAACTTGTCCAAGTACTCCATGAAAACCTTGTTCATAAGATACATAAAATACGCCGGAGCATTGGTCAATCCAAATGACATGACTGTATACTCATACAATCCATATCGAGAGACAAATGCTGTCTTGGGAATATCCGACGGTCTAATCTTCAGTTGATGGTAGCCCGAACGAAGATCAATCTTGGAAAACACACATGCTCCCCTTAACTGATCAAATAAATCTTCAATCCTTGGTAGTGGATATTTGTTCTTGATGGTTACCTCATTTAAGGCACGATAGTCCACACACAACCTTTGAGTTCCATCCTTCTTAGGTACAAATATGACTGGTGCTCCCCAAGGCGATGAGCTAGGACGAATATATCCTTTTGCTAATAACTCCTCAATATGATCCTTTAGTTCAGCTAGTTGTTTAGCATCCATTCTATATGGCCTCTTATATATTGGGGCCGTTCCAGGTACTAATTCAATGATGAATTCAATCTCTCGATCAGGGGGCATACCTGGTAAGTCATCTGGGAATACATCCGGAAATTCTTTCACAACCCTGATGTCTTTGGTACTCTCAAGATGGTTGAGTTGCACTACTGCTTCTGGTGTCTGATCTGGCTTGAATTCCACTGTGGTGCCATCCGGGTGTGTTAAACAGACTGTTCTAGTTGCACAATGAATTACTCCTTGATTCTTTGTCAACCAGTCCATTCCCAGAATGATATCTAATCCTTGTGAGTCCAACACTATTAGGTTGGCCCAAAAGACTACCCCCCTTATGTTTATACTCACTTTTCGGCATAGATGCCTTGCCACCATCTCTCCTCCAGGAGAGTTTATCAATAATGGCCCATTCAAGAATGTAACTACCATGTCATGCTTCTTTATGAAATCCTTGGATATGAATGAATGTGTAGCACCCGAATCAAACAATATGGTGGCGGGGTGGGAGTTGACAGAGAACGTACCGATCACCACATCAGGTGCCTCCTGTGCTTGCTCCAGAGTCACATGGTTGACACGGCCAGTTGGGTTTTGCTGCTTCTTTGGACAACTGCTGGCATAGTGTCCCCATTCTCCGCACTTGTAGCATTGTACTCCCGCAGCATTATTTGGGCCCTTGTTGCCTCCTGACTGGTTCCTTGGGGTTTGGCCACTTGGACGGTTAGCGGGGGCCGAAGGGCGGGGTGGCTGCATCTGCTGGCGTGGGGGTTGCATTGGCTGGCGTGGTGGCTGCTGCTGCTGCTGGCGCATTGGCTGGTTGTAGGGAGTGGGTGGCCTGTAGTTGGAGTTGGGAAACCTCTGTCCCGAGTAGTTCATGGGACGAGTCATATGGGTTGTAGGCGGAGGGTTGAGACGGGGGCGTACATTGCTGCTGGAGGCATGTGCTGCTAAGGTCAACTTCCTCTTTCTTTCGTCATCTTCCAGTTCCTTCTTAGTCCTTTCCACTTCAAAAGCTTTGTCTACTAACTTCTGGAAGTCGCCGTAGTCGCTGGAAGACATAGCAAACTTTAACTCTTTGTCCAGCCCATTCTTGAAGCGGAATTGTTTCTTGGCGTCGGTATCCACATCTGTTGGGGCATAGCGGGATAGCTGGGTGAAGGCATTCAGGTAGGCCCTCACAGTCATGCGGCCTTGCTTTAGCGTCAGGAATTCTTCACGCCTGGCTTGTATCTCTCCTTCAGGTACAAAGTGATTGCGGAAGTTGGTTCGGAATTCTTCCCATGTAATATTTTCCGGGTCCCGGTGGGCTTCGGTGAAGGCGGTCCACCAGTCAGCTGCTGGTCCTTGAAGTTGATGGGAGGCTAGTAGCACTTTCTCCCTTCCTTCACAGTGGACGAGCCTCAGCTTGCTATCAATGGTACGGAGCCAATCATCGGCGTCCATGGGTTCGGTAACGGTGGCAAAAGTGGGTGGATGGGTGTTCAGGAAGTCCCTAAGGAAGGACCTAGGTGGAAAAGGTGGTGGTGGCGGAAGGTTGTAGTTTGGTGGTGGTGGGGGTGGGGCTTGTTGCAGGTTGGTGACAATTTGGGTGAGGTTGTTAAGCAACTGGGTCTGAAGAGCCATCATCTGTTGCATTTGTTGAGAGGCTGGGGCTCCTCGGGCACCCCTTGCATTCCATCCAGGGACACCTCCAAGTCCTTCATCCAGGGGTGGGTTACCACGACCACGGCCTCTACCTCTTCCTCGTCCAGCCATCTGTGATAGAGAAGTTCATTGAGGTCTTAGAATAATAGATGAGATGAGAAAGGATATGCTAGGGTAACACGGTCCCAACTATATGCATCAAGGGTAATAGACATAAAGCAAGTTCATTAACCAACTAGTGTGGAGGTGGACAAGATGCCTAAGCATTCCACCACTCACACGACACTAAACAAGACTAAAGACATGGATGTGGACAGGATGCCGAAGCATTCCACAACTCATGTCGCAACCAACACACACAACATAAAGCAAACTACTAGCATGACAACATAAAAGGTACAACTCAAGACTAGGGAGGGCGTAGCTACACGCTCCTACAAACTAAGGATAACTGTCCTGAGTCGTCCAGCGGGGAAACGAGTCCACTCCTACTCGTCGGAGTCCTCCTCAACCTCCATCTCCGGGTCTTCTTCTTCTGAGTCTTCTCTTGAGTTCTCGGGGGAGTTCATGCGGCGATCCGGAGAGTTCGGGTCCCAAGGCTCCACGTCTGAAGCGTACTGCGGAGAGTTAGGATCAACTCCAGTGATCCTCGTGTAGCGTCGGCGAAGTCGCTCGTAGCGGTCGACCAGGTCCCTGCTGTCCTGCAGCTCCTGCTGACAACGCTGGAGTCGTGAAGACAACTCCACAACGTTGTCCACCAGCCTCTCGCACTGGGGGTGAGTCAAGCGTCCCTCGACGTCACGTCCAGTGAAGGCGGCTGTGCCACTAGGGCGCTGAGGGGTGTACGCGTGCTCCGTGCACCCAAGAAGGAACCTGTGGGCGTGGCTCCAGTAGGTGGTCGCCTCCCACGTGGCGTCCTCCTCAGCTGCACGCTGGGAGCTCCTCCAGGCCGGAGAGAAGTGCGAGTGCAGCAACTCCGAGTCGTAGTAGACGGCCAGCTGAGAAGTCCACTCCAGCTCACCAGTATAGGGTGCAAAGACCCTAGTGGTGTGGTAGACTAAGCGGACACGGTACTCACGGTACCCCGCAGCTCGAAGAAGAGAACGAAGACGGACGCGCATCCTTGAAGCAGCACTCCCGTTGGAGAGCAGAGTCGTCTCCCTCCGGGGTGTGTAAGGTGCGGAGCGACTGGCTAGGGCGTGCTGAGGGACACGACCTCCAGTCGACTTACGGGCCGTCTGCTTGGTCCGCGCCATCTACAAACATTTGAAAAGAAGAGAGTGAGATTAATATTTAATAAATCAAGTTAGAATAAAAACAATAAGCAAAGCAAGGTAAGAAGCACAAGGGTTGAGATGGAGAGCACAAAGTTTTGGAAATACTATTTCATATGAAAATAGTATAGTCCTTAATTTTCGGCCATTTCTAACTAGGCTTGCGTCCTACGGGCAACACGGCTCTGATACCACTTTGTCACGCCCGGTCATCGTAAAGATGAACGAACGCTAATCACATGTACGCCAGGATCAGTTGAATCGTACATGCGTCGACGAAAGTGAAATACCAATACATTGCCATGTTCGAATTACATAAGTAGTCTTACATCACGACCCGAAGGTCTACAAATACAAGACCACAACAATTACAGTTCCAACAGTTCATGACACTAGACTACTACAGAAAGCAAAGGTAGATAAGCGGGCTTCTTCTCCACAGGCAGCCGTCGCGCGTAAGGTCGCCAGCCTAGACCAAATCCTCCGGGTTGACGAAGAAGTCCTCCGGCGCAGCTTCTTCTTCTTCATATTCTAAAGGGAAAAATTAAACGCTTGAGTACATAGAGTACTCAGCAAGTGCGGGAAGAGAATGAAATGATTGGCTAGAGCAAGGGGAAGGCCAAATATGGCTTAGCACTATGCTTTAGAACCTATCCTTAGCTTCCAATTATTAATATCACAATTCAAGAAGTAATCAACACAAGATTAATGATAATGAAAGTACTTGAATCATAATGAACCATCATTTCCCAACCATTGACTAATTATGAACTGGCCCCAAGCCGCTCTTGTCCGTGAGCACGGCTGTCATGACAGTTTTACCAAATCTCTGCAGAGAGTGTACCCTTTCCCCACAAGCAGTGATTTCATCCCCTGTTGCCAGGTGGACTAGCGAACCTCCCCGTATGCCTGTGGTAGCTAACCACATTTCACACTTCCTTTGGTGTGAGGCTAGGAGATCACTACATGGTCTTTACAAAGGTACTCCCGATTAGTGCTAGCCCTCTAAGGTTTCCACCACTGAGGATTCTCGGAGTAACCCTCCGCCCCAGAGCCCCCTCTTGAGCCTTGCGGTTCCAAGAGCAGATCACCCGCATCATTCCCCGCACCATCCAACCACTAGCAGTTCATCGGGAGAAACCTAATTAATTGACCAAGCTGCCCCATCTCAGTCTCGTGGTGGTACTATAAAGCTTAGTGGCTTCCTCCATAAACCGGTCCTTAGAATCCGGTGGTAACAAACCCCAATCCCGGGTCTCGTGCAAAATGCACCATACCAAAGCTAACCAACCACCAGATTCCTATTCACTACCATTGTGTATATTCACCATCAAATTAGGGTAACCATAAAGTTAAGCATAGAACATTTGTATGAATTCCCAATCCCAACATCTAAGCATGGCTAAGCATAAATAAAGCCTATCTACTTCCCAACCCATTTCAGGTATCAAGGAATGGTAAGGAACAGGGCATGTAAACATGAAGTAGGACATCAAATTAATTAGCATGCAACTAGCTAAATTCCTAAAATAGGCACAAGATGGTCAAGGGCACTTGCCTTCGTTGGAGACTTGAGAATTGACGAAGTCTTGGTCTAGGAAGTTGAGGTTAGGGTCGTAGAACGACTCTAGATATATGCCCAAGCAATGGCAAGAATACAATAAAGCTAAATAAGTAAAGGCACGCAAAACAAGGCATCACACATACACATAGGCACAAAATCCTACACTAATGCGTCCCTACGAGGTATTTATCATTTAACAAGGCCAAAATATGCAATTTATATTTTTCCTACAATTTTGGGATTTTATTATAGCCTAAAACCATTTTTATTGAATTTTCTATAGCAAAAATGTATTTTAAAACATTTTTAATAATTAATCCAGGGACCAAATATATATTATCTGAACTCTACAATTAATTCACAGCATAAAATAGTTTATAACAATTTTTCATAGCATTCCTACACTTAATTACCATTTTTATCTAATTTCTACACCTCAAAATACAATTAAAAACCCTATTCAGTAACTAAATAAAAGTCCAGGGGCTATATAAATAATTTACTAGACTGTACAGGGACCATTTACATGAATCTACAAAATTACAGGGGTTAGAATGCTTAAATAAATGTTTAAAACCAATTTTTAGGGTTCCAGGGGCTAGACTGTAAAGTCCAGGGGCTAGATTTGCAATACGCTTAAGCTCCGGGGGTAGCTGGCTAATTTCCAGGGGTTTGGATGTAAACCGAAGGCGGGAAGGGGCTGTTTGAACCTGGGCCGTTGGATTCAGATCGGGTGGCCCAGATTTAATGAAACGAAGGGGTATGGACCCTTCTAATCGTGGCCGTTGGCGCCAGCCGAGGGCCACGATTGAGCCACGTCGGCACTTGGCCGGCGCCAGCGCTCTGCGCGGCGGCGCACGGCGGCGCACGGCGGCGGGCTCGCCGGACTAAGTGCAAACAAGTGAATTCTTCCCTAGTTCTTAGATCTATGCATGGGAAAACGAAGAGGGGGACATGGTGATCTCACCAGGGGGGTCGATCGGGCTCGGGGAAGAGGGGATGACGCCGGCGACGAAGAGAGGCGGCGGAGCTCGACGGTGAGCGGCGGAAACGGTGGCGCAGAGGCTGTTCACCCGATCAAACACGTCCAGCAGCTTCCTGGCGGTGTGGCAAAGGTGTTAGGCCGAAAGGAAGAGAGGAAAAGAGTTTACACCGACGGGAACGCGAGGACAGAGGCTCACCGGCGATGGGGGGCGCTAGTGTTGCGGTGAGCTCGGGGGAAGGGAGGAAATGTGGGGGCGCCGGGGGTTTTGTAGAGCGGGGGAGCTGGCGGTTGCGGCCCTCGGCCGAATTTCGAAAGAGGGGAGTGGATTCGGGGGAGAGGGATCGTGGGCGCGGGGAAAACGGCGTAGGCGCGGGCGTCGGTTACTGGCGCTGCGAGGAAGAAGGGAGAAGCGGGGCGCGCCGACAAGTGGGCCCCGCCCGGCAGAGAGAAGGAGAGAGGGGGTGGGCAGGCTGGGCCGCAGGGAGAGAGAGAAGGGGAATGGGCCAGAGGGGAAGAATCGGCCCAAAGGGGATTTTTATCTTTTTCTTTTTCTTTTTCAATTCTTTTCTTTTGATTTGAATTCAAATTCAATTTGAACGTTTGCTACACGTTTGAATTGCTAAAATTCACCCAAAAATGCATACACTCATGATCAAGGGTTTTGAGCACTTTTGTTCAAAAATTATGGGTGTTACAACGCCCTACCCCAACGCCAACGTTAGACTATTGCCTTTTTAGCCTACGCTTGCTGCTTGCAGCATGGATTCGATAGATCTATCGAATCCGTGCTTCCCCCGCCCCGAAGCGAGACTCTATCCAGATGGCCATTTTAGGATTCCATTTCTTAATACCATGACCAAAATGAACTCCTGCTTCTATCATCTCTTTCAAATTGATGTGCTTTTCGTTGCCTTCTTCTTATCTTTATGTACCCAGGAAAAAGAGAAGAATCTTCACCATTACCATCACCAGTATCACCTCCAATCATAATTGTACTCATCAGGCAGTTCTTCTGCATCCCGAAACAAATCAAATGATGTATCAGCGTCATCCTCTAGAGGCTCGCTATTTTCAACAGTGGCTGCGAGTACGAAACGCTCTTCATTTTATAGGATCTCTCATTCGTAAAAAAGGCCGTTCCTTCTTAACTCCTTATCAATCTCGATTCATTTCAATATGAGGACAAGAATTGAACCTTCGTATGTTCCGTCGCCTGTTCCTGGATAAGTAGATTTTCTACCAACCAAGTAGAATCAGCCTGAGAATCAGCTGCTGAGAATGCGGGGCACCCTGCTTTTGTCCTCTGCCCGTGTCATCGACTGCTATTGATTTTAGTAAAGGGTGCTTTAGATGCACGCGGTTCCAAATTAATGCCGGATAAAAAGGATTTCGGGTATAGTTTTCCTTGTGACGGCCCAGGGCGCGGTGGTACTTGTGATATTTCTGCTTGGGTTTCCTTCCATTGTCGCTCGATCATGTCAGCTTTCGCTTCCTTGATCAGGTCTTCATTGTTCCATAAACTAAGCGTTCGAGCGCCCGCGAGGCGAGCAACCAAACCCGTTCCCGGTAAGAGCAGGTCCCAAGTTCTTCACAAGAATACCAGTTACGGTACCTATCAGCCAAAGAGGAATTCTTCCTGTAGTATCAGCCATTTCCCCTACTTTCCTCCACATGTTCTCAAGTGGTCGTGCTAGAGACTGAGCAGAGAAGCATGGCGTGCGGTCTCTTCGCCGGTTGTTACTAGCTGAACTGATTCCATGAACCTGACATTACCTGGGGTTGCTGAGGCCTTTGGGCAGCATGTTGTAAGGGCCCCTCTGAGGCAATAGTAGAATGCGAGCCGGGAAGGGGAAGCCGAAAACACAAGTTTTCTTGAAGCTTCTTGCTCATATCTCTCATCAAAGGATGAGGATAAGAAGAAAGGATAAAGAGCAGGATCGTGAGGATGCCCCCTAGAGGAAGGTGGCTCTAGACCTCATTTTCCCAAGAAATATGAAAAGCAAAGAAAAGGAATCCGTACAATGGGAAGCACCCAGAATAAGGAATCATGGTGAACATCCCGATAATAGGGGGCATGGTAGTTCGATGGCTGATTCCCCATATTTCTGAAGAAAAACAAGTTCTAACCGCATTCTAGGAGTTGCCAGGAGTGATTCCCAGTAGTAAATAAAGCGTAATAGTGGTCAGAATCTTTAGTGTTGTGTAAGCGGAAATCCTACATTCCATTGTGCTATACACTTACACTACTTCAAAGTGTTGGTTTTCCTTCTCTTCTAGGCAAGGATCCTTTCTCCTTAGGGTTTTCCTATAGAAAGAAAAGAATCCCCAAGTAGGCAAGCAAGTAGGAAAGCCCTTCTCAAGTAGGTTTGGTTGGTTGGCATAGTCCATTGAATTTCAAGTATTCAGTTTCACCAATAAGATACGGAGACTTGCTTCACATTTGGAATTACACTTCAAATACCCGATCACGACAAATTGGGTAATAAAAAAACAGTCAAGTCGTGTTCCAATTTCTGGCCTTGCACCGACCATCCAACGGACCATGGACTAAACGGCCACTGCCTGAAAGGACTATTAAATCTGTCATAGGTCCCACTTCGTTGTCTTTCTTTGATGCTATAAAGATGCAATGCTTTCATTATTGGCCCACCATTGATTACAAGATTTAGCTTTTATGAATCGCTATTGCTTTGATACGAATAATGGCAGTCGTTTCAGTCTAATTTAGGACTTTCCAATCAATTTTATCTTACCTAATTTTATCTACGCGGGGGGTTTCTCAGTTTTTATCCTGACTTTGGGTATTAGCCATGACATTGTGATGTCTGGACCAACTTTCTAATAGGGTGAACTAGCCCAAGAACTTTAGGTTCCCTTTATAAGGGAGAAAAATCCAGTGTCGAACAAGTAAGTGTAACTGTGGAGTTATCAGGTGGTGAACTCGAATGGTTAAAGCGCCCAACTCATAATTGGTAATTTGCGGGTTCAATTCCTGCTGGATGCACGCGAACGGGAACGTTCCATAAGTCTATTGGAACTGGCTCTCTAATCAAGGTTATGGGGCTTGGTTGGGCAACAGCGTCCTAAGTGAACGAAACCTATTGACTCCGGCCTTTGATAACAATGGAAATAGCTACTTCAAATAGATCATATATCAATTCTCTCTCTCTAAAAATGTAGAAAAAAGGAGTCTGTGCGCCGATGATACAGATAGATTTTTGTTTTGTTGTTTTATTAGTAAAAAAGAGGAGGGTTCGTTTCCTTATATCCGCTTTTCTTTTATGGTGAGAAATACAACGATTGAAAAAGTGGTACGCCACAGAAAGTGCAAACAAACTTATCAAAACCCTGTGAGTGAATGCCAGTGCCTATGAGCTTTTACGAAAGGCCAGGCTTTTCTCTGACTTTCCTTTCTCCCCTTTCCACCGGTAAACCAACCACGGCATACTTGGCAATTGGCCCTTTCCATGGAGGTTTGGAATCTCAGCAAAGCAGACATTCCGGAACTCCCAACTTTTGGTTCGGTCGAAATTTAACGACCCGAGTTCATCATCGTATTTAAAGAAAAGTGCGGACCCGCTTGTGAGACTGAAGAAATTGAAGCTAAATGACAATCTGAATCTACTTGCTTACAGGATCTTCCCTATCGATGACCTATGTTGTGTTGAAGGAATATCTATATGATCCGATCGATTGCATAAGATCCGCGGTAGCAATAGAACGGGGAAAGTATACAGAAAAGACAGTTCTTTTCAATTTCTGATTTCCTGTGTCTGTACTACTTAACTTTAGACCCGGCATCCTGAAAATAGACATCCCTGTAGGAAGAGAACATCAAACTGATTGAATGAAAGAACCCCCACAAGTGAATCTTGATTCTTGAATTAGAAGATCAGCTCACCAACTTGATCTTCTGCGGGAACCTTATGCTTATGTAAGAACAGGCCTGGCAAAAGAAGTACGGTCTCGCTTTCCTTTGCCACTACAACTAGTAAATCCGAAACTAGTCATCACTTCGCTGGGTCGCTACGCCCTTGCGATCTAAACACCTTCACTTGTGCATTATACTGGTTCATCACTGTTTTATGGCGTGAAGCAGTGTCAAACCAAAATACCCAATAAGCATAAGCATTAGCTCTCCCTGAAAAGGAGGTGATCCAGCCGCCCTACGCTTAAGAAAGATAAGGGATTGGATTTCATACCTTTTATCACTGCTCTATTCCCGACTCAAAATCCATAGAGGACTTGTTGGGATGCCTAAATTAAATCAACCTAAGTTAAATGGAGTCTCTATCGTTCCGCTGCAAGAGTGGAATATGAGACTTCATACACCTTAAAGTTCATAGAACGAAAAGCTGTTTTCTTGAGGATAAGAAAACCCGATTTCCAGTCCTGTCTTAAGAACCCGACTCCAAAGAAAGAAAAAAGAAAAGCGGACTAAAAGAGAACAACAAAAGAGAGATCACTTTCGACGATTGAACAGCTACCTCCTCTACCTAGTCTCACTTTTGCAAAGATCTCTCTATTATTTAGAGAAAAGAGTTGGCGTGGGTGTTGGGAGTACCGGACTTGTCCGGTAAAGACCGGACTAGTCCGGTTTTGTCCAGTAAGGGTGACCGGACTAGTCCGGACCCTTAGAGGACTAGTCCGATATTGTCCAGTAAGGGTGACCGGACTAGTCCGGACCCTATACGGACTAGTCCGATTTTTCAGTAACTGTCAGTTTGAACTCGAAATTGACATGTGTTCTAATTGAAAGGACACAACCCACCGAATTTTGAGTCTCTGATCGGGAGACTCAATAATTCCTAAGGGTGGGAGGCCCCCTCTTGTGTCTCTTGGTCAACTATAAGAAGAGGGTCAAGTGTGTGATCAAAGTAGGCTTAAGGGCATTCATTCATACACACTTGAACACTCTAATCCACTCAGAATCCGATCAAGATACCAAGAGAAGAACAAGGGGAAACGCCTCTCGTCGTCGTTCTTCTTGCGGCCTCGCCTTGTTGGCTAGATGGCCGCATCGTCAAGCAACAATAAAGATGGAGGAGAAGGTATTATTGGTGTTCTTGTGCTATTTGAGAGATAGCACTTGGTGTTCATGTTGTAATCAGATTTCTCCATGTAATTCGAGATGATTTAGTGGCTATTTGATCTTTGGGCTCCCTCTTGTTTTCTAACAATGGTATCAGAGCAATTTAGACCACTAATCACTTCGAATTGAGTTTTGATCGAAGTTTTTCGCTGAAAGTTTTGAAGGTTCGGACTTGTCCGGTCTAAGGGCCGGACTAGTCCGGTGTGCCACAGTTAAGTGGTTAGGTTTTCGGATGAGGGCGTTTTGACGCGTTCATCTGATTGAAAACCAATTAAGCACTTTGGATTGAAATCCATTGTGAAAATTAAGTTTTTTGGTAAGATGGTAAGATTAAGATTCCCTTTTGGGTATTTTGACATTTTTTCCAGTTTTTTATATGAAACTTTTCCGGGGTTGGTCGTACTAGTCCGGAATAGTACGGACCAAACTCAAAAAGTTCAATAAAGAACGGATCAAATGTTTTTGATGAGACCGGACTTGTCCGGCGTATGGACCGGACTAGTCCGAAAACCATACTGTAAGAGTTCGGACTAGTCCGGCCATGTGCGGACTAGTCCGTGCTATACAATTAAGTTTGCTTATTAAATTAAGCTTCCGCTGTGAATTAAGTTTATTGTCATAGCAATTTGGTCGAGTAACCAAAGCGAAAGATAAATTGCTATGTCAATTTAAGTTGCATGAAATTCTATTGAGTAACCAAAGTGAAAAATAGAATTATCATGATTTTAAGTTTTATTAATGTCATTATTGGCCGAGTAACCAAAGCGAAAGGCATTAATGACATTATCATTTCAAAGAACATAGTAATTTGGTCGAGTAACCAAAGCGAAAGATAAATTACTATGTTGATTTTCAGTTATTCTCAAATGTTGAGTTTTGGTCGAGTAACCAAAGTGAAAGATAAAACTCATCATTTTCTTGTGGTTAACATCTATGCATTCTTCTTGATTTTGGTTTTTTGATTATGAAGGTTCCTCCAATGCTAATTCAGCACTGAGTTTCATCGCTTCTATTGATCCACTCAATGGAAGTAATTATGGGAGATGGCGAGAGAAGTTGGAGATTGCTTTGGCAGTCTCTGAGATAGACTTGGCTCTCACTACTCCATATCCGGTTGCACCGGTTGAACCAGTAAGAAATGCTGATGAAACTCAGGAAGCCTTTGCCGTGAGGACAAAGGAATATACTACTGAGTTATTGGCTTATGACATTGATTGTTATAAGTGGAAGAAATCAAACAGGAAATGTTTGATGGTAATTAAGGGCACTATCACTGAGGCCATTCGGGGAGCAATCCCTGAATGTGAAACTGCTGTTGAGTACCTCCAAAGGATAGAGAATCAGTTTACTGGTTCTTCTAAGGCCACTGCAAGCACTCTTATCAAGAGGCTTGTTACTGAAAAATATCATGGAGGTGGTGTGCGTGAGCACATCTTAAGGATGACAAATATGGCTGCAAAGCTTAAGCCTATGGATTTGGGGATTAAAGATGAGTTCATTGTGCATCTCATCATTGCCTCACTTCCTAAGGAATTTGAGACTTTTGTCATCAACTACAACTCTCAACCTGAACTATGGAACATAGAAAAACTCATGGCTATGTGTGTTCAGGAGGAAGAGAGGATTAAGTCCCTTCACGGCTATGATGCTATTAATTACGTGAAGGGAAAAGGTAAAGCTAAGAAGAATTATTCTTCTAAGCAATCTTTTAAGTATCATGGTTCAACTCACCATGATAAAGATAAGAGTAAGTTTCCACAAAGCCATCCTTATAATAAGGATGTGAAAGTGGATAAAGATCAGTGCCGCTTTTGTTTAGACAAAGGTCACCATCAGAAGGATTGCATTGGCTTTCTTAAATGGTGTTGCAAAAATGGTAATGACTTTGTGACCTTTGTTGATGAATCCCTGCTTTTAGATTATACACCATCTTCTTGGTGGATTGACTCAGGTGCCACTGTGCACGTTTGCAATTCGTTGCAGGGGTTAAATATGAGGAGGACCCTAGAAAGAGGGGAAAGGGCCATTAAAGTTGCTGATGGCCATGAAGCTGAAGTGAAAGCCATTGGAGATTATCCATTAGTATTAAGAAATGGCTTTGTACTTACACTTCAGGATGTGTTATATGTACCCTCTTTAAGTAGAAATCTCATCTCAGTGTCATGCTTAGATGATGATGGTTATGTTTGCCAGTTTGGCAAAGACAGATGTGTAATTAAGTATGATAATAAGATGGTTGGTGTTGCCATAAGACAAGGCATGCTATACTTATTATCTATGCATGATGATGTTAATGTTGTAAGCGACAATCAGTTTTCCTCACATCAGGGTAAGCGTAAGAGAATCGATTCCGAAATGTCTTCGAAATTATGGCATTGTCGCTTGGGCCATATTTCGAGGGGGAGAATTGAACAATTGATTTCACAATCGATTCTTCCCCATTTGGATTTTTCGGATTCGGAAGAATGCATAGACTGCATTAAGGGAAAGTTTGTTAAGAAAATTAAGAAAGGTGCCATACGCAGTGCGGGAATTTTGGAATTAATCCATACGGACATTTGTGGTCCATTCCCCGTAGTATCTGTTGATGGTTTTGATTCATTCATAACCTTCACGGATGACTATTCTCGCTATGGCTATATTTATCCAATTAAAGAACGCTCTGAAGCGTTGGATAAATTTAAGATATTTAAGGCTGAAGTTGAAAATCAGCATAATATTAAGATTAAAGTGGTAAGATCCGATCGTGGTGGTGAGTACTACGGTCGTCATACCCCGTATGGCCAAGTTCCTGGACCGTTTGCTCGGTTCCTACAGGAAAATGGCATAGTCGCCCAGTATTCCACACCGGGCGAGCCTCAGCAAAATGGAGTAGCGGAACGGCGCAACCGTACGCTAATGGATATGGTTAGATCCATGTTAAGTCAATCAGATTTGCCGGTTAGCTTATGGATGGAGGCATTAAAAACCGCCATTCATGTGCTAAATCGGGTTCCTACTAAGTCGGTGCCCAAAACACCGTATGAGTTGTGGACAGGACGTAAGCCCTCATTAAGTTATATGCATATATGGGGTTGTCCCGCTGAGGCAAAATTGTTTAACCCAAACATTGGTAAGTTGGATTCTAAGACAGTAAGTTGCCATTTTATTGGCTATGCAGAAAAGAGTAAGGGATATCGTTTCTATTGTCCAGAACGATATACTAAGTTTGTAGAAACAAGGCATGCCGTCTTTTTAGAGGATGCCATGATCAGGGGGAGTACGGTAAGACGAGAAATTAATCTTGAAGAGAAGCGGGTTTATGTACCCACTCCTATGATTCAAGAACCATATTTCTCATTACCTACTGCTGTTGAATCATCAGTGCCTATTGGTAATGATTCAACACCTGTTGTTAGTTCTCCATTGACAACGGAATTATTAAGAGAGGTTGAACATTTTCAGCCCGTTGTCACTAATAGTGAAGAGCAACAACAGCCTCAAAATGAGGATAATGTGCAATTAAGAAGATCTCAACGAGAAAGAAAATCGGCCATTTCGGACGATTATGAGATCTATTTGAGTGAGGCAATTCAAATGGAGGGTGATCCCACCACATTTGAAGAAGCTATGAGAAGTCCTCAATCATCTGAATGGCGTAAAGCCATGGAGGATGAAATGAGGTCTATGGAAACAAACAAAGTCTGGGATTTAGTTGAGATTCCTAATGGAGCCAAAACAGTAGGCTGTAAATGGGTCTACAAAATTAAACGTGACTCCAAAGGGAATATTGATAAGTTTAAGGCCAGACTTGTTGCAAAAGGCTTCACTCAAAGAGAAGGGATTGATTATAATGAGACATTTTCACCTGTCTCAAGTAAGGATTCGTTCAGAATCATTATGGCATTAGTTGCACATTATAATTTAGAATTACATCAGATGGATGTAAAGACGGCGTTTCTCAATGGTGATCTATATGAGAACGTCTATATGACACAACCGAAAGGTTTTGTTATTAAGGGTAAGGAACATATGGGATGCCACTTAAGGAAGTCCATTTATGGACTTAAACAAGCATCAAGACAGTGGTATCTCAAGTTCGATGAAACAGTAAGAAAGTTTGGGTTTAAAGAAAATGAGGAGGACAATTGCATTTATGCTAAGTTTAAGAGCGGGAAATTTATTTTTCTCGTGCTTTACGTAGATGATATACTACTTGCAAGTAGTGATGTCAATCTACTATCAGAAACTAAGAAGTTTTTGTCCTCTAATTTTGATATGAAAGATCTTGGTGAAGCATCCTATGTTTTGGGCATAGAAATTCACCGAGATAGAAATAAGGGGGTATTAGGCTTATCACAAAAGGCATACTTAGAGAATGTACTGAGAAAGTACAGTATGCATAAGAGTAAGCCTTCGCCTGCTCCGATTGTCAAGGGCGATAAGTTTGGGAACTTTCAGTGTCCCAGGAACCAATATGAGATCGATCAAATGAAGTCGGTTCCATATGCTTCTGCTGTCGGAAGCCTTATGTATGCTCAAGTCTGTACTCGCCCTGACTTAGCTTATGTGACCGGAATGCTTGGCAGATATCAGGCCAATCCAGGGATTGATCACTGGAAGGCAGTTAAGAAAGCATTAAGATATGTGCAAGGCACAAAAGGCCTCATGTTAACGTATAGTAAGTCAGACCCACTTGAAGTAGTGGGATATTCAGATTCAGATTTCGCGGGTTGTGTGGATACTAAGAAATCCACGTCAGGTTATATATTCACCCTCGCGAATGGAGCCATTTCGTGGAAAAGCTCCAAACAAACCGTCACTGCATCGTCCACAATGCATGCCGAGTTTGTTGCATGTTATGAGGCCACCGGGCAGGCTGTTTGGCTTAAGAAATTTTTACCCGGTCTTAGAGTGGTCGACAGCATTGAAAAACCACTTAAGTTATACTGCGATAATGAGCCCGCAGTATTTTACTCTCACAACAATAAGTCGAGTGGTGCTGCCAAACACATCGACATTAAGTTTTATGTTGTGAAAGATCGAATCCAGGATCATACCATAAGTCTTGAGCATATAAGTACCAAGCGTATGCTTGCGGATCCGCTAACAAAAGGTCTTCCACCCAGCGTGTTCAGAGAACACGTAGCCGGCATGGGTTTAAGGGAGAGCCTATGATCACTGGATATTTAGGGGCCAAGTAAGAGTAAGGTTCATTTTCAAGTGTGAGATGTATTGTGGTCTTCGAGTCCAACAATACGTAAATGGTTGTTGTGATGCGTCGTGCCCTATATGTCAAGCATGAGAAAATGGACACTAAGTTTAGTATTAAGTAAGTTGGTAAGTTTCAGATTCGAGTTCAAGGGGGAGAATGTTGGGAGTACCGGACTTGTCCGGTAAAGACCGGACTAGTCCGGTTTTGTCCAGTAAGGGTGACCGGACTAGTCCGGACCCTTAGAGGACTAGTCCGATATTGTCCAGTAAGGGTGACCGGACTAGTCCGGACCCTATACGGACTAGTCCGATTTTTCAGTAACTGTCAGTTTGAACTCGAAATTGACATGTGTTCTAATTGAAAGGACACAACCCACCGAATTTTGAGTCTCTGATCGGGAGACTCAATAATTCCTAAGGGTGGGAGGCCCCCTCTTGTGTCTCTTGGTCAACTATAAGAAGAGGGTCAAGTGTGTGATCAAAGTAGGCTTAAGGGCATTCATTCATACACACTTGAACACTCTAATCCACTCAGAATCCGATCAAGATACCAAGAGAAGAACAAGGGGAAACGCCTCTCGTCGTCGTTCTTCTTGCGGCCTCGCCTTGTTGGCTAGATGGCCGCATCATCAAGCAACAATAAAGATGGAGGAGAAGGTATTATTGGTGTTCTTGTGCTATTTGAGAGATAGCACTTGGTGTTCATGTTGTAATCAGATTTCTCCATGTAATTCGAGATGATTTAGTGGCTATTTGATCTTTGGGCTCCCTCTTGTTTTCTAACAGTGGGTTCTACCAAATATAGGTATAAAGCCTGGGCGAGTGTCTTTGTCCAGCGCGAGAAAGCTCGGAAATATGGTATCTACCGGCTTGAAGTCGAATGTGATCGTTTTCCATACTTCACAAGCTGCGGCTAGTTCAGGACTTTCTGTGGCGTACCACTTTTATCGATAGGAATATCGGGATAAGGGCTTATTGATAGGAATAGAGAAGCATAGGAGGAAAACAGGGCGGATGACTCTATGACTTGTCAAAAATAGGGGACCGAGCAAGGGATGAGCGCCCTCTGATCTAACGACCAAACAAGCAACGGCCCTTGTTACTAGAAATATGAAGTGAAAGGTACATCTTGCGCCTATGGGCCGCTATAACTATCCAAGAAGACACTCGAAAAAGGATGGATAAACAAACCTACCCGGTGGACTGCCGAGCTACAAGTCCTACGACACAGGAGCGGGATTCTCTAAAAAGCCAACCCCGACCCTACTATCATTATGCCTTTGCAATGTTACTTGGTTCAACTCCATTTGAGCCCATGAAAGGAAGATCAATGACTCATATAAATTACTTAATGGAAAATGTCCCGAAGAAACCCAACGAGAAACTAAGCTGCTTCAGCCGCCGCAAGAGCTATAACAAAAATTGCGAAAATGTCTCCTTTTAATTGGCGACTATCAAATAGAGCAGAAAAAAGATCCAATATTTTAATTTAGGAAAAAGAGTGTTTGCTTGGTTTTTATTTTATTAGGTTACTGTCTATATCTGCTTTTTGGGTCTAAATGTTCGTTAAAAATGAAATGCCTTATCGGCATCTTTTCTCTTTCATTTATGAATTTCATAGTAATAGAAATCCATGTCCTACGGAGACAGAATTTCGAACGGTTAATAACATTGTAATTGCCCCTGCCAGTACCGGAAGTGATAATAAAAGTAGGAATGCTGTCACTAGAACGGACCACACAAAAAGTGGTAATCTATGCATAGTCATTCCAGGTCCACGCATGTTGAAGATAGTAGTTATAAAATTGATAGAACTCCAGAAATCGAGACTTTTTACCAATTTAATAATAAGAAATCCCGGGATATAGAAATTCATTTCGTACAATTGAACCTTTTCAAACTGTTTCTTTTTAAGAACCAAAAAGACTTGTGTAGCCACCTGGCAAAGAAACTGAAACGGGTTTCTGGTCTGTAGGGACCTTTTTGATAGGCGCCTCTATCTGTATGGGGAATTCGCTGCTGAAAGATCCCGCCCAGTGTCCCCTTCCTTCCCCCGCCGCCTTCCGACCAAAGGGAGTATACAATTTATTCTTCAGAGCATGAGCATTAAGAGAGACTTCGACTTATCTATAGGAAACTACTACTTAAGGTAGATAGAGGAATGAGTGCTACTCATATCTTTGGGACCTTTAAGAGGAAATGAGTGGCTTTCTGCCGGAGAATAGTAGTCATCTGTACTCGTCTTTTGTCCTTTTTTTTAGTCATGTTAGCACCACGCTTCGCTTTCCGATATCAGGTATTATGGCTTTGCGCAGACTGACCACTACCTGTTAATATCACGAAGAATAATGAAAGACCGTCTATACCCATATACAAATGGATGTTTTCATAAGGAAGCCATCGAAGGCTTTCCACAAATTGAGATACGGACCTAATTGTGATCATTCTCCGCTTCGTTCGCTGATCTCTTGCTATTGCTTTTTCTCTCTAGCCTTGTCAGGCTGGGCCTAGGGTTTCCACTAAAGATAGTATTTAGCTAAACTCAAAGCTCTATCTGTAATCCCGGCGGGATTACTGGCCTCGCAGGCGCTCGGGTCTTACCATCCCTCGAGTCCGATCTCGGGATGGCGCTTAGGCCAGGCCAATAGCAATATGTTTTCCCGAATGGAAATCCCTTACCTTTATCCAATCTGTTTTCCCAAGGGGAAATCTATTTAGCAAATAGGATTTGGCATGGATGTGCAATTGGCAAGGTCCTTGACCGGGGTTAGATTCGTTTTGGGGTGGCTGGAGCACGGTCCGCCAAAATCGGCATAGGTTAGGTGCTCAGTAGAGCGTATGATGTCGATGGCCCGAGGTAGAGCACTCAATGGGCTAGGGTGGCCCCCATTTCGCTTTACCAAAATTCAATTCATGACGATCATAAGTAGAAAGTTCATATTCCTCAGTCATTGATAAACAGTTTGTCGGACAATATTCAACACAGTTACCACAAAACCAACCCGGAGTCGTGGGAAAAGAAAGAATGATCTGGAAGAATGGAAAGAATTTATTATTCGCTAACTCACCAAAAAATAAAATAAGAAGCAAAGTTTCCCCCTTGAGTTTGAGCAAAAAAACGCGGAACGATTGAGGAAAGAAAGAGAATGGCGGCCCCTTTCCTTTCGCCCAGGGGGCATCGTCGTCGGGGACAGGCTTCGAGGGTTCTTCCATATTTAGATGACTGCTTAATAAGAGAGTAAGCTATGTCTCCACTCCTTTTCTTGGGACTGGCTAGGAAAGCACAAGATGCCCTAGCCCAAAATCAAACATGGGTTCTAGCTATGCCAACCAACCAAACCTACTTGAGAAGGGCTTTCCTACTTGCTTGCCTACTTGGGAATGGGATAGAAAGCCTGTATTCCCCGAGCATGCATTTTTCTGCATTGGGCTCTTTCATCAACTGATGTAAAGATCAGTTAATCCGCCATAGTTTTAAGGCAAGCACCTCCTTGAGTGTCCAGTGTCAAAAGAATGCCAGGACCAGCCGATCCATCCAAGGTGAATGAGCCGCACGCGCCTCTTGAGCTACTCAATTCTCTCTTCAAGATCTTACGATCTACGTGTAGTGCAAGATGCTGGGTGCCATGGATCGAGTGAGAAAATCAGAATTGTTAGGACCATTTCTAAATGAAATGGCTCAGATGAGAGTGCAGATCGGGACTATAGACTAGTATGTCGTAAAAAAAGACTAGTAAAAATTTCCTGAGGTATTGTTGCGATCTAACCTATTATTGGGAATCGGTCCTGCACTTGTCCTATCATACCTTCTTCTTGTATATGAAATATCTGGTTTACTTGTAAGCTTTACTGGGTATGCCTTATATACCGCGTTTGGGCAACCCTCTCAACAATTAAGAGATCCATTCGAAGAACATGGGGACTAATTGAAGTAAGAAGTCTCCCAGCTGGGAGACTTCTTACTTCAATTAAATCCAACTTGTACAGGCACTCAGCTGCCTAGCCAGGTGGGCGAAAGCAGACTTTGGTGAGTTAATCCGAGCAAGGTGAGTGGTCGGCGGAGACGTAGTACTGGTGGTCCGAACTCCGTAACTTGTCTGTTCCCCGGACGAAAGCATATTCTAATTAAAGTATTCCTCCCTCCATAGAGGTGGTATTAGAGCTTCATACGAGGGCTTATTGAATCAAACAATCTCCCACCCACGTCAATAATTTGATCTCCTATCGGCACCACTTTCTCTCAAGGTCTCTCCCTAACTAAGGACCTGTGGCTCAATTCATCCTTTCGGGCTACGCGCTTCCCCTAATTATTCTTGATTATGGATTGAAAAGGAATGTTATGAATTGAATGTGTAAAAGAAGCAGATGCATTTGTAATTAAAACTGACCCTGCCTCTCTCAAATACTTACTTGTACAAAGACTCCACCAGGTATGTTGAAAAGCTTAAATAAACTCGAAAAAGCATGTTAATAGAGACTTTCATTGGTTAAATCGGGCCTGACCTGGTCGACCCGATCAAACCGATCCTTTCACTCAGGTAGAACTTTCTGCACCGGGGCCATTTCTTTCATTGGTTGAGTGGCCCTCGATTAGTTCACAAGATTGAATGGCCAAGTCATGGAAAAGCCGTTATTCGATTGTTTTAAAAGAATGTTGAGCCGGGCCCGGGTATTCGGTAAGGATAAGGTAAGAACTGTTCGTTGGATAGAATAGAATGGATTTGAAAAAAAAAATCATACTTTTCTTATTTTTAATCTAAAGGATTTGTATCCCCACACATCCTGCTTGTAGTATTGTATTGTCATCCGAGAAACCCTTGAAATAAAAGTCTATTTTTTACCTTTCATGAAGAAGTTTTGCCTGCGTGCAAACTACCTAGCCCTTTTCAAAGGTAACAATTCCATATTGATCCGAATCAATCCGTATGCTCCCATCTTTAATAGGATTCCCGCTAAAAGCATACATGTACTGTAATGTGCTTCCCTGAATTAAGGGAACGCGAGAAAAATTTCTCTATGTCAATTCAAAACAAAACAAACGGACGACGGAATCCTATAAACGAAATTCTTTTGAGAAGAGCTTGCGCCTATGCAAGACTAGGCTCACCAGCGAGATCCAGCTAAGGTAAGGAACTTCGTGTCGCGGCTGCTCCACTCCGCCGCGGTCTTTTGAACTGAACTTCGTATAAAAATCAAGCAAGAAAACGGATGCGCGTTAGCGCAACGGCTTTCGCGCTTACTTGTTACGGAGATCCCGACCAATGCACAATCCAGATTTATACTTAGGACTAATTAGGCGAGTAAGTTCATAGTTTTTATCTTGGTTATTGGCTTTTTTACTCAAGTTAGAGCTTTTATTTCCTGGCTTTTTCACTCGAGTTGTTCGGGATTCCTCCAAGACAAGGAAGAGCATTAGGCGAGCGAAGTGACTCCCCCAGTGCCAGAGAGTAAGAAGAACAATCAAAAGATATGTAAAGAACACAGACAGTAAAGGTAGAAGATCATTTCCGGGTAGATAGGCAGGAAGCTGACAGTAAGCTAAGAATACAGGAAGAAGGTGGTTGCTCAGCCAATGCCCAGACCCCGGAGCCCCTGCGAAGGCTGTGTTAAGCAACAGAAATCGGAATCGATGCCAGTGTCTCGCATATGTGATTGCTAGCCATAAGTCCCAACAAAACACTCAGAACTTTCCCTGCGTTTTTTTTTGGCAGCCGTGCTTTTGGGCCAGAGAGTTTCTACGCTTCTCTTATACATACTGCATGCACTTGACATGCTCTTTATTGGTAATTTGTTCTTATCGCACTGCGGATTTGGATGTGGATGAATCGATGCCTACCCGGTTTCATACTTCTGTCAAGTCAGGAGTGAACGAAGGAAAGGACTTCCCGTAGGCGCAAGGGTTCTTTCTTATCCAAGGATTCCCATAGCCCACTTTTCATCATCTGAGTGGATATGCGCAAGGGTTGGGGTTCATTTCGAATCCGGAAATACTGTCCTTTATTTCAAAGACAACATCCCCTCTACGGGCATTAAACTGGCGAGCCGAAGCGATGAGCGATCGACTTCTTAAAACTTATCACAGGATTTCTCACAGGACGAAGAGCAATGACACGATATGCACGTCGTGGTGGAAAACTATGGGTACGTATATTTCCCGACAAACCGGTTACACTAAGACCCACAGAAACACGTATGGGCTCGCCCGATCCAAGATGCCCCGCTGCAAGAAGAAGCTCTTTGATCACCATCTATCGCAAATATAGTGGCGATTGAGGAAATAAAATCAACATTTCGCTGCGCGCCTACAGCTGCTTAGAGAGCGAGTCAGTATCTATGTCTTCTATGCTCTGCAGGGCGCTGAATTAGGTTTTTTCGGTGTTCTCGTCGAAACACGCAGGCATACTCCTTGCTTCTGGGGACATTGATCCGAAGCTCGAGTACGGTCCGTGCGCCGACGCGAGCATTCCATCTTACAGTAATCCCTTCCTTTTTCCCTATTGATTATCCGATTTGCACCAATTTGCATTTGTTCTACTATGTAAATAAATTGCAAATATGGTCCAGGTAATAAATGCCCAAGTTTCCTTAGGATCCCAATTCCATGTCAGAGCTGTTGGAAGGTTTGTCTCTCTCCCACTATCTCATTCCTAATAGGGATTGGCATCTTAGTTTATTGGCTTCTTTTCTCCCTGATGAGGTGGTGCGAGAAATTTCAGCTGTACCAATTCCTAGAAGCACCAACTTGATCTTCTGCGGGAACCTTATGCTTATGTAAGAACAGGCCTGGCAAAAGAATAGGCGTTATTACAAAGAACAAGAAGAAAAAGGGGATGTTTTGTTAATGGGAACAAGGAACTGTTTATAGCTGTCGCGATATAAATAACTAGCTGAAATAGAATCCGTCAAGTAAGAGATAAGCCAGAGATCCAGATCATTAGAATACGTTACCGGTCCAAGAAGGCTCAAAGACGAGTTCTTTGAAGGAAGCAAAAGAACCCATGTGTCTCGGATGAAGTCTACCCTCTTTTTCCGAAATAGTGTAATGGAAAAAGAAGTGCTTCAAATCATTGCTATTTGACTCGGACCTGTTCTGAAAAAGTCGAGGTATAAAAACCTAATCGATAGTTGTTAGGATGAATCAGACGTGGGAGAGATATTCAATCTTTGAGCAGACTGAAATCCCTTACTTTGCCATTCTGGAAGCCCCATCCTATAATGTTTCACACACCAGAAAAAACCAGAACGAAGCAAGCTTCATGCGTGGTACCAGATAGATGTCATCAAAGACAGATCACTGATTCGGAGACTACCTAATGCGCGTTAGCGCAACGGCTTTCGCGCTAGTTGCTCAATCCATTGCTTGTTCTGTAACTACATTCTCACATTTATTTTTTGATCTTTTTATGCGATTGACGTGATAGGGTAGGGTTGGCTATACTGCTGGTGGCGATTTTTTCCCCTTGGCATTTGGATCCATGTTTTCTTTAACGATCTCCGTGATAGTAAAGGTTTGTGCTGCTTCCCGAAGTTGTGTTTGTTTCGACAATGAAAAACTGGAATCAAACTTGGTGTGGGGATAATGAGAGATGGTTTCTACTATCTAAAGCAAGATCATGTTGATGCCCTCTGTCTTATGTCGAAGCCCATCAGTCGGTTCGGACCTCTGCTTAGTTTCATCCAAGCTTCATCCTGGTCATGGATAGATCACCCAGGTTCGGGTCCATAAGCAGTGACATAGCAGAAGCTCTAGGAGAAAATAAATAATCTCTTTCTTAAAAAAAAAGAAGTAAAATGCAAAGCATGAAACTAATTAAAAACTTGGGAATGGCTACATCGGAAATCGTTTTTGATTAGGAAACTAGGGTTGCACTAAGACGTGCATGTCCCTTCTAAATCTCTCAAGATAGGGTGTCCTAACCACCCGACAGCTATGAAATCTCCGTTGTCCATTGATCCCGCTCTGAAGAATCCTCCCTTCGCCGGAGCGATGTCATCAGAAAAAACCGTGGAAAAAAAAAGAATTTGTTGGGATGGAAGTACGGATATCATATTCTTACCAAGATAACTGGAAGCCCCAACCGCTAAGAATCCTAATGAATCCTCTTTTTCTCCTTAGCATTCGGGAAAGACAAGAAAATTTCGGGGTTGAGAGCTTTTTGATAGCCCGTTCACTCGACTACCACGCTTAGTTAGTCTGTCTGCAGGGATGGGAGTGGCGTAGTCTGTCTGCCCTTCTTCATAAGTAGCTGGACTTGGATCTTCGTAAGCAAAGAATTTAAATACCCTAATGCACCAAATGCTAGCACACAACCTCAACATTGATTCAGAGCCATTAATGCTGCCCAATCCACTCTTAGATCTCTTCCAGCCCTAAATTCCTTAACCCATTGCCAAAAAGAGATGGGAAAAGAACCTCCTTTTCTTACGCTCCTCTTTCTCAGAGAGATGGTGAACTTGCCTATAATCACGGGTTGGCTACTAAGTAGTTTACCAATTAATAGAACCTTGCTGGGTACGATTCCAGCTGACTTCCACCGAATTTCGCAGAGCACGGTTAATATGCTATCCTTCTTCCTTCTTTTCCTATTCCTACGAATGAGATAAAGACAGAATGAACAGTGGGCAAGGATGACGGTTGAAGCGGATCCATTCCATCCTATGCCTCATCAGTCTCTGGAACCAAACCTGTGTACTCCAGCACTATCGGGATCCGGGCCCTCCCGGCTTTCCTTGACTTTGAGTTGGATCTCATTCTTCTTCCCGGCAAAAAAAAAGAGGGTAGACCATCTCCATATCATTTTGCATTTCTCAACAAATATAATCTGTTTGGCTATTCTAAGTGGTTCTTTACTGAGGTTTTGATGAACATTCAAGCTCCTTCCACCTCTGAACAAAATAGCCATTGCGCGGGGAGGACTATAATCAGGAGGGCGACAGACCCAAATCACGATCTACTAAAGGGAAAGTTTCCCCAGATAGGGATATTGGATCGAATCCACTTCAGGCAGTATAGGCTAGAGAGAAAGACCGGTATATGTTTATGTTGAGAAGAAATGCATTGTTTGATTTCCGAAGCAAGTAAAGGCGCGCAGCGAAAGGCATGCATGTTTGAAATGAGTAAGTCAATCCTCTTGCTCGGCTGTGATACGAATACTATTCATACGCAGACCCGGATCCAAGATATGGGGTTATCGATTAAGCGGAGGAAATAGTAATAAAAAGAAAAGGCTTATGCTCCTTTATCTTAAAAGAACGGCAAGATGATGGCGATACAATCAGAAACCCGCAAAGCGGTCAAGACTATCGTCCAAAAAAGTTGGATATGATCTTGGAATAGAACTTATTGGAAAACAAGCCCATCTTTCACAAAAACCTATCTGCTCTTCCAGGTCCTATCGAACCTACATATTCAAACCAGGTGCTATCACTTCCTTGTTTCGACGCGCACACACGCACACACGCATGCGCATGCATGCGTTCTACTTATACGCGCGCGCGATACTCGCTCCGCTCGCTATAATCTCACGCCAAGTCCATAATTCCTAAATTGATGAAGTACACATAATGGAGCTCGGGTAGTAAGGGCTAGGTTTATATAGAGGCTCTATTTTTTAGAAACATATGGTCTTGCTCATTTCCCATTATGCAAGGGTTGGGCACCGCCAAGATCCGAAAAAGGATATGTGGAAGTTCTGTTTCCTTGCCTTGGCTTTCTCGCAAGCTTATTAGAGCATTGAATTGACCTCTACTAATAGTAAGATGGCTTTTATTCTACTAAATCCAAAGAATACCAACGAATGGCAAGTGCTCTTCCTTGTTTAGATCCTATTTCAATCGGAACTTTCCGCGTCGATCCTTTTTTATTACGTCTTGTTTTTACTCCTATATTGGGAGTTACTCTACGTATTGCTTGATGTAAAACCAATAGTGGATTTGTTTCTGTCGGATTTCGCATGCTTTCCATGGAATGACGGAATTCCCCTTGCTTAGTTTTCGCTCCGCTCGTGCGTGGCACTCCTTGCTTGCGGAGCGGCATATCGGAAAAAGAAGGATTGACTTTCTATACGGGCCCGTTTTTGTATGATACTGATATTGCAATCGATCTATCCCTTGGTCCTGCCAATCGAATTGTTTTCACGGCTCGATAGAGAATTTGATAAGCCAATGATTTTTTTCCGTCTTTCATAATACGGTTAACCACCATGTTGAATCTGAGATCGTAATAAAAGTAAGTAAGAGAAGTTGTGTGCCAGGTGAGCTAGCTGACAGAGTTGAAGGGATCCTTTTTCGTCTCCATGCATGTGGAAAATCAATGTAATCAAATCAGCCTTGTTAAAAAAGCTCGAAAACCTGTCTGGCGCGCGATTTATGCGCTGTTTTGAGGCACTCATGTATGATTCATCATGAGTGACGAGAAACATAGCTTAAATCTCGTTTTTGATCGTATCGAATAAGGTTTCCTAGCCTAGCCCATCTCGGTGTCTGCTACCGAAAGAGAGAATTGGTCTAAGGGCAGCTTAAAACCAGCCCAAGAGAAGTTGAAGCTGCATAGATTATTTGCACTGCTCCTATTATTACCAACCAGGGGGAAAATAGATAATGAGCATGAGGTTACACTAAGTTTGGAATCTGCCATGGTTCATGAGGCATCAAGGGTTGAACGGCAGCTTGGAATCCATAGGTCACAGAAATCAGGTGATTTATGAAACATCCCGTAGAGGCAACCGTAGAGGGGGTTCTCCGATACTAATTCGAATTAGCCAATAAATTGGCTATTATCTTCGCTAATGGTAGGACCTTCTGAAAGGACTCAATCCACCACTTAGGAGAGTAACCTGTAGAAGAGCCCAGGATCTCATTAAATGCATTGGAAGGGGACCGGATCAGAAACTCTCAAACTGAAGGGGAAGAAAAAAGGAGGATAAGAAAACAAGAATCGTTACAAAGTAAAAATTTCCAGTATTCTAACAATCATCACAAGCTAAATGGATAGCCTTGCTTTGAAGTAAAAAGATAGATTGAACTTATCTTTCATTCGGTCTTATACATACGCGAGGAAAGTAATCAAAAAAGAAAGAAGACGAGTTCTTCTTTCTTTTATCACTTAGGAGCCGTGCGAGATGAAAGTCTCATGCACGGTTTTGCATGCAAAAGCAAAACCTACTTCCTTTACCAACAAGGGCACGGCTTCCGAAACCCCCTCTCCTCGGCCCGGGATAGCGATAGACGTACGACTGAAGTGGGCGAACACTCGGCCCAGCGGGCGAACATGCCGGCTTCGGCTCCGCGCACCTGCTGACACCTTTCGAAGCACTTTCACGTGTGAACCGAAGTCGTCTTGCCGAACTCCTTCCTTTCTCATTTCAGTCCTCGCCTTTTTCATCTTCCGTAGGGGCCTTTAGTGATCCCTATGATCGAAGTTATATACTATATAACATCGGCCGGTTCACCAGGTTCTACCACTGTTCAGCCCAATCATAGTCAAAATCTGAGTTTGACACTACTACAAAAAGCATTTTTACAGGCGCCTCAATTTTTCAAACACAGGCGGTCCTTAAAAATATGCGACTGTGATGACGAATGATGTAATAACCGTCTGTGATGAAAGAACAACACAGGCGGATTTTAAAGAACAACCGTCTGGGTAAATACATGATCTTCAGAATCGGTTCTTAATTAAGAACCGCCTGTAATGCAACGAACTTCACAGACGGATTTTAAGAAACAACCGTCTGGGTAAATACATGATCTTCACAGACGGTTATTAATTATTAACCGTCTGCAATGCCATGAACTTCACAGACGGATTTTAAGAAACAACCGTCTGGGTAAATACATGATCTTCGTTGGCGGTTCTTGATTAATAACCGTCTGTAATGCAATGAACTTCACAGATGGATTTTAAGGAACAACCGTCTGAGTAAATACATGATCTTTGTTGGCGGTTCTTAATTAATAACCGTCTGTAATGCAATGAACTTCATAGCCGGTTCTTGATTAACAACGGCCTAAGAAGATCATGTATTTTCAGTGGCGGTCATTGTTTAATTATCATAAGCGGTTTTCATTGAAATTATAGGGATGTAGTTGCAATTATATATCACAGCCGCATGTAGTCGTGCAGGCAAAATTGTATCAGGAAAAAAACACAGATGAGCTAGCGGATACTAGTACAGTAATGCATTATAGGAAATGCTCGATCACCAGTGAGGCTGGCTTAATTGTGATAATACACCATTAGAGGCTTTACAATTGTTCAAAGATAATTTCTTTACACACTGAACAAAAATCATGCTACATTCATTGTAGATCGACGATGAAGCTCCCATCGATCAATCTAAATTGTACTGTCCTGCTTGCTCCCGAACACGTCTCTTATATTCCGCTGGATCCTGAAAATATTGACATTATTTAAATTAACAAATGTCGAAGGAGGAATGAATAACCTACATTGGTCACTAAGTCAAAGTGTCATCTAACCTTGATAAGTAGATTATAGCAATCATTTTCAACATCAGGCACATTTGGCTGATGCAGCAAACGCTGAACTTCAAGTAGTATAGTTTTGATTGTAAAAGCACTGCACCACCCCTACGAAATATAATTTAAGCAATATAAGAAACCAGTTCAAATAAGTTCGACAAAAATTATAAGTAATAATTACATGAACAAAATAGGTCTATCTTACAGTCTCTTGATCAAGAATCCCGATGCAGAGTGCTCCCGAACGATGGACATTTGGGTGGAAGAACCCAATTGGAAAGGAGCATCTTGGAGGCACCAAGGGATAGTCCTCAGAGAAGGAGATTGTCAGGGGGTAGTAACCATCTTCCCATTCAGTCTGCAAAAGAAATTTATTAATAGGAGGACGATAGTTAAACTCATATTGTGCTTGTTCTTCATGACTTACCCCTTCTTTACCGGGGACGATGCACTGCCACTTCAATAAATCTCCCGATTCAGGCTTCGCAGAGAAACCCTACGCGGAGAAATTGAAAATACCAAAAACAAACAACACAGAAAAACAAACTACAGTTAAGTTCATCAGTCCATTACAGATACATATGTATATACAACCATGTGACCGGTGTGCCATATGTACATACATGGGGATGGTTCTTGCGCCACGCCAAGCGCTCCTCCTTCAATCGGCTACACGCCCGAGACATCATTATCTGAAGAAAGACCAAACTTCCAAACTTCCAAATCATTGAGTCCAAACGCATATGTACACAAATGCAAAAGGACACAATCCATATACCAACATTGTTCTAAGTTGATTTCAGAAGATACAAATATATACAATATATATCATCTCGCATTGCTATATACATTTTTTCCAGCATTGACATCTTCTCGCATATAGGGTTTCAAATTCTTTTTAATGCTTCTCTCTACGCGCTTGATGTTTTCTGGTTCGGTGAAAAGGTACATCTCTTCATACTGATTATATTCCTCTTCATTATCTCCCACATTGTCAACCCCAACAATATTTTGCTTTCCAGAAACAACTACGTGCAACTTCTCAGTTTCTGGATCTTGAACATAAAAAACTTGTGCAACATTATCGGCGAGAACCCACAGGTCATCTTTGTAACCCACTTTATTCAAGTCTACCAGTGTCAGTCCGTAATTGTCCACTTTCAAACCATCAGGATGTTTGACCCATTGGCACTTAAATACGGGCATTACCATTCTTTCGCCATAATCGAGTTCCCATATTTCCTCTATGAACCCGAAGTATGTGGTCTTCTGCCCTTGTGAATCATAAGCCTCAATACGAACACCACTATTTTGTGCAACACTCTTACCGTCTTTTTCTTTAGTGTAAAATGTGTAACCATTGATGTCATATGCTTGCCATGATGTTACCAAAGCAGATGGGCCACAAGCTAGCTTTTTCATTGTTGCCTCTTCTATAGTGTTTCCGTATGATATATTTTTGTCCATTAACCATTCAGTGAAACATCTTCTGTGCTTTTTCATGATCCAGTCCTCTTTGCGGTCTTGGTTTTTATCACGAAGCTCAATTTGGTGTTCCTCGATGTACGGCTCAGCTATTGCGAGCTGTTGTAGTACACCAAAATGTGCACGGTGTACATTCTTGTAATCTTGAACAATAAAAGTTTTCTTACCCACTTTGCCTCTCCCACGTAGTCTACCCTCATGTACCGGTATAGGCACACCTATCGATTTTCCATCTTTGATGTAATCAGCGCAACCCTCAATCACTTCTTCAGTGGTGTATCCTTCCATAATTGAACCCTCTGGGTGAGCACGGTTCCGCACATAACCTTTTAATACTCCTAAATATCTCTCCAACGAAAACATATGATGTAAATATAGTGGCCCCAATGCTTTTATCTGATCAACAAGATGTATGATTAGGTGTACTTGCATATCAAAAAAGGATGGTGGGAAACACATCTCAAGCTTGCACATTGTCTCGACGATGTATGTTTTCAGATAGTCTAAATCTTCACGTGCTATCACCTTTTGCGATACTGCATTGAAGAAGTAACACAAACGTGTGATGACAACTTTTATATGCTCAGGTTTGATTACTCTTATTGCAATGGCAAGGAAAACTGTCATCATCATGTGACAGTCGTGAGAATTATAACCGAATAAAGACAAGTCTTTCATCGAGACTAGTTTGCGGATATTGGATGAGAAACTTGTGGGCACTTTGATCCCACGCAAGCATTCGCAAATTGCTTTTTTCTCTTCTAGCGTCAAGTTGTAGCTGGCTGGGGGAAGGTAATGCTTCCCGTTCGCCTTTTCTACTGGATGAAGCTCTGGTCTCAAATCAAGATTTACTAGGTCCATACGTGAATTTAATCCATCCTTTGTCTTCCTCGGCATGTCCAGCAAGGTCCCAATGATGCTGTCAAATACATTCTTTGTAACGTGCATCAAATCAATACTATGGCAACATTCCAGATTCTTCCAATACGGAAGATACTTGAAAAAAATTGATTGTTTCTTGAAAGCCATGTCAGTTGTATCATCCAAAGATGTACTTTTCTTTCTCTTAATTCCTTTACTCTTTTTTCCCTTACCGAAAGCAATATGAATGTTCTTGACCATTTCAAACACAAGTTTTCCACTGTAAGGTTTCGGTGCAGTATCTTTTTCGATTTTGTTATCAAATTGTTCTTTCATCTTCCTATACTTGTGTGTATCTGTCAAGAACCGTCGATGTCTCATGTACACCGTCTTTCTGGATGAAGTGAGGTATAGATATCCAGTTCTATCCACGCACCTAACGCAACCTTTCTTCCCTTTCATTTGTCCCGATAATGTAAACAGTCCGGGATAATCATGCACGGTAACGAATATCATTGCTCTTAGCGTGAAATACTCCCGCTTGTACTCATCCCATGTACGTACCCCTTCATTCCACAATTTCGCCATATCTTCCATTAAAGGTTCCAAGAACACATCAATTTCGATGCCGGGTTGTTTCGGACCTTGGATAAGAACAGATAATAAGATATATTTCCTTTTGTGACACAACCACGTCGGTAGGTTGTACATAGTTAAGACCACGGGCCATGTGCTGTGTATGCTCCTTTTTTCACCAAACGGATTCATTCCATCTGTACCCAAGGCAAACCTCACATTTCTAATTTCCTTCGCAAATTCTGGATACTGAATATCAAAATTTTTCCACTGCGTTGCATCACCAGGGTGTCGTATATGTTTTTCATTCTTCTTGCGTTCCTCGGAATGCCAACGCATAAGTTCAGCCTCCCTAGGGTTTGAGAACAAACGCTTCAAGCGATCAATTACCGGAAGGTACCACATCACCAATGCAGGAATTTTTCTCTTATTCTTTCCGTCTGCATCGCCAGAAGTATCGTCATCGTCACCTTCAGGACCAATAATAAACTTCTTATTCTTCTGAGTCTTTTTCATGTTGGTAACATACTGGTGATTGTAGTCCTTCTTATATCTACTGACACCACAAATGGGGCATCTAGTTGCGAGCTCATGCTCTTTGCGATACAGAATACAATGGTTCACACAAGCGTGTATTTTTGTCACACCTAGTGCCATCGGGCAAAGAAGTTTCTTCGCTTTATAAGTGCTTCTAGGCAGTTTATTTGGATTTGGAAGAATTTCTGCCAGAAGATTCAAAAGATCAGAGAAACTACAATCGGACCATCCGTGCGTAGCTTTCAACTTTAGTAGTTCTAAGACTGCACGCAATGTAGTAAACTCTTTATCACAACCGTTTGATTCATCATATAAAAGCTCTGTGGCGGCATTCTGCAATGTCTCCATTTTACTTAAACCTTTGCTTGCTCCCATAGAAGTCAGTACATATGGTTCAATGTGACGCAACATCTCCTCACAATCGAACTCATCATCATCATCACCAGCTTGATAGTCACTACCATCATCGATATGAACATTATCATCATCTGAGCCTCTCTCATCATCTTTATCCACATCATGTGTATCTAACTCACCATGCTCTGTCCATATTGTGTAGTTATTTTTGAAACCTCTTTTCACCAAATGAGATTGGATTACTATAGTATCCGTCCAAGCAATCTTATTTTCGCAGTCGATACATGGACATAATATGTCATCTATCTTTTGCAACTTCGCATGTCTCTTGGATGCTTCAATAAAATTTGCAACATTACGAATGTACATAGGATCGGGTCTTGGCATGTTATACATCCACGCTCGACGGTCCATGCTTCAATAATAGAATTTTTTTGTCAGATTTACAAAATTTGGCCACAAATATTCTCTAAAGGTCTTCTATAAAATGAATTTACAGAGACATAACAAGTATGATTAGGGCGACTAATGTAGGAGACGGGCGACGTCTTGAGGCGGACGGAGTCAAAGGGGGAAACAGGCCCAGCAGCATGGGCTAGGTCTGGGTGGGATCCAGTCCGTTATATCGGGAAACAAGGCCCAGATGCATCTTATATATATTACAATAGCATCTGTTAATTAAACATCATATTCATGTCACATAATAGGTACAAAAAGGAAACAATCCATATAGTCCATACATCAATATACCAGAACACAATCCATACAGACCTTACACATGCAAAAGGACAGAATCCATATACCAGAACACACAAAACTAACAGCTTATCAGCTAATGAAAATATACAAAGAAAAAGTAAGGAAACTACATTTACCTCGCAGAGGCGTCAGCACGGTGGGGAGGCGTCAGCACGGTGGGCCGGCTGGGTGGAGAAGTGGCGGTGCGGGGTTGAGCGGCGGCGCGGCAGTATGGGCTGGGCGGCGGAGCGGCGGCGCGGCGCAGGGGAAATTTCAACAGCCTGGCGGCGTCGATATAAATTCTCCAGGGTTGCGTTTTGACTGCGGTGAGGGGTCCTTATATAGACGTAGGTTTTTCACAGGCGGTTTTTAACTTTATCGCAGGCGGGTTTTACTTACCAACCGCCTGAGATGATGTTTATTAATTAAGAAGTAAATATCTTCACAGGCTGTTGGTACTTAATAACCGCCAGGGAAGATTTTTATCTCAGGCGGGTATTACTTAACAACCGCCTGAGATAATGCCAACTGAACAAAATATTTTTAAAACTTGTATAGCTGACGTTGAAATGTTTTGGTAAATATCAAATTAATTTCTACTCACATATTATTCACATTTGTGTATCTCATAAAAAAAGATCTTTCACTCAAAATTGTTGGTACGAACATATTTGCATAATTTATACATGTATGAATTTTTTTAATTTTTTTAAAAGCACTCCAACATGTCAAACTTCAAATTATCCACCAGTATTCATTGACACTTGATTGAAATATGTACAAAACACAAGAAAAATGTACAAGAACACTTGATTGAAATCCTAAAACTACACTACGGCCCCGCCTCCTCCATCCTCTCCGCCAGCTTCTCAAACCAAGCCAAGCGGTCCTCCTCCGACTCGTCGTCGTCGTCGTCGTAGTCGTCACCATGGTGGTGGTCACCGTCGTCGTCGTCGCCGTCGTCAGTGGACGACTCGTCGTCGCCGTCGTCGGTGGACGACTCGTCGTCGCCGTCGTCGGAGGACGACTCGTCGTCGCCGTCGTCGGAGGACGACTCGTCGTCATCATCGTCATCATCGTCGTCGTCGTCGAAGTCGTCCTCCTCCTCCTCCTCCTCCTCCGACGACGATGCAGCAGGAGAGAGGATCGGCTTCTCCGGCTGAGCCGATTGCTCCGGCTGTACCGGTGGCTCCGGCTGCACCGGCGGTGGAACGCGCTGGTCGTCATTCACCCTCTCGGGGGAGCTGCAGCGTATCCGCTTGCAGGGTGGCTGCCTCGGCGGGCTAGGTGGCGGAAGGTTGGCCATGGCTGTGGTGGTTAATCGGCGGCGGGCTAGGAGAAGAAGAAAGGAGTGGAGAAAAGTTTTGTGCTTGTCCATAACCGACGACGCACCTTATATAGGTCTGTGCGGAGTAGACGAGGGAGCGGTTCGTTTCCCGCGCATTGAACTCTTTGCAGACCTCGTGCGGCGCACAATTAAACCACTGTGGAAGACGATCTTGAGAGATCCTTGCACGCGTCCCTGCACCACGGCTTCTCAACTTCTCCGCAGACCTCGTGCGGCGCGTCAGTTAATTAACACTTATCAGGCCGTTAAATAACAAATTGTAGTTTCAAAAATGATTATCTTAGGCGGTTATTACTTATAAACCGCCCGAGAAAAAAGAAGTAAAAATCTTCACAGACGGTTGGTACTTAACAACTGTCTGCAAATATGTTTATCTAAGGCGGGTATAACTTAACAACCGCCTGGGATAATGCCCGATACTCTTCTGCAGTTTCCTTATCCCTTGCTTCTTTTTTATTTAGATTCCAATATAAATACTCAAACATGTTTACATTCTGCAAATTGTGTTCAAATTCGATGATTCTTTCTTCTACATTTGTATTAAATTAACATCTACCAACTGAACAAAATATTTAGTTCATTGCGCATTGAACTCTTTGCAGACCTCGTGCGGCGCACAATTAAACCACTGTGGAAGACGATCTTGAGAGATCCTTGCACGCGTCCCTGCACCACGGCTTCTCAACTTCTCCGCAGACCTCGTGCGGCGCGTCAGTTAATTAACACTTCTCAGGCCGTATGTTTTTTATGTTCTGACAAATTTAAAAGGATTTATGAAGTGAAATTTAATGGTAACCTTTACTTATCAATAATATTACAAGAAAGTGGATTTTTGCCTTTTTAAAGGACCACATTTAATCAAGAATATTAAATAAGAAGAAGTAAATATCTTCACAGGCGGTTATTGCTTAACAACCGCCTGAGATAATGCCCGATACTGTTCTTCGGTTTCCTTATCCCTTGCTTCTTTTTTATTTAGATTCCAATATAAATACTCAAACATGTTTACATTCTGCAAATTGTGTTCAAATTCGATGATTCTTTCTTCTACATTTGTATTAAATTAACATCTACCAACTGAACAAAATATTTAGTTCATTGCGCATTGAACTCTTTGCAGACCTCGTGCGGCGCACAATTAAACCACTGTGGAAGACGATCTTGAGAGATCCTTGCACGCGTCCCTGCACCACGGCTTCTCAATTTCTCCGCAGACCTCGTGCGGCGCGTCAGTTAATTAACACTTCTCAGGCCGTATGTTTTTTATGTTCTGACAAATTTAAAAGGATTTATGAAGTGAAATTTAATGGTAACCTTTACTTATCAATAATATTACAAGAAAGTGGATTTTTGCCTTTTTAAAGGACCACATTTAATCAAGAATATTAAATAAGAAGAAGTAAATATCTTCACAGGCGGTTATTGCTTAACAACCGCCTGAGATAATGCCCGATACTGTTCTTCAGTTTCCTTATCCCTTGCTTCTTTTTTATTTAGATTCCAATATAAATACTCAAACATGTTTAGATTCTGCAAATTGTGTCCAAATTCGATGATTCTTTCTTCTACATTTGTATAAAATTAACATCTACCACCTGAACAAAATATTTTAAAACTTGTATAGCTGACATTGTAATGTTTTGGTAAATATCAAATTAATTTCTTCTCACATATTATTCACATTTGTGTATCTCATAAAAAAAAGGTTCCTTCACTCAAAATTGTTGGTATGAACATATTTGTATAATTTATACATGTATGAATTTTTTTAATTTTTTTAAAAGCATTCCAACATGTCAAACTTCAAATTATCCACCATTCTAACTAAATGCTCATATTCATATGAGGCATTCATCAAATTATGAACACACATTGATTCCAAAAAATTTAAAAAAATATGAAAAAATTCGTAGATGTTGGTATGATGATTAAAAATGTCAACTGAAAAAATAAATGAAAAAAGCATTATATTCATCAAGATAGAAAAATGAAAAATAGCATTTGTTGTATGTTTTTTATGTTCTGACAAATTTAAAAGGATTTATGAAGTGAAATTTAATGGTAACCTTTACTTATCAATAATATTACAAGAAAGTGGATTTTTGCCTTTTTAAAGGACCACATTTAATCAAGAATATTAAATAAGAAGAAGTAAATATCTTCACAGGCGGTTATTGCTTAACAACCGCCTGAGATAATGCCCGATACTGTTCTTCAGTTTCCTTATCCCTTGCTTCTTTTTTATTTAGATTCCAATATAAATACTCAAACATGTTTAGATTCTGCAAATTGTGTCCAAATTCGATGATTCTTTCTTCTACATTTGTATAAAATTAACATCTACCACCTGAACAAAATATTTTTAAAACTTGTATAGCTGACATTGTAATGTTTTGGTAAATATCAAATTAATTTCTTCTCAGACGTGAAATTTTAATTAACGATGAACACACTACATTCATTAACAATATTCAATCATTCACACAGTTGAAGAACACACAAGATACTCATTCATTAACAATATGCACATCTCACAAAAGAACACACAAGATGCACAATATTTACACAAGAACACACAAGAACACAAAAGATACACAAGTAATATTCAATCACATAGATGAAAAAAGATAGATTTCATTCATTAACATTATTTACAAAACAGAAGCAACTAAAAACAACAAAAAGAAAAACTAATTAAATCCTACTCCTACTCCTCTTCCATCTCCTCCTCCTCGTCCTCCGGCGGCGACTCCGGCACCGGTGCAACAGGAGACAGGGCCGGCTGCACCGGCTGCACCGGCTGCACCGGCTGCACCGGCGGTGCAACCCCGAGGTTGCTAGCCGTCGCCTCCACCAGCGTTCTACGGCCCTCGGGGCCAAGAACCTGGGCCATCGTCGCGAACAGAATGTCGAGACGATCAGCCACCCCCACGAGGGCGTAGAGGTAGTGGCCCAAGGTACCCATTCCAGTATACTCTGGAAGGGTACCCAGCCCCAAGGCACTCATGGCGCGAGACGTATTGTTGTACGCCTCTCGCGCCATGAGGAGGCGCTGCTCGGCGTTGATCTTCTCGGGGGAGCTGCAACATTGTTTCTTGCAAGGTGGCTCCCTCGGAGGGCTTGGCGGCGGAAGGTCGGCCATAGTGGTGTTGGGTCGTCGGAGCGGAGGAAGACGAAGAAAACAAGAGGATTCAAAGTGAGCGATGCGCTTGTGAGCGATAGCGCGTCTTTAAGGACGCGCGGAGTGGAAAAGAAAGGTCGCACCTCGGGGAAAAGAAAGGTCGCGCACGCGTGACATGGTCACTGACGTGTGGGACCGGGTCCACATGTCAGTGACCGCTGATTAAGTCAGGGGATCCTCATCCCGGTTGGTGAGGGGTCTTTATGTAGGCGTTCATCAAATTAAGAAGAAGTAAATATCTTCACAGGCCCATGTTTAACTCAGGCGGGTGTTACTAACCAACCGCCTGAGATAATTGTATCTTCTCAGGCGGGTGTTACTAACCAACCGCCTGAGATAATTGTATCTTCTCAGGCGGTTGGTAAGTAAAATCCGACTGAGATAACAGTCTTCCCTGACGGTCGGTACTTAAAATCCGCCTGAGAAAATGTGAGTCTATATATACCCCTCGGCAGCATTGGAAAAACCTAACCCGGGCGAAACACTTAGACGCCGTTAGGCTGCCAAAATTTCGTTTGCCGCCAAGTGTTCCCCCTCGTCACTTCCAGGTACGCCGCCGAGCTTCGCCGTCGCCGAGCTTCGCCGTCGCCGCCGAGCTTCGCCCTCCTCACTTCCAGGTACGCCGAGCGAAGCCATTTCCGTCGCCGCTGAGCTTCAAGGTAAACCCTAAACCCTTCGACCTTCCATCCTCCTTCGCCGTGCCGCCTCCCTCCCCGCCCTCGCTGCCGCCTTGCATATCCTTGGTTAGGGTTCGGGAATTAGATAATGGTAGGCATCCTTGGTTAGGGTTCGGTGGAATTCGAAAAACTGTCAAGTTCGGTGGCATCTTTGGTTAGGGTTCGGTGGGGCAAGATTTATGTGGATGGTTATATCACGATAAATTGGTAGTTGGTTCTGTGTGTCTGAAACTGTTCTGACACATTAGTGGTAAACATGATTCTAGACTCTAGTAACAGCAGTATATTCCCTATTTCTGTCATCGGCCTTGCATATGCCACATAATTCTCTATTAGGGGCAAGATTTAGCTATATTTGGTTAAGTTGACCAAATTTGGCTAATTTTGGCTAAGTTACATTAGATATAGTTATACTTGACTAATTTTGACTAAGTTATGCTATATTTAGCTATATTTGGCTACTTTTGCTTAGAGTTAGCTATGCTAGACTAAGTTTGGCTAAGTTTGCTTTTATTTCTCTAAGTTTCATTTGAGCAATTGTAGCTAATCTGTGCTACCAAAGATGTCTGCACTTGTGGCTCCATCAGCTTCATTTGAGCAATTGTACCTAATCTGAGCTACCAAAGTTATGCTATATTTAGCTCTGAAGCCAAACAAAAGTTGCTGGCCAACTCATTTGTGATGCCAGGAGCATCCTCACGCCCATATCTAGGTAACACTAGGTGTGGCGATGGAGTCTGAGCATATGATGCCGATCTCTATGATACAAGAATTTAGTTAGACCTATATAACTTCAAAAATGTGTTTTGGCTAAATTTACTTAATTGAGCCAAAATTGAGAAAATTTGTTTTAAATATGACCAAATTTAGTTATGCCATTTATTAGATTTTTTGTCTTATTAGATCTAGCATGGAAAGCCCTAAGAAGACTGGTCCTGATTGTAACAACAAAGAAGACAATATGGAGTTTACTGACTCCAGCAGTTCAGGCTCCTATCACAGTCCTTCGGATCCTTTTCCGAATATAAAAATTAAAAAGACTTTAGTGGATCTAGACCCGGAATATGATCCTGCCGACGAGGTATGGATCACGAATCTTAACTTCAGCAGTTCAAGTTAATCTTGGTTGTCAAGTATACGAAGTCTTATAATTTTTTTCTACCTAGATTAATCTCGAAGACAATGAGGTGACATCGGCTCCTAAAACCGCAGAAGGTTCACCAATGGATGAATCCCCAGCTTCACTCAAGCGGAAACGAGGGCAACGAGGTCCCAATAAGGGTCTATTGGACCGCATCATGTACATAACAAGGGTCGATCCAAGTGGGCTTCCCCAAGAACCACTGGATTCAGTTACCAAGTACCGTAATGCATGCGGTTTTCTTGTTAGGGAGGTTGTGCCGATCACAACCGAGAATTGGAGGAAATTACCCGAGCAGACCAAGAATGAGTTGTGGGAAAAGATAAAGAAACAATTCAAGTTCCCGAAAGGCACAGAAGAAGCTGTAAAGAAAGCAACATTGGTCTCTTGCGGCAAGAAGTTTCGATGCTGGAAGAGTGAAATGAATGCTTATGTTAAGGCCAATAAGGTCCCTAGCCCGAGGAAGATGGGAAAAATCACACAAGCTCAGTGGCAAGAGTTTGTTCGTCAAAAGAGCACACCTGATGCTAAAGCTCTAAGTGCAACTAGGTCAGAGCTTGCAAAAAAGAACAAATACCATCATCGCTTGGGGTCTGCCGGATATGGACCCAAAGTCCAGAAATGGAATAAGATATTAGACGAAATTCTTAGTAAGGGCAATCCTCACCCATTAGAAGGGTGCGATGAGCGAACTCAACGCTGGGTCTTTGCTCGGTCAGGTTTGACCAGCGAGGGCAAACTTGAAAAGCCCGACTCTCTGAATGAAGTAGAGGATAAAATGAAAGAAGTAATTGAAAAGCAACAGAAGGGTCTCTTCAAGCCGAAGAGGGAGAATGACCAACTTACCGCTATCTTGGGAAACCCTGAACACAGCGGACGGGTTCGAGCGGTCTCTTCTCAAATGTCTTGGCTAGATGGTTTCCCTAAAGATAAAGACACATATAGAAGACGTGAGAAGTTTAAGAAAACACTTGATGAAACAATTGCTCAAAAGGTCAAAGAAAATATGCAAGAAATAATGGAACAACTTAGACAATCAGGACAATTAGTGGCACCGAGTACAATGATGGTTCCGGTGCGAAAGGAGCAATTAGTATCTCCAACTGCCTACCCTAGCAGCGTTGGTTCCGTGCCAGGCTCAGGGTCAGCCCATAAGTTCCCTGTCGATGATATTGCTAACGACAAATCTTGTCGTCTTCTTGTCCCGATAGGCAGAGCAGGGAACAAAACCAAACAGGTTGCCACTGCTATGGCAAAGCCTGATCGTGACTTCAACGGGAGTCCACTTCCGTTGTATTATTCTGTGGTGCAAGTTCTTCAGATCATTGATAATGATTATGAAGATTATGAAATAGACCACGTCACACCTGAGGGGATCGCGACTCTGGGGCAGGCTGTCAACCAATTAATCCTTTGGCACCGACGCGATATCGTGTTGGACGATGAGCCAATTTCTAGCCCCGTCGCATCTCCAAATACTGCAACCCCATCTTCTAAGGCGAAAGTGCATGAAGATCCACTCCCAGTCCGGGACGATCCACTCCCCCTATGTCTGAGCAAGGATGATGATATCCAAGAGCAACAAGTTGGACAACAACTTCAAGCAGTACCAGAGCAAGCTGTTGCTAGTAAAGAGCAACTAGTTGAGCAACAGCTTGAAGTAGTACTAGAGCCAGCTGCTGGGAGTAAAGAGCAATCAGTTGAACAACAGGTTCAACAACAAGCCAGTGTCCAACTTCCGACGACTACTCCTCGATCATCAGTGCCTGTCAAAGTTAGCTCATACGAAAATAAGAAACCTTCATCAGAAGTGACAAAGTATTTGGAAGCTATGAAGGAAAATATTAGAAAATCGAGTGCATCTCGTTCTTCTCATGAGCCAGCATTAGAAGATATCGAGGAGTGGGAAGAAGACGGTGTCATGTATAATCGGCGGACGGCTTTAGTTAAACCAGGAGTTCCAATATACAAGCTTGAGGATGTTCCTCCTAAATTTAAGAATGGGAAGCCGTTAATGACATCCGTACAACTTAGCAAACAACCCGTCGCGCTCAGAAGAATGCATGAGTGGTACATCACTGCCAGCACAAAATATGGTCTTAATTGCGTCACATTTCGTATTCCAAAAGAAGCATTCTGGAGCACTGGAGTAGATAAACGAGTCATTTTATTTGACGAGCTGCTTTCCCTTTTCCATCGGGGCATGCTCGAAATCAACCTGCTGCTCGTCTGATGCTTGTAAGTGCTCTAATATTTTGTATTTGCTTTTCTTACTACACGTATACGCATTTCATGAGATTATAACAATTCTGGACTTCTTCAATAGGATGCAATACATGGATAATGAAAAGTTGGCGCACAAGACAGGTATCCTTGACCCTACTAGGATTGCAAAGTCGCTATTTGACGTCCAGGCGAATCGAGAATCAAGCCAATACAAACACATGAAAAAAAAAGATTTTGAAAGAGCAATTGCAAAACTTAAGAAGGATAGAAAGGCAGAAGTTGCAGCTTACATAGGACATGCGATGTTTAACTTTGTCAGAGACGGCCAGGACCTCGTAAAGGCTGCGTACCACTTCGAGTAAGTTCGACACATGACATTGAAATAGCAATTATTGGTAATTGTTAACACGTGTGTTTGTATGTTTGCAGTAATCACTACATAATGATCTTCATCAAGCCAACGCAGGGAATGGCAACAGTCTTGGACTCGGCCGATTACCCACCAGATCGTTACAAAGATTTCCTTTCCATTTTGAAAAAGTACGTTTATTCAATAATTTTAATTTACGCACATTTAGAATGTGTTGACAAGTTTTATATGACATTTCTTGTATTACAACGCTTGGCGGTTTTACGCGGAACAGCTTGGCGGTCAGAGACCTCCTAATACGAATGCATTGGACATTAAAACGTATTATGCTTGTCCGAAGCAGCCTGCTGGGAGTGTCTTATGCGGGTATTATGTATGCGAGCATCTTCGGACCGCCGCCGTATATAGAGTCAATTGTGAGGATGTAAGTTATCCTTAATGTCGATACCTTATTTTCTTACTTTTGTGTTTCATTTTCATTGTAACTAGCATAGTTTAATGCTTATATTCTCTGCTGTTCAATATTACCAGAAACATTATTTTCATATTTTGATTCCAACTTCAAAATTCAATTGCTCATAGTACAACTGCTCCAAAAATACCTACTAAATTCTTGTATACTCTCACTTTGATCTATACTTTGAGATTGTTCAAACCAACACATTCTAAACCTTGTTATGTGTTATATTGCAGCACAAGAAGAATCTGAACGAAGAATGGCCGGTTTGTAGAAGTATTCCTAATGGAGGAGCCGACAGGATTGCTTCTGAACTCTGTCAGTTCATTCATCGCGAAATTTTGCACAAAACGGGGAAGTTCTTTGATAAGAGAGGTTCAGCAGCTGATGTGCCAGAACTTTGCGACTATACCAATCTAAACAGTTTTTAGTGAAAACTTGTAAACTTTGAGATGAAATTGTATCTGTAACTTGTGTGTATGTATATTGTTTTAGTGAAATTGACTTCTGTGATGATAATATTGTTGTCTTTTGTTCTGTGATGATTGTTGTTTTTTTGTTCTGTGATTATATTGAATTGACCTGGAAATTAGAAATAACAGCAGTAGTACTGCATGACTGTGAAAAACAATTATCACAGGCGGCTAGATACAAGTAAAGAAACATCTGTGATAACCTAATTTTCACAGGCGGTGTCTATTATGGTAGAAACCGGCTGCGTTAAAGGGTCTTCATAGACGGCTGATATAGGTAAAATCCGTCTGTGATAACACCATTATCATAGACGGGTTAGTTATGCTTCAATAACCGTCTGTAAAGACACATTATCATTGACGGTTAGTTATGCTTCAAAACCCGCCTGTGAAGACATATTATCATAGGCGGTTAGTTATGCTTCAAAATCCGCCTGTGAATACAAATTATCATAGACGGTTAGTAATGCTTCAATACCCGTCTGTGAAGACTTCTTATCATAGACGGTTAGTTATTCTTCAATAACCGTCTGTGATAAGACGTTTATCACAGACGGTTATATAGGCTGCACGACCCGTCTGTGATAAAGTATTTTCACAGACGGCTACCCTAAGTAAAGAACCGCCTATGATAATCGGTCTTCACAGGCGGCTATCCTTAGTGAAGAACCGCCTATGATAATTAGTCTTCACAGGCGGTTTCACTTCTCCGCCTGTGAAATTGCGGTTTATCACAGACTCTTCGTTTCAGGTGGTTTTAAAAGCCGTCTGTGATAATAGGTTTGGAGCCGCCTGTGATGAGGCTTATTGTAGTAGTGTGATCCTGGCTCAGAAGGAACGCTAGCTATATGCTTAACACATGCAAGTCGAACGTTGTTTTCGGGGAGCTGGGCATATCTTTAATGATTTCAAACTAAAGCGTACCTAAAGCCTGCCCTGGATATGAAAAAGGGATTCCTATGGATCCAATGAACAAAGTAAAAAGCAGTAATATAAGAAGAGGAAATAGCATAGTATTTCCAGTTTCGCGAGGATAGACAAAAGTATTTTTTGCCGGGCTAGGAGTGAAATGCCCTCGAGCGACTCGGGGCTAAAAGCCCTAATGAAGAAAAAGAATGGTCCTAAGATTGCCTACTTGATCCGCTACTTTATTCTTAAAATCTTTACTGAACTATGACCGGCCATCATATTAGCAAATAAACGTATTCCTGAGGTAATCTGACCTTTCCTTCCTTCCCGCTAGCAACAAGCAACCGATTTCACTCACTACTCTTATTGCAAGGATCTCCTACACTACTGGCACTATCTTATTTATAGTGAAACTAGTTGGGAAGAAGTTGTTAATAAGAGATTGCCCAGAGAAATAGTCAAAATTACAGTAGTACTAAAGAAGGTTCGTTGTATTCAATATCCTTATGGGGAAAAAGCATACCCCAAGGAGTCAACAAATCCTTCTTTTCTTGTATAGACGAAAAATAAAAGAGAACTAAGTAGGTTTCGACCCGGAGTCGATGGCACGCACACAAAGCAGGAGGAAATCGGTACCCCGGATCTTGAGAAATCTCACGCAAGCAACTACACGCCGCAAGTCTTCGGTATTGTTCGCAAGGGGCTACCTGCGCTCATTAGTGGAAACTGTTTCTTCTTATTGTTATCACCGTAAAACTATTCACGAAGCCCTAGATTTTTGGGCCGAGCTGGATTTGAACCAGCGTAGACATATCGTCAACGAATTTACAGTCCGTCCCCATTAACCGCTCGGGCATCGACCCAGGAAGAATTTATTCTAGGGTTGAGTACGATGATGCTCCCTACCTATGTGTACCTCATACTTTTCGGGCTAGAAATGCCATATAGTTAATGGAAGACCACTGCTTTTTTTCTCCGATGAGTACAGTTGCATTTTTGGTTTGATTCTGATGAGGGGGCGCTTGCTTTTTGCTTGTACATGTGCAGGCCGACGTTCTGGCGGATCATCAAGAACAAGGACGTGGAGGAGTTCAAGTCGGACCCGTACCTAGCGACGCTGCTCAACTGCAGACTGACTTTTTCAATCCTTTCGACCTTGGTTCCGTAGGAGCAAGTCAGAAAGGTTGAGAAATAGAACCATCTGATTTGATTCGTTCCCAATAGCCATGAGATTTTTGAAGGAAGCTATTCAGGAACAGCTTGAACGGTTTTCCCTTCAGGAACAAACATACTCCCCTATTTGTTCCATTCTCAATGGTTGGTCAAGTTGAGATGAACTAGCGATAGACGTACGAATTCAATCAATGGCGATAATGTCATCCCCTTTCCTTAGATAGAAAAGAACCATTCTGAGCGAGTCCATAGCTGTGCCCACTGGAATCAAAATCTTTAGTTGGATCGCTACCATGTGGGGAGGTTCGATACAATACAAAACACCCATGTTATTTGCTGTAGGGTTCATCTTTTTGTTCACCATAGGAGGGCTAACTGGACATCAGACGCCTACATTGTTCAAGTCAACTTGCCAGATAATCCTTTTCTATCATTCGCATTATATATGCGTGCGCTGGGACTGATCGGGACGACCTCGTCGAACAAATATGAGTAGACTAGATCTAGTGTGGTGGTACCAAATACGAAGTTCTCCTTCTCATTGAAAAACAGTGGTTTAGGTGGACAACCCGGCAAGTAGACATCCACAGGAATTAACTTATCACATAAATCGAGGGCTATGCGGATCCTCAGACATATATGAAATGGAATAAAGATGGACCCTGATGGCTGACCGGCCTACACCCACCGAACCCTTAGCCCTTACTTCAATTAGAGCAACATACGAATCTGCAGAAGCATCTAATAGCACCGATGCAATTGTGTCTTTTGGTCACTTTATTTTGGTTGAAGATCGCGGAGCCTACTTCATTCAGTCAGACGCTTTTTAACAACAATTTAGAAAAGAGGGGTGAATTTTCAAGTCAAGCCATTTACCTTTGATTTAAGGCTTTTATTCCCCTGTGGAGTCGCCTGCTGTACGCCCGCATTTTGGCACCGCTTGCCACATCATCATTACTTTGGTTGCTTGTCGGCTGGGGGATCTAAGTGCTAACTCTGATAAATCCTCAAATTCAGGTAAAAACTTTTGAGAAATTTCATTTCATACCATGCGGGAGGTGAAGTAGAGAAAAGGAAGGCCCTCGCCCATACAAGCGATGGAATAGAAAGGAAAAGTAGTGTGTTAGTACCTTTGCAGAGAAAAGGCTTGTTTTGCCCAGAAGGTACTAATGCTTCTACCTATCACCCTCCGGGTGAGTTTGAGAGCTGTGTTTTTTCCAACGTTAATAGCATTCCGCGAGAAAAGAGAAAAGTCATCATCAATCGAATTGAAGTCATAGTGTCATCGTTGGCAGGAATCGATATATTCGCGAGATCTGGGTCACAATTTGTATCGACTAAAGAAATAGTAGGAATCCCCAAAATGGCACATTCCCGAAGACCAGCTAAGCATCATTGGCTTGGTCAGCCTTTACCTGACCAACTACCTAATACTACGCAGGCTCATCAAACAGCGCTTTTGAGCTTTCTTCAGGATTTGGCCCGAACTGTTCGGCAGATTCCCACGCGTACTCCTGGCAACTCCTAGAATGCGGTTAGAACTTGTTTTTCTTCAGAAATATGGGGAATCCTACTTACGTATTTACTTACGGCGACGAAGAATAAAACTATCACTATATTTTTCCCTTTTCCTAGTTCTTCTTCCAAGCGCAGGATAACCCCAAGGGGTTGTGGGTTTTTTTCTACCAATGGGGGAGGTACGGATCTTTTCAAGGTTGGGAATGATGCTCAGTTAGTTATTATGTAGTAGGGTAACTTTTCCTTTTTTTCTCGGTTATGTGAAAAGGTAGAAAACTCGCTACACTTTATAGGAAATGAACTACTCTTAATGCAAGCTAGTCAAGCTGGATGAGTTGTTAGGAATGGCTCAACCCAGGCATTTTGTAGACGTGGTTCGGTTATTCCTATTTGTCTCTATCTATTGGTGGGGAGGTATATGAAAGAACGAATAAGTGAACAAGTGTAAGCTTTGCTGCCCGACAGTATGGAGTACTGACCACACCGAGGGACAGGCCCTGAAGCGAAGGACAGGAACGAGCGGAATCAATGTGTTCCAACATCTCTAAAGACGGGATGTCCTAACCATCCAACAGCTATTCCATCCCCATTGTCCATTGAGCCTGCTCTGAATAATCCGGCAAGGCAGCAGTCAGATATGCTTATCATGTGTTGGCTAAGGGTGAATGCATGCCTCCTGAAAAACGCAAATGCATATATGCAACAATTTACTGACAGTTGTTGTACAGGCTGGTAATGTTGCGGCTCGGGATCATGGGACCCCTTTCTATCAGATAGGAGGGGATCTTGTACAAAATAGACTTCTAAGTAATAACCCCTCAGACTATCTACGAAAAAGATGGCATTCTCCCTTAATCTGCCTTGTTTTGAGAAGCGGGTTAGCCCTTGTGGCTTTTCTCCACGTTTGCTCATGTCGAGTAATAGAACAGGACTCATGATTCTTCCATGTGCTCTATACGGGAAAGGTTTCATTTTCGATCCATCCTTTCCACTGGAAAAGAGATGCTATTTGTGTAGACAGAAGGGAAGAAAATGTAACCTTGCTCACGAAAGCCTTGCAACAACTATGCGGCTCCCGGTCCCCTTCCAATGCATTTAATGAGATCCTGGGCTCTTCTACAGGTTACTCTCCTAAGTGGTGGATTGACTATCCTGCTTGTTCTGGATCTTGATGGTACGACGGGTAAGACCGAAGAGGCGGGTAAAAAATATATAGTTTGTGTATAAAAGTAACCAGATTTCAGAATAGACAAAGGAGACTGAACCAACATAAAAAGACTTCCACCATTCCTCTTCACTCATTCTAGTCCTTAACTACTTGCTCGATAAAGAGTATCCTATACTTAGGTAGGTTTTCCTAAACTTTATGCTCCATATCCATGAAGTGGGAATTCTTACAGGATACATTTGACACCTAATGTGAAGAAAAGGAGGTTTCCATTCTAAGATAGTATTTAGCTAAACTCAAAGCTCTATCTGTAATCCCGGCGGGATTACTGGCCTCGCAGGCGCTCGTGTCTTACCATCCCTCGAGTCCGATCTCGGGATGGCGCTTAGGCCAGGCCAATAGCAATATGTTTTCCCGAAGGGAAATCCCTTACCTTTATCCAATCTGTTTTCCCAAGGGGAAATCTATTTAGCAAATACCAATACTCACTATTTAGACCTCGCAACCAGACTGAAAAAAAAATTCAAGTAGTTCTTAATAAAAAAAGAACTTTTCTTCTTTTGGGCCATTACGAAAAGACTTTCCTCTGAGTGGATATGTGGAAGTACGCTATGATGATCCAGAGAAACGTGTGGTTTCTGAACCCATAAGAGACCAATAAGATCAACAGTAAGTAAGGTGATCAAAAGGAGAGTCCTCTTTTAGTCTATTTCAGTTCCTGTGTCTATCGCTATCGCCCTATTCTGTACAAGCTTCTTCCAAAGCATACGGCTTTCTAGATGTATATGACGATCTCTAGACAGATGGATCTTGTCTTCTCATTCTGGCCAGTGAAAGAATAAAAAAGACAAAAGCCTTACCCTAGCACCCATTCCCATTTTGGGCGGAACAGATCTACTAATGGACCAATCGAGCAACTACGGCAATGCTCGATGCTATTTCGGGGCCTAGCCTTAGGCATCCCCCTCCTTACGGTTAAGGGTAATGACTTCAAACCTGGCGAGCTCCTATAGTGTGACGGGCGGTGTGTACAAGGCCCGGGAACGGATTCACCCAATAGACACATGACCTAGCCTAGCCCCCACCGCCCTATTTCCTGTACCCACGTTCTTTCAATGCCAGTACTGCTACTCATACATATGAGACGGCAGAAACTCGCTCGCCTACTAGTCCTTGGCAAATACTAATAGGAATTGGGCTTTGTTTCTCTATCAATTGAATTCCTCCCAAAGGTCGGATACTTGGATCTACTATTTCAAATTCCTTTCTATTGTTGGTACCCCGTGCATCTGCTTCCTTTTCACGTGTGTATAGAGATAGAAAGCGCGGGAAGAAGTTTGCCTCACTCATCTACGTACTCAAAGAATGAAAGAATGCATTCTCCTTTTCATCTTGCAGCCTTATACCGGGCCTAGCACACCAGAGACTTCTTCCAGAAAGCCGCCCATGAGCATCATGGCATAGGTCAAAGGAAAGGAGGAGGCAAGCCCCCCCATCTTCCGCATATCTTGCTCATCCGACATGGCATGAATCACCGAGGATTGGGCCATCCTATTAGTAAACCCATTTGGACTGGAAAACTAAAAAACAAATCTACTACGGCTCCCTCAACGTACTCACTTGTTGACCTATCCAGCTTATCCAACTACTTGACCTAACCTAAACCATATGGATATACCGGTACTGCACCTTGTCTTGTCATGGAAGTTCGTGAAAGAATGTTCTTGTTTTTCGTTGGAAAAACCAACGCCGACGTCAAGATCAGTCTCCTTTCTCTTTTGTGGTTCGCGCCCCGCGTTGCCCAGTTTGGGCTGCTCGCGTTTTCACTCTGCTGTTGGGTGTAGCACTTTTTTCTTCTTCTTTGATGCCCACAGCAGAAAGCTCGCCGGGTAACGAACCTGATCAGAATGCTGGTGCTTTCGGATCCGGAAATGCGCAGATATAGACAGTAACCTAATAAAATAAAAACCAAGCAGCGATACCCATGGCTTTGACTCTTTCTTTCTTGTCCCGCAAAATAGAGAGTGCGCCGAAGCTTCTATTTATAGGCGAGCCTATTCTTTAGCAGAATAATTTCTTATTAGAAGTCCGAATTATCATGAAATTTACGGAAGGTGTCGGATGTCAATTTTGGTGGGCGATGCGGCCTCTAAAGGATGACACTCGAGAAACTGCATGAAATCCTCAGCAGCACTTCTTCCCTCTTCAGTTAACAACAACCTAAAACCACGCTTGGATGGGCCCCTCTTCCTTAGGAGTCGCAATGTCAATTCCCTTGATCAACGGCTAACATTTCTTACATTGAAATCGATAAAGACTTTTTAAGTTAACTATTATTTCAAGTTAGCCGCCATGGTGAAATTGGTAGACACGCTGCTCTTAGGAAGCAGTGCTCAAGCAAGCACGAAAGGATAGCTATTGCTGAGAAATGGACGAAAAACCAAACCTGTTGACACTGGGTGGATTGGGTTTATGATGAAGCTGAACATGGCAGATTTCATTAGATGAAATATTCCTTCCGTTCCAGACCTGTCACTCAACAGCCAACGAGTTTGGCGAGAACAACAGAACAAGTTTGGTTGGCTAATCAATTGTGGTATCATAGCATGTCGGGAATCGAGGGGGGACATACTGGACGTAACAACTCCCGTCGGTTGGGGGCTCTGCCGCCCTGCCTTTCGATCGATACACAGTTGAGGAGGCCGATCACGAACGTGACAGGTGTTACGTTAGGATTGAAGAATTGCTGAGTTGAGAAAGAGATGGTTGAATCAAAAGAATTCCTTTTTTGAAGTTCAATTTTTATCAGAATAGAGGAGGAAGAGGTGACTGCTAGGTAGGCAGTGGTAGCGGATATGAAAAGAGGAAGAAGTCGAGCTACAAGAAAGATCCCCGCAGCAACCATAGTTGCTGCGTGTATAAGAGCCGAAATGGGAGTGGGTCCTTCCATAGCATCGGGTAACCATACGTGAAGAGGGAATTGTGCAGGATTAAGTCACGGTAACTAAGTACCGGTAACGTTTAATAGATAGAAGCGCAAGATGAATGGCGTTGGGGTTTTTCAAATGAAACCCGCGATCAGAAAGTCACCAACGGAGCCATACAATCTATCTAGTAGTGTGCCATGGCACGGTACTCCGCTTCGGCAGTGGAAGGAGCAACTGTCTATTGCTTTTGGCTCAAGCAACCTATCTTACTTACTAATAATAATAAAGGGGCAGGTTTGAGTCTTAAAGTTGAAGTCTGTCTTTTTCAATGGATAAGAAGCTCGACGAAGAGCTTCCCTTGCCTATGACTAGCTCTTATACGAGTTCCTGGTAAACCAGTACTTGCGTAAAGTACTCCGCTCGCTCCCCTGCTCGTTCAAAGTCAGACGAACAAAGAAAGTTGCGGCTTCTTGAAATGACCAGCCTATGAAAGAAGCGGAAAAATGCTTTGTTAATGCCTCTTATTCGTAGGATCGGTCCAAAAGGCACATTTGCACCTAATCAACTGAAGCAGATGTAGGATCCGAAGTATTCGACTCCGGATTTCGTAAACAACATAGAGGAAGAATGAAGGGAAAATCCTGCCGAGGCAATTGTATTTGTTTTGGTAGATATGCTCTTCAAGTACTCTGTCTAGATAGACGATTTCTTCTTTCATTTCAACTCAAATAAAAGCACTTTCTTTCAAGCTTATTAGCTTGTGCAGTAAAGAAAAGAGCAAAGCAATTCCAACATAAACTGACACTTTATGTTACTTCGAAAGTAGCTGCTTCAGCTTCAGCCACGCGAATTCTCGATATTCCTTTTTCGTTGCTTGCTACGCCCTTCCTCATCTCTGGGTGCCTAGGTATCCACCGCAAGCCTTTCCTCTTTTGAACCTCGCCATTTCAGAAAGGAGTCTTTCCTTACTTCCTTACACAAAACTGTTTCCAGGCAGGTAACGTATAGAAGACTGAAAGTTGAAGTTCCGGTGGGTCTCGTCAATCGATTACCTTCCTTATTGCGCCTGCCCCTAATTGGAGCTCTTCTTATCATTGTCTCTGGGGTCGGATGAGCTTTAACCAACTCATACCAGAAACAACTCGGTAAGTATCGAAGTACACATCACAGCCAGATTAAGTATCGAAGCCTGTGTTTCTCAGTTTTTGCCGCAGAGTTTACAATGACATCCACTTACTTCTTCTTCGATCTCTTGGGCCACATCAGCCTTGATGCCGTTGTCAACAGTAACTTCGACCCATCTCTACTTCGATAAAAAGGTTCTATCCTCGGATTCGCAATAGCGACAAAGAAAAAGGAAGGGGCGGGTCCGATTAGACGATCATCCTCATCCGAATAAGAATTATCTACTTGAGTGCTGTAAGGATAATCGGATGTGAACTAGCTTGCTCTGCTTGCGGAGAAAAACCAACCAAGAGGCGATGGAACCCTCAGAAAACTTCTAATATTGCCCCGGGCAGTACTGGCCGTAGACTTGAGCGCAAAGGACGAGAATCGAAGTGGTGTTTTTTCCTTTCCTTGAGGATCTATGCTTTTCATGGCTCTCTTTCTAACGTGGATGACAGGTTTCAAATAGTGGATCAGTTTCTTAATAGCCTTTTCTAAGTGCTTTTCGTTGCTTATACCAATACTGACTACCCATTTCCATTGTTGTGCTTTCTAAAATGGTATATCTTTTCTTAAGCTTTGTCATGAGAAGGTGGTGTGCTTTTACCTATTGAAAAGAAGAAAGTGTTATTGAGTCGAAGAAGCTAAAAAGACATTTGATTTGGTTTTTCTGATTCCATTTGATTTCAGTTTATCGATTTTCTTCAACAGAATCAATTCGATCTGGTAAAAATGAAATTCATACGATATAAGTTATATGTATTGTAGACACCAGACGAAGCAATGGTTTATCCAAACTTTCTCTTCCCTATTTTTTATTTTATTTATTTAATCCAGTTCCTATTTTATTTATTATCCCTGATCCGGAAGTCACCTTTTCTTTTCCTTGGGCACCCAAGGACGCCTTCGGCGTCCAGGGGTCACGGACCGACCATAGACCCTGTTCAATAAGTGGAACACATTAGCCGTCCGCTCTCCGGTTGGGATAAGATAAGATAGCGTATTAGGCCGACAAGTGCCCACACATCACTTTGATAGCTGCCTTTGAACTCCTGCACCCACTGAGGAAGCAACTCAGTTACTGCTTTCACTTCTCCCCTCTCTATTTCCACTTCTGTCCGCAAGGACCTGGCCAACTCTAATTCCAATGCTGCAATCCTATTGGTTTACTGAATGAGGGTGGGTAGACCGAAACGCTGAAGTTGGAGACTCAAATGATGGATATGCAAGCATGATAACTTATATGCTGTTCTATATCTCCATGAATCTAGGAACTTTTGCTTGCACGCTCACTTCACTCGTCCAGTCAAGAGCATCTAAGCGGGGATGCAAGCAAGTACGAGCCCGGTACCCCTATCCCGCCCGTAGCATAGCGCCAAGAAAGAGGAAGATTGGCTGCACTCTTAAATATGTTAAATACACGGAATCGATCAAAAACTACAAGCAAGGGAATCACGCTCCATCTAGGACTGTTGGTTTATACATGGATCCTATTCTAGAATAGAACGCGTATCTACTACCAATCAAAGCAAGGAGTGTTCTTTCTGTCTTTCCGCAATTTGGACAGAAATGGAGTTGTGAGGTTGGGATCCTGGGTAGAAACAGGCGATATTTTAGTAGGTAAATTAACGCCTCAGATATTCCGATAGGGCTATGCCCAAGGAAAATACTAATTGGAAAATACAGGGCTTTTCCCTGGGCGAAAGGGACATGGTTGTACTGGATTTCTAGTCCTATAGTGGAAGAGCAGATAGGATCACACCTACACGTAAATATTTCCACGTTCAAGCAGCTAATCAGTAAACGACTTCTCCGTAACAGTCCCTTAATCCGCTACTTCATATTCTGCTGGTCCGATGTTACTAGCCTCGTTGACTGGCTCTCCCCTCACCGCCACAGCATGGGTATACAACATTTAATCCCAGTCTATTGTAAAAAAGGAATCTGTCTAGCTTTCTTTCCGACCGAAGTACCGCTTTCATGGAATCCCATTCCTTTCCACCACTACAACAGTCTACACTCACATCATTAAAGATAAAACGGTGCCCTAGCCCAATAACGAAAGTTTCGTAAGGGGACTGGAGCAGGCTACCATGAGACAAAAGATCTTCTTTCTAAAGAGATTCGATTCGGAACTCTTATATGTCCAAGGTTAATATGGAAATTCTTTCTGGTGAAAAAGTGAAGAAATTTCATCCTCTTGAAAGGGTGGTTCTTTGGCACCAAAAAACGTGTGGAAAACTTCAAAGGGATTAAGTTTCTCCTGCTTAAAATCCTTAGAGAATTCCTTGGTTGAATGGAAGGAATTAGAAGACGAGGGGTATAGTGGAGATGAATGGGAAGCCTAAGAGCTTATCAGTGTTGCCCATGTTTTGTAGTAAAGAGTGCTAGTTTCTCTCTCTTTTCAAGAACTACTTATCTTTAGTAAGCATATTCCGGTGCAGCTTCTACCTATACAGGCAAACAAACCCATCCCTAGCTTCTATACTTATTACGTATATTAACAACGTATATTACGTATGAGGAAGAGTGGCCTGGCCTTGAGTTTCTCTCCCCTTTGCCTTAGGATTCGTTAATTCCCAGTCCACTAAGTCAGGTATCTCTGAAAAGTCAGACCGTCCTCTTCCCTTCGTCAATAGAAGAACTCCAACCATGCTTTCCGTCGAGCAATGCCTTCACCAGTTTTTGAATCTGAGATCGTAATAAAAGTAAGTAAGAGAAGTTGTGTGCCAGGTGAGCTAGCTGACAGAGTTGAAGGGATCCTTTTTCGTCTCCATGCATGTGGAAAATCGATGTAATCAAATAATGGCTATTTCTTAAGTGCAAGCAGCAGATCTTATCTTGATCGAATAAGAAATGGGAGGGCTACCATTATCCTTTTTCTTGTATGTGTTCCTAAGAGAAGGAATTTGTCCATTTCATGTTTTGATGGGAGTCCGAGTTCAAAGAGTAAGGGATCGGTGAGATTATTTGATACCGGGATAAAGAGATGAAATGGAAAGAAGAAAGAAGTATGAAGTGTTTTTTGGTGTGTGGTACTGATGGAGGTTTTTACAGAATCGAAAGATTCACATTTGGTTGAATTGGAAGAAGCTGTTCCTTTCCCCGAGAAACTGAACTACTTATTCTTTCTCGAAACCACTGAAGTTTTTTAAAAACCTGAGAGTTTCTAAAGCGAACTCCGGCCTAGAATGATTGTTTTGTTCATGTTCACGCCGGAGTGCTGAGGTTGTTCCCACCATTGAAGTCAGAGTCTGGATGAAACTATCTTTAACACGAGCTTCTTCCTTGTGCGAAGTACCAACTTATTGGAATTCAGCATTGCATATTCACTACCGAGATCTCTTATAAGTTTTGGGACCAGAATGAGTTCTTCCTACAGACGCCGTAAAGGGTGATGATCTTTCCAAACAGACACAAGCTTATCGCCAAATGTCCCTTCTATTAAGAAGACCCCCGGGCCGCGAAGCTTATCCAGGGGATGTTTTTTATTTGCATTCACGCCTGATTCCTAGGTGTTGTGCTTTTTCCCCTATGCCATGAGACAAAAGATCTTCTTTCTAAAGAGATTCGATTCGGAACTCTTATATGTCCAAGGTTAATATGGAAATTCTTTCAGAGGTTTTCCCTTACTTTGTCCGTGCCAGTGTCAAAAGAATGCCAGGACCAGCCGATCCATCCAAGGTGAATGAGCCGCACGCGCCTCTTGAGCTACTCAATTCTCTCTTCAAGATCTTAGTAATAAATGACTTCCTTCATTTTTCTAGGTGTCACCTTAGTTCCGCTTCTTGCTCTAAGCAGAAAGACTTCTCAGAAATCACAGGTGGTTAAAGTTGAGAAAGAAGAAGGGCCGAAGGCTTTGACATTCAATCAACGGAGTTGTTTTGTATTCGATTCTTTCTATTTCTTCTCTATCCTTCTTCTCTGCCAACCCTAGCTTACCTTCCTTTGCTAGTGGAATGGAAGCAAGACTCTTTCCTATCCACTTTGCCGAGGGGAGAGAACTAAAAGATAACTCAAGCTAGAGAACGAAAAAAGGCAAAAGATAGTGGCCGTGGTGGATTCGAGGATCTTACGCGGCGGAGCGAACTCTTCTATCGTCTTGAATTTCCTCTGGCGGCCGGGCAGCACCCCTTCGATCCATCGTACTAGAGCGATCCGAGAGTTGTAACTCACTAGTTATTCCAGATGCTCGCCAAAGCTGAAAAAAACCGGAGGTTATTTGGATTCCTCGGAAACCCCCGCCTACATCTGGGGAAACTTTCCCTTTAGTAGATCGTGATTTGGGTCTGTCGCCCTCCTCATTATAGTCCTCCCCGCGCAATTTCTAAATAATATTGGCTACAATCGAGGAGGTCTTATCAATGAAATTTCCATTTATACGGGATCTAGACATAATTCCCAATCCATTCTATATAGAGACGTTTAACTGGCCCAGTTAATGGCAAAATACTTTGGCAAGATGATGGAGTTAAATTATAGGTAGGCAGAGGTTAGAGTCAAAGGAGGAGCCACCATAGTCAAAGCCCCACAGACAGGTAAAGTTGAATGCTTCATCTTTTGTAGGTTCTGGGATTGCTATTCTATTTGAAAAAGGATGGAACGTTGGACATACGAGTGCCCTTCGAGCGATGGAGGAACCGCCTACACATCCCCACCTTAATAGATATTCCTTCAACACAACATAGGTCCGGATATTTAACCTTACTACACAACTTTAGCTTATAAAAGCTAAACTTGAAACCCTATTATGAAAAGCCGCCACACTGACATCACTAGAAGAGTACTTCACTTCATATTGCATCCATATCGCTATTGATGTTTAGGAAAGCTAATAGGGTGTTGTGCGCTTCCAGAATTTCCGCCGGTACCTTTTGTTTGCACGAGGCCATTCCCACTTTGATTTGGCAGTTCTACACTCACCTCCAACTCTACCTATTTTGACCCTCCTACTGGGAATCACAATAGAAGTACTCGTAATTGTGTGGTTAGAAAGAGAAATATCCGCATCGATACAACAACGGATAAGTTGCTGTGAAATATTGGTTCAAATCCAATTGATGACGAGATCAGAAGGACAGCATTCTCTCTAAGTCGCGCAAGATCTTTGGTCTTCCCCCGGAACCGATGAAAAAGCGGGTCGCTTCTTATGGACTCGCTCAGAATGATTCTTTTCTACTAGGAAAAAGAAAGCCGAACCACTCGCAGATGGATCTTTTTTTTTTACCTTTGAAAGGCAAAACCTGAGAAGCAAACTAGAACTATTTCCGAACAGCTAAAGCAAACAGTTACCAGGGTCACGGCTGGAAAAACCATGTGTTTACAGGCCGCGGAAATCTCTCGCACTCTCAAAAGGTGGGGCGCTTACGCTTAAGTCGATGGAACTTCCCATAGCACGCCGTGGCATTTCCATTCAATAGCCCAGGAAGCCATTCCCATCATCTAAGTCAGAGGTACTCTCATAGGTTGGTTGGGCTAGTTACATACTGCCTTCGATCCCTTGGCCCTCTGTTGGTTCTGCTACCCGCTTCGAGACGACTTTCGCAGATGTTCAATCTTGCGAGGCGTATGAGCAAGATTTTGAGTACTCTCCCGACCTGTTAGAGGCCACCCTAATAAGCAGAGATTGCCGGGAAAACAAGTTATGTAGGCCGTTCAAGAAATGTTTCGGTTGCTCGACCAAAGCAAAGCCGGTCAAAGAATCGATTATATGCCTTCTCTTTCCATAAGCCGAGCCACTACTAGCGTGTGTGTAATTCATGGCAGTTCACTATTTTGTTTGTTATGGAGCTATTCTCTTTCTTTTATTTTTCTATTTCGATTTTTATCAAACAAGATTCACTATCTTTCTTATTCTACTTTTTTACAAACGGATCCGAACTGCGCCAGTTTGTTTGCCCTGCGGGGCAGCTGTCCTTTTGGTTTTTATCCAGCTTATCCCCTTTGCTTTAAAACCTACAAGTAAGTAGTCCTTCATCAAACTTGCATATCTGGCACTTTAGGGGGTCAATCTTTCATGTTGGAAGCTAAAGAAAAGGTACTCCCCCTCATTTTAAAAGGATAGGCAATTGAGAGTTGTTCAAGGGTCCCTCTACGCAATTCTTCCGAATTTCGAATAGTACTTAAGATCCTCTGTTTTCGATTATCTAATAAATCATTTAATGAAAGTAACCAGGGAGTCTTCCGTAAGACAAGATCGACTTCCTTTTGCACCAGTTCCAATTTGTTGAAGGAATGCTCATTCAATGAGCATTACCCGTAGAAGTATTCCGGAAATCTGCGCCTGGCGCTCTCCTCTATCTTCTGAGGTCTGCTTTCTTCATTTCAGTTGGGTAATTCGACCGTCCACCTTCCATACAACTTGAGTTGGCTTTGCCAAACATCCATAGCGAGCGACGGATGATCAATAGGATAGGCTGTTTTTTCATAAGTTGTTGCTATGTTGATAGATAGAAGATTTCTGAATAGGCAGAAGAGAAGGGCAGAAGTGCAAGATGGAGCTACGTATGCTCCAGGGCAGACTGTAATCAAGGAAATTCCATTTCTAGGCACGTTGTTTTGACCTAATCTTAGTAGGAGCTTTCCAAAGAAATAGCTTAGTAGCCACATTAGCTGCGCTTGGGTGCCGCCAGAGAATGCGAAATCGACACCGTACGGTGGCGCATTGGCCTTGGAAAGGGTCACAAGGTAGTCATTGTTGCTTGCATCAACAAGGGAGTCTCCAAAGATAAAGATGGCATGAGACAATGCTGCAGATGAAGGGAATTGATGTTTAGAGATTTGACAAATGAAAGATAAGTTCAATCTATCTTTTTACTTCAAAGCAAGGCTATCCATTTAGCATTCTATTTGATTAGGCACCTGAATTGGCACCAGAATCGGACCGAACCGACTGTTTGTCAGGCTATTGTTCTCTCGAATCCATGAAGTAAGACATTGATTTTGCAATAAGGTCAATTATGGTGTTAAGAAAAACCTCTTGGGGGAAGGTTGGCTAGAGATTTCTTGGAAAAATACCAACCCCTTTCGGTATATGAGCCTGTACTCACTCACGCTGCCGGAGTACTTTTTTTTTGAGGGTTAATCCTGGGCAAAAACTCTAGTTAAGAAAAGCCGGAAGCAAGATTTCAGGACCCAGAAGGGGAGTGATATACCAACAAATTTCGACCTCGCTTTTCGCCCTGGACGCCAAAGATTCCATCCAAAAAAACCATATTTTGACTGTGCTTCAACTATATCAACCGTACTTGAACTGTTAGATAATCATAGTCGACAAATGACCAACCCGCAAAAAAAGTTACTGCAGATGGCTACAGGGATGGATACTTCGGATTAGCAGAGACGGGAGAAGCTCGAACTAGAGCAAAGCCTGGATCTCATCCGGGATCCTATGTTTCTCTCTTTCGTCGATCCAGTAGTTTGGATACACCATGATCTCGCTCATCAGATTGTTCCCCCCTCCCCTGGTCAATGGCGGTGAGTTGATTCTAGTTAGAGACCAGCGTCTTGGAGCTAATGTAGGGTCTGCCCAAGGACCGACAGGAAAGCCAAGAATGAAGTCGTCTCATCTCGTATGGTAGCCTATTCTTTACCTCTCGTTCCAGGGGCAACATTTCTCTAAACCTAGTCCTATTACTGGCATATCTCTCCCGGTGCTCGCTTATCCCTATTCCGTGCATACCTGTCTCTGCCCGTGAAAACGGGACGGGAGTGGGGGACGGCCCTACGCAGACAGCAGCAGCACCGGCTCTACGAAGTCCGAATCGAATCTTTCGGTTGGCTTTCCCGTGAATAAGAATAGTTGGGCGCTTTGGTTTGGTCTTCACATTTTCCCTTCCATTGTGTAAAGTTAGTAGAAGAGGATAGATCCGGTAAATTGTACATACGAATGTCAATCTTCATTAGCTAACACTCTATAGAGGTCTAACTGGTTGCGAAGTTTCTTATTGTGCGAAGCAAAACATATCTGGGATTAAGTCCACTACGGTATATGTATGTGGAGCTCTCCCCACACTCTTGGTGACTCCAAGAAAGAGAGAAAACTCCTCTATCCCGGGGAAAATCTTTTCCGGACTTCGCCAACCTCCATTTCTTGGTTTCGTCGTAAACCTAATTGGTTACTTCCAATTACGTAAATCAATAGTTCAAACTGCACTCAAAGGTAGGGCATTTCCCATTGATATAGGAACTTTTGCTGGAACAACTTGTTCTTCCCGAATACCCTGATTCAAGGACAAAGAATTTCCTGCTGCTATATCTTCGGCTCGGTGATGTACGCCTCCCCGCTCACCATCATGGTACGTATACACATTGGTCAAAGTGAATCCCTCTAACACTTCAGTTAGTGTTTTATGAGAAAATCTTTGCAGCCTAGACACAACATACCAGTGCAGATCTGATTTATGTGCATCCCTCGCTGTGACTACTATTCTTGTGTACAAACCTATGGTGTACTTCGATACTTACCGAGTTGTTTCTGGTATGAGTTGGTTAAAGCTCATCCGACCCCAGAGACAATGGCATAACTGGTGCTCCTGTAAAGTCCAGGGCGAAAAGCGAGGTCGAAATTTGTTGGTATATCACTTCAGGCTGTGGGCACTAGTAAGAGTATCTTCGCCCCCTCCCTCTTTTTCTTCACGATAGTTGTCCCTTTATTATGGGGATTTACCCATAAGGGAGATGCACAGAGGAAGAGAACGAACTTCATATATCCCTTTTTTACTCGCAGATACATATAATTCAGAAGAATAGGTGAGTGATTCATACACAGCATCCCTTTCTTTTATCGAGGGTTCTAGCAATTGATATCGAAGTTGAAGTTGGAGTTACCAAAGTTTGTGGAGTCAGTTTCGATTGACGTATGAATACTCTACGAAGTGAAAAGAGCGATTCCCCTATCGACAAAAGTGGAAAGTGCTGTCACAAGGGCTTGGTCAAGTAGCCAAGGTAGGTAAGTAAAGATAAGTCACGGATAGCCAAAAAAAGCACTGGTATAGTAGGTGGGAGAATAGCCAAGAAGGCAACGAAGTTCAGTTCAAAAGACCGCGGCGGTTCCCAATTTTAAAAGAATTCCTGCCAAGATGACGGATCCAGCCGTAGGTGCCTCTACATGGGCTTCGGGTAACCAAATATGAACTGGTACCATAGGCACTTTGACGGCAAAAGAGGCGAGGGTCAAGTGCTTACCGATTTTCTTATCCAATCAGTCTTTTCTTCGGCGACTGAAGGCATGGAGGAGGAAGCTGCAAGTGATTTCTTCAAGACGGCGCTCTTCATTGTAGCTGCAGGATCCAATGACATTTTGTAAGAGATTTATCCTCATATTGTTGGAGAAACCATTCTTTGCTAACATGGCTCTTAACTGCACCAAGACATCCTTTTCGCCCTCCGCATCCACCGGGGCTTCCATTCAAAGCTTATCACACTTCTCCTTCCGACCTTCCAGCACCGGGCAGGTGTCAGACTCTATACCTGACTTTGGGTATTAGCCACGACATTGTGATGTCTGGACCAACTTTTAATAGGGTGACTCCTCTTGCTCCCCTTTATTTTAGAAAAGGCTCGGTAAGTTTGAAAGAAGATGTGATGTTGGTATATTTTTGGAGGCAGGTGAGGAAGGGCGGCGTCGGCTTGACCCTGTCTTCTCACTTATTGGAGCTGCACTTCCTCCGCTTGCCCCTCAGTGGGTAGCACTTTCTTTCGATAAATTGGCAGGGACTGCGTACCATTCCTTACTCTGTATGTAGAAGGAAAGAATGGCACAGCTTATCGCTTGGCAGAACGGGATTGACCTTCTAGAAGTCCTGTCCCTGTCAACTAGAAAGGTAGTAAGCAAGTACTGAAACTGAACAGAAATCCATCATTTACTCCCCTTTATTTTAGAAAAGGCTCGGTAAGTTTGAAAGAAGATGTGATGTTGGTATATTTCTTGCACTACAGGAATATTGATCACTTACGTCGGCAAAGGCCGACGTAAGTAAGGCCTAAACTGACGTAAGTAACTTAATTATGTCGGTTTTCCCTTAATTACGTCGGTGGTTGGACGACGTAGTGGTTTGGACGTAATTAAGGTAACTTACGTCGGACACCGACGTAAGTTACCTTAATTACGTCGGTCTGCAGCAACCGACGTAAGTCACGTACCGGGATGGGCCGGGCTGGGCCGGAGTACTTACGTCGGTTGCTGACCGACGTAAGTTAAGTGGTTTAACTTACGTCGGTATGGTCTGACCGACGTAAGTTAAACTGGGCTAACTTACGTCGGCAATTCCATAGTAGACGTAAGTTAAGTTTTCGATTTTTTTTTTTAAAATAGAAACTGACTACCTCACTCGATGGCGAGAACACAGAACAAGCAAAGATATACACAGATATAAACATATACAACACACAGTTTCAAAATAGTATTCAAACATCGAGAAAAACACAATTTCAGTATCGGGCTACACGCTAGCCCCTCCACTACCTCCGGGATCCTCTCGGCGCATTCCCGAACCCTGTAGAAGAAACAATACATACAAAAGTTTAGTTTTAGAGGACTTCCATATATTTCCAACCATGTACAATACATTCATTCACTTCTCCATCTCCCGATCCTAAAGATTACCTCCCAATCCTAAAGCATGGAGGTAAAGTATATGAACAGATTGAGATTATGGCAAAATTCATCAACATCACGATCATGCACCCTACTCCTTAAACCATCCCATCGATCTTCTTCTTATGCATATCATTTTCCTTTGCGCAAATCAGCAGGTTCGACTATGTCATTGATATCTTCAGTTTCTGATTCTGATTCTATTTCCGCTTCCGTGCCAGCCTCGATATCTTGAGCATCTCCAACTAAGTTATCGAGTCCTACACCGGGCTCGACTAAGAAGGAGTCTGACAACTCTTCCTCTTGGTAGACACAATCAACCTCAACTTCGTCGTGGTAATCATCATCTCCTGGAGCGTATAACCGCTCACGAGGATTCACATTATGTACCAACCACCAAGCTTTGAATTTATTGCATGGATAAGGTAGATAGTACACTTGCTCTACTTGGTTTGCAAGAACTAATGAATCGAATCCTTTCAACCGCTCTTTGTGTTTTACTTCGACCATGCCAAATTCGTTTACTCGAACTCCACAAATGGAATCAAACCATTCGCAGTCAAAGAATACCACTCGAATTGGCTTGTTTGCGACAAAAGTGAATTCAAGGATTTTTTTAATAATCCCGTAGTACTGCGTTTCATGATCTTGCGAATCGATTGCCCTCATCACAACTCCGGTATTACATGTTGCCGCGAGAGGACGAAGAAATTCAAATTGAGTTGTACGGAATTGAAAGCCGTTGACGTCATATCGACCATAGCTTCTAACATTAACCACTCCACGGGATAGTTGTCGCAAATCTTCATGGACGTTGGCATCTTTTTGGCACTGTCCAAGATATGGAGTTACTAGAAAACGTAAGCATTCTTAAGTTATAATAAAATGTTGTTAACATTGATTAGTTATCGAGAAAATGTTACATGATATCGAAACCAGGACAGAAAATTAGATCCCCCATTTATTCCTTCCCGTCGAATATGTTCTATTTGCTTGCTCGTGGGTTGATGTCTATGTCTCCAATTTTGCTTGTTGAACATACTACACGACAAAGGGAACCTTTTAGAATACATGCGTCGGAAAAGATGGTGAAAAGCATAAGTGTAGGAGAAACACTTACTTGAAATATTCATTCATTTCTTCCATATTAGCGTACATGTAGAAGAATGCAGCACGCCTTTCTTTTTCGCTAACATCGTATGAAGTGTAACTACCAACAGTAGTGCCTCTTGTTGCAAAAATGGAGAGATCGCTACAAGGAGGTTGATCATCTATATTGTACCGCATTACCGAAGTATTTACATTGTTTTCCTCTGCAAAGTAAACACTTGAGAAGTATCCTACTTCCTTAAGAGTAAAAGCTTCGGCGATGCAACCTTCAACCCTTGCCCTGTTACCAACCATTGGTTTCAGATATCTAAGTGATCTTTCAATATGGTACATCCACCTATATTGCACGAGACCACCCACTTTCGCTTCAAATGGAAGATGAATTAAGAGATGTTGCATTGGATTGAAAAATCCAGGAGGAAATTTTTTTTCCATCTTACACAAAAGTATCGGAACCTCCTTTTCCAATTTAGTCATCATCTCTGGCGTGATTTCTTTAGAACTGAGTTGCCTATAGAAGTGGCTAAGCTCGGCTAACACCTTCCACACTGCATCGTCAAAATAGCCTCAAAACATAACAGGCAGAAGTCTTTCCATGATTATGTGATAATCATGACTATTCAACCCAATGAGCTTTCCCGTTTTCACATTCACGGCTCGTCTCAGACTAGCTGCATAACCATCTGGGAATTTCAACCTTTGCAACCATTCGAGAACTTCATTTTTTTTCTTTAGGTCGAAGACAGAAAGGAGCGCATGGTTTACCACCATTTTCGGAGAGCTCAAGAGTTTGACGGTTACAAAGCTCGGCAAGATCCTTTCGAGCCTTTAAATTGTCTTTTGTTTTGCCCATCATGTCCATGCATGTGCTTATGATACATTCGGCCATGTTACGCTCTTGATGCATAACATCAATGTTGTGCCTTAGAATCAACGACTTCACATACGTAACTCCCAAAGTCCACATATGTGAGTCCAATTGTGTTTGTCTTTGTAACCTTCGAAATATCCAGGATGACCTTCATCTGGCACCAATTTGTCCAACATATCAGATATTTCTGACCTGTCAAGATGTTTCGGTGGTCCTTTAGTGAGAACAGTGTTCTTTCTGAAGACATTCCTCTGTTGTCTAAACAAGTGATTCGGAGGTAGCCAACTTCTATGACAATCGAAGTAAGATATCTTGCCTCCATGGGTAAGTCGAAAGCAATCGGTATCCGAGGCACATATCGGACACGTCAACCGACCATGAGTGCTCCATCCAGAAAACATGCCGTATGCCGGAAAATCATGAACGGACCACAAATAAGCAGCTCGGAGGTTGAATTTCTATTTCTTGTAACAGTCGTACGCTTCGACTCCTGTCCACAACATTTTCAACTCTTTGATCAACGGTTTTAACATCACATTGAGACGTGACCCAGGATGATCTGGCCCAGGTACAATGAGGCTAACAAACATAAACTCATTCTTCATGCAAAAAGCTGGTGGAAGATTGTACGGAATGACAAAGACGGGCCAACAAGAGTATGGTGCGGCGTTTGTGCTGAACGGCGTGAACCCATCTGTTGCCAACCCGATGCGAACATTTCTCGCTTCACGAGCGAATTCTGGGTCGAACCGGTCCAGAGCTGTCCATGCCTCACCATCGGATGGGTGCGTCATGACTCCATTGTTCTCATGCTCACCTTCTTTGTGCCATCTCATGTGTTTGGCCGTTTTTTTGAAAGGAACAGCCACTTCAACCTCGGTGTAACAGGTAAGTAACGAAGCTGCTTACGTGCGACTTCCATCGTCACAGTATTACTATTGTTAATAACAACTTCGACAAGCCTCGGTTGACCACATTTCAAACATTTGTTCTCATTGGCATGCTCTCTCCAGAAAAGCATGCAGTTGTCCGGACACACATCAATCTTTTCGTGCTTCATCCCGAGACCAGAAAGAATTTTCTTCGAGTTGTACATATCCTTAGGCACTTTGTTGGGTTGTGGAAGGGCATCTTTGAACAAATCGATGATCATGTTGTAACAATTGTTAGAAAAGAAGAACTTAGACTTAATTGCCATAAGTCTAGTCACAAAATTGAGGATTGACATTTTAGTTTGTTCATGCAGAGCCTCTTCTGAATCTTTGAGACGTTTGAAGAACTCTTTAACCTCTGCTATTTGAGTATCTTCTATAAGCTCTGGTCGTATAGCTTCCAGCATCTCATCCATCATATCAACCTCTTGAGCATCATCATTGTCTGCTTCCACTTCTTGTATAGCTTGAGAAGCTGTCTCGTCGTGGAAGTTCCACAACTCATAACGTGACACGTAACCGTTTCGACACAAGTGCAACGTAAGTTCCACTTTGTCCAAAAACATTCCGTTTTGGCATTTCGTACATGGGCACCGCGCCTTATCGCTATTTGACAACGAAAAAGCTCGTTCCACAAAAGCTTCTGTCTTGGCGTACCACTCATCTGAGTGACCACCAGTTCTGCTCTTCCAACCAGTGTACATCCAACTACGATCTTCGCCCATGTTTGACTCTGCAGTTTAACGCGAAAGAAATTGTCGTTAATGTATTGTTATGTTATGTCACGGCCCTACAACCTAGGCAGATAGATCCTAAACCCACCCAAGAGTGACCGAGCGGAGCGTGCTCATGACGAGATGCGTGATCCGGATTCGAATGAAATTTCGGCAGCATAACCCCGCTGTTCTCCACTGCACGCCCAAATATGGTGCAGCAGAGAACAACAGGGTTATGCCACTGAAATCTCGTCCAAATCCGAACCCGCGTCTCGTCACAAGCCACGCCCCCTCGGTCACTCCGAGGCTGTCCAAAAAGGGACAATTCCGAACCTGCACGTCTCACATGCCAATGGCATGTGAGACGTGCCGATCCGAAACGGGTAATACATTGCTATAGGTTACGTTGCTCATTTTCATTTTGAGGTCATTTAAGAGAGAGGAAAGAACTAGAGAAAGACTGAGAGGAAAGTTGGTCTTAGATGACAATTCCACATCCATGTGGAGTAGGGTATTACACTCCACATCCAGTTGGTCTTAGAGAGTAAGTTATGCCCTATCGAAGCCCGCTGTTAACTTAAGACAACTTTAGTGTTAGCTCGTCGTACGTTATGTCCAGTCTGGACCCGCCGTCGTCGGGGTACACCATCCACGCGCAGGTGCTTGCCATCCTCACCGCCGTCATTCGCCTTCGTGCCTGTCTACATGCATACTTTACCTTACAACTAAATGGGCCTTGTCGGGCCTTGTCAAGCCGGTCCGAAGCCCATTTATGTATATATAATACTTAAACACTCAAGCAATCAAAATTAAAATTGTAACCATAATTCAAAAAACTAAGCAATTCAAATAAACCTAAACATAACAATTATCCATTTGAATTCATCAATTTATCAACTCAATTCTAACATAAGCAATTCAATTCAATTAAATTAAACCTAAACATATGCAATTCAATTATAACCATAATTCTAAGCATAACAAATAAGCATAAAAATTCATCAATTGTAATTCATAAATTTATCAATTTAATTCTAACATAAGCATAGTAAATATTATTCTCACTGTGTATACATTTTAACCCTAAACCCTAAGCCATGCATGATGGCTTGTGAACTGCGCGTCTAGATAGCGCTATATACTAGTACAATATATATTCCCGGACACGATTCAGTTTACTGTTTCTAATTTTTTCTAATCTTGCTTCCCTTCCAGGATCCAAGCGCAACGCATGAAATAGCACGGCGCCACACCTTCCCTTCTCCTTTAGAACGGCTTACGGCCCCTGGCACACATGTGGGTGGAAGCACCTCAACCGAGCCCACAAGCAGAGACACAGGCACACCGTGGTGTTCGGGCCTCTTTTGCCTTTATATAACCAGGCAGCCGCTGCGGCTCTCGTCCGCCGCCGACCTCTCTCTCCCCAAGCTCACGCCTCTGCTAGGTTCTTCTTCCCAAAGAACCCCCACCGAACGAGAGAGGTGAAGCAAAAGAGCCCGCTCGCCTCCTTTCCATGGCGCCATCCTCTTCCTCAACCCTTAGCGCCGCTGCTCCGCTCTTCGTGGCGTAGGCGCCTCTCATGCTCCGGCTGGCCCCGCCCATGTTTGTGACCTACTTCCCGCCTCTTGCAGACATCCTGCCGCCGATGAGGTTGCCCAACCTGTTCATTGGCCCGCCTCCGCATCCTTGGTTTGCGTGCCCCTTAGAGTGTCGTCTGCCACAGGCACTGGGGTTCACGTACCCTGTCCAGTGCCAGCCTCCGCCGCCGGGGTTCCCGAACCCGTTCCTTTGTCCGCCACCGCCGACCGGCTTCTCGGTGTCCTCTCCACCCATGTGGGGGTTCCCACGTGGCCCTGGCGTGGGTCTGCCACTATCGGTACCGATGACGCACGACATGAAGTTGATGGCGCGGCCAGCTGCACCGGCAGGAGCGATGCATGCTGCGCAGCCTAAGCGTGCCGCCCTCAAGGATGAAGGCAAGCCTAAACCCTAAACCATGCATGATTCCCTATTGTGTGTCTATATAATTTGTAGGAATAATTCCCTAAACACATATAATTTGTAGCAATAATTCCCTAAACACATTATTCACACTGTGTATGTGAATTTTAAAATGAAAAAAAAAACTCGAGCTCACCTTGCTGTGGTGTGCCGGAGGTGTCGATTGGGGGCGCAGCGGACGGGGGCGGCGACGGACCGAGGCGGCGACGGCGGGGGCGCGGCAGACCGGGGGCGGCGACGGCTGGGGTGCAGGGGCGGCGACGGCGGGCCGGCGGTGGGGTGGCGACGCGCCTCGGGGTCGGGGTGGCGCCGCGGGGGCAGGTCCGGGGGTGGGAGCAGAGCGTCGGCGGTGCGACGACGGCGGGGCGGCGGGCCGGCGGCGGGGTGGCGACGGCGGGCAGGTGGCAGGGCGTCGATCGGCGGCGGCGGCGGAAAGCAGGGCGGCGGTCGGCGGAAGGATATCGAAGCGGCGCGGGGAAAATGAGAAGGCGCGCGCGGCTCGCGTGGTTAGGTTAAATCAACAACTTACATCGACCGTGATTACTTATGTCAGCCGACGTCAAGACCGACATAAGTAAATGTTAACTTACGTCGGGCAATCAACTTACGTCGGCTATGGGCCGCGGCCGACGTAAGTATCCATTAATTGCCGTCGGTTCCTTTACTTACGTCGGCCAGGGGATAGAAGCCGACATAATTTATTTAACTTACATCAGTTACTAGGCACTGACGTAAGTAACTTAATTACGTCAGCTAGCCCACGTAAGTTGGTTTGGCCGACGTAATTGTTGGCGTTTCCTGTAGTGTTGGTTATGCATCAAACTCAAAAGCATATCGAGTATTCAACCAAACCTCCGGTTTAGTTGAGGAAAGTTGTGATGTTTAGTTTGATGAAACTAATGGCTCCCAAGAGGAGAGTTTTGGTCATGATGAAATAGATGACGAGCCTCTATGAGAAGCTATGAAGAACATGACCATTGGTGACATCAAGCCGAAAGGTGACGAGAGCCATGATCAAGGGGGAGCTTCAAGTTCCAACATCAACACATCTATGGTGCCTCAAGTTGACGAAGAAGAGAAAGATGATCCATTGCCGACACAAGATTCACAAGCCACACAACATCAAGAAGAAGAACAAGTCCATGATCAAGTCCAACCACAAGAAGAGCAACATGCATCATCACCAAGTGCTTCACAACCACTCATGAGGCATGGACGCATCTCCAAGGCGCATCTGATTGACCAAATCATCGGAAGTCTATCAAGGGGAGTAAGTACACGTTCTCGCCATTTCGCTACGTTTTGTGAGCACTACTCATTTGTTTCATGTATAGAACCCACTCACATTGAGGAAGCACTCCAAGATCCAAATTGGGTGATGGCCATGCAAGAAGAACTCAACAACTTCATCCGCAATGAAGTTTTGGTGTTGGAGGAGCGACCAAAGGACAAGAACGTCATCGGAACAAAGTGGGTGTACCGCAACAAACAAGATGAGAACGGCGTTGTGGTCCGCAACAATGCAAGACTTGTGGCCAAGGGTTTCTCGCAAGTTGAAGGACTAGACTTTGGGGAGACATTTGCTCCGGTCGCCCGACTAGAAGCCATCCATATACTTCTTGCCTTTGCATCACATCATAACATAAAGCTTTATCAAATGGATGTGAAAAGTGCCTTTCTTAATGGTTATATTAACAAGCTTGTCTATGTTGAACAACCTCCCGGGTTTGAAAATCCGAGGAATCCTAATCATGTGTTTAGGTTGCACAAGGCGCTCTACGGGCTCAAGCAAGCACCTAGGGCGTGGTATGAACGACTACGAGATTTCTTGATCATGCAAGGATTCAAAATCGGGAGGGTGGACACTACACTCTTCACCAAAGACATCGACAGAGAATTATTCATTTGTCAAATTTATGTTGATGATATTATTTTTGGTTCAACTAACGAAGCTCTTAGCCACGATTTTGGCAAAATGATGTCTAGGGAATTCGAGATGTCGATGATTGGAGAGCTCAACTTCTTCCTTGGATTTCAAATCAAGCAACTTCGAGAGGGGACCTTCATCTATCAAGAAAAGTATACCAAGGACCTCTTGAAGAAATTTGAGATGGGAGATTGTAGCTCAAGAAGTACTCTAATGGCAACAAATTGTCATCTCGACGCGGATATGGACGGTAAACCTATTGACCAATCTAATTACCATTCTATGATTGGTTAATTGCTTTATCTTACCGCATCTAGGCCCGATATCATGTTTAGTGTATGCTCGTGTGCTCGCTTTGAAGCGGCACCTAAAGAATTGCATCGGAAGGCGGTCTATAGGATACTTCGGTATCTCAAGCACAACCCTAGTGTAGGCCTGTGGTACCCTAAAGGTGCAAAATTCCATCTCTTGGGTTACTCGGATTCGGACTTTGCTGGATGTCGTGTGGATCGCAAGAGTACCTCCGGTGGGTGCCACTTGCTTGGGCGTTCCCTAGTATCTTGGTCAAGCAAGAAGAAAAATTCTGTTGCCTTGTCCACGGCGAAAGCGGAATATATTGTGGCCGGTGCATGTTGTGCCCAAATTCTTTATATGAAGCAAACCCTTTTGGACTTTGGTATTAAACTTGGTTGTGTGCCTCTCCTTTGCGACATTGAAAGTGCGGTTAAGATAGCTAAAAACCCCGTTCAACACTCCCGCACTAAGCACATTGATATTCGCCATCATTTCTTAAGGGACCATGAAGCTAAGGGAGACATCTCCTTGCGAGGTGTTAGGTCCAAAGAACAATTTTCGGATATCTTCACTAAACCACTTGATGAGAAAACTTTTTCTAGACTAAGGAGTGAATTAAATGTGCTAGATGCATCAAACGTCATGTAAGTTGCCATGATCATGTAAGTGCATCTCATATAGGTCTTGTCTAACTTTCAAAGGATAGGGGTGAGCAAGGGTTAGCTTGGGATGGAGGTTCTTTTGGGTTTCCCCAAGACTTGGAGAGTGGCTCTCCCTGAAGAAGCCTTTGAAAGGTTCAAATTTGGCAAGATAGATTTAATTTATGTCTTGCATGATGCCTGCCATATAGACTTGCACTCACGTTTAATTTCTTGCATTATAAACTGTTTGGCATTGCATACGGTAGATTGTCACAAAGGGGAACCCACTTCATGAGAAAGAGACTTGTTTGAAATGCAATATCTCAACTCATATGATGTGGAAATAATAAAATGTTAGGTGCGTTAATGCCTAAAGGAACATGCTTTAAAGAGATAAAAGTTTTCATCCTCTGGCTCACAAAGCATGGGCCTTACATTTTATTTGGATGTTTTCTTTCTTGCTCCTTCGGTGTTCTATTTGCTTTAGGGCTTAGCCAAGTTATTGGCAATTAGTATTTTTGTGGGGTAAGGGGTTGCCCAAAAGGTCCTAAGACTTGTGTTTCTCGTTGTGTGTTTAAGTCAAAGGACATATATGGGATGTTGCTGTTTTGTAGTCATCGAATTATCTGAAGCATAGGCCAGAAGCTCATCGGATCAGTTTGTGTTCAAATGCCAAGGGTCAATTCAGTCAGTAAGACAAATCAACCGATTCATTCTAAGAAACATCGGTGCATCTGATGTTCACATTTCTGGAATTGTGCTAAATTCCACCGATGCAAATCCTTTCCACGTCGGACAATCCGGTGTCAATGGTCCCTCTAGAATACCCATACTGTACCTTTCGACCGATGCTCCCATCATCTAACGTCAGTTTATCCGGTGTTAAAATTTGAGCTAGGGTTTGGGTCCCACCTATTTAGCACGCCGTTCCAACTTTCTTTCTCTCTCCCCGACCTAGCTCTCCGCCCCCGACGCCCTCGCCTCCACCGCCGCCGCTCCGCGCCTCCGGTCGCCGCTCCGCGCCTCCGGTCGCCGCTCCGCGCCTCCGGCCGCCGCCACTTCGGCCGCCGCTGCCCTCCGGCCACCGCCACTCCAGCCGCTGCCACATGCCGACCTCGCGCCCACGTAGCGTCGCCTCCGCCGCCTCCGTCCGCCCATGCAGCGTCGCCTCCGTCCGCCCACGCAACGCCGCCGCCGTCCGCCCACGCAGCACCGCCGCCGTTCGCCCACGCACCACTGCCGCTGCCCTCTCACTGCCATCGCCCTTCGCAACCACCGCAATTCATCTTCGCCGCTAGGGTTCCCCGGCCGTAACGACCTTTGTGTCGCCGTCCCGTGCGCCCGAGCTCGTGTCCCATGACCCCGACTTCGTCGTCGTCATGGGTTGTGACAAGAAGGGAAAGGGCAAGTCTATTGAGGAGTCGGCCGCCAAAAAGCAGAAGTTGTCGAAGGAGGCGAAGAAAGACCTAATGGCCGCTCGCACCGCCGAGGAGCAAGAGCGTTTCCGAGGAGGATCATTGAGGATCCGCGAGGCCCATCAGAGGCAGCCTCCCGTGCTAGAGGAGTCCGAGGAAGAAGAGGAGCTCGAAGTGTCGCTTGTTCGCCGGCGCTTAGTCAGGACCCGTGGGGGTCACCCAGCTGCAGCCCCGAGACCGAGACCGTCAGTTGCTGACCTTCGAGAGGACAGGGCGGCCCAGAGAGCCGTCAATGAGATGGACACCAACATCTGTGTCGCTGAGGGTGTCCGCCTGACAGACTACAGGAAGTTGAAGGCCATGCAGCTCAGGAAGCTCAGGTGGAGCATTTTACTTGAGGAGTGGTTCCCGCAGCCCAGAGAGGCACTTGTGGACAGCCGCTTTTGGACCCTGACACAGGCATCGCTGTACGAGACTTACAAACGTCAGGGCCATAAGATCTTCCAACATAATTTCCTGGATTGGGATCAGCTTGCACTTGCAGCCGAGACGGAGATACGCCCTTACTTTGAGAGGTATAGAGGGCTAGTGGAGCTGATGTCTTACGAGAGGAGTGCCTATGTCGAGGACTGGGTACGAGTATTCTATGCCACACCCTACGTCTCTGAGGGCCGCAGATATATTGATTTCATATTCATGGGCCATCATCATCACTTGACCAGGCAGACTTTGGGACAACTGCTAGGAGTGGATCTCCATGACACTTTCCTGCACGAGAGGGTGTATAGACAGGCTGACCCACCGAGGAGGCCGCTCACTGGAGGAGTGGCACCACCACTTGAGGAGATACGTTCACCGTTTGCTCATCCTTTCTCTCCAGACCAGCCGAGGGTACCGGCACTACTCACTCCAGCTGTGCGCACTGTGCACCTTGCCTTGTGCCGCACACTTTTGCCGAGGTCTGGATACCTTGAGGGGTTCACCAGCTTACAGCAGACTCTCCTATTCTATGTCATGAACGGGATGGAGTTCGATATTATGGACATCCTGATTTGTGATATGGAGGACATAATCACTGATGGAGTCGGGATGATGTGGCAGCTTGTGTTTGGTCACTGGATCAGCTACTTGCTCTTCATGGTAGCTCCAGAGGGGTCCACCGTGCGCGACAGTCTCACCGACGAGAGCGTCACACGGTTCGGCCACTAACGTGCTCCAGCTCCTGGAGACCGCCGCCTTGGCCGTCCAGTTGAGCATCAGGTCCGTGCCCGTCTCTCAAAGGAAGACTGGTCAGACCTGGAGAAGGAAGATGAGAGACTAGCACAGACAGAGGCTCAGGGAAAGACATGCCCACCTTGGAAAGGAGTGGGATTCAAATGAGGAATCCTCCTCCGATGAAGATGAGAAGGTAGCAACTATTGCTATGCAGAAGACAACAACGGAGAACAAGCTCTTCCCCTACTTGGAGACTTCAAGGCCAACATGTCTCATAGCCAAGGAGGGGAGAAAGAAGGTTAAATCTAAATCCTCTTCTTCAATTTCTTCTCATGATGACTTTGATAGTAGTAGTGAAAATAAACATATGCTTAAGGATACGAGTAAAAGCACCTTGAAGAGATTGAGATTATTAACGGAGGAGATATTTGAGAAGGAAGAACTCATCAACCGTCAAGAGGACATCCTCATCCAACAAAAGGAGAGATGTCAAGAGGTTGAGGAGCTCTTGGATCTTGAAAGAGAAAGAAGCAAGGCACTTGAGCGTGAACTCGCTTTGAGCAAGGAAACTTGCTCAAACCTTGAGAACACTACAATTATGCTCAAGGATGAACTCGTTAGTTTGAAACAAGCTAACAAAATCCTTGAGACACAAGTGAAGTCTCTCAAGGTCAATGCACATTCTTCCTCTACAAGTTCACCTTCCACAAATATCAAATCCGAAGCATCTCAACCTTGCAAATGCTCAAACTTAATCATAAAGCTTAAAGATGAGCTTAAGTTGGCACAAACCAATCAAGCACCCAAGGGTGGCATCTTTGACAAGGAGAAGGTGGCATATGCACATAGTGCATATACTAACACAAGACATCCCCTTGTCAAGGATGGTCTTGGTTATTCTAGGGGGATGAGGTAAAACGCCAAAACTCCAAAGAATGGCAAAGACTTGATTGTTTTTTTAAAGGAGGCTCATACAACAATAAAGGAAAGAACATTGTTACTTCACCAAAAATGCCTAAGAAAGAACCTCATCCATTGTTCCATGATTTTGATGCTTCATATGTTTTATTGAGGAACACGTTTGGAAAGGCCTATGCTAGGTATGTTGGGCCACACCGCAAGAGTCCCAAACCTTGTGTGTGGGTGCCCAAATGCCTCTTGACTAACATCAAGGGACCCAACACCGCTTGGGTACCTAAAGCTAAGGCTTAAATCTTTCTTGTAGGCATACTCCTCCGGTGGAACCAAGTGCGTTCTTGATAGTGGATGCACAAATCATATGACTGGAGAGAGGAAGATGTTTGTGGAGTATGACATAAATGAAGATCCAAGTGAAGGAATCAATTTTGGGGACAATAGCCAAGGAAAAATCCGTAGCACCGGTAAAATTGCTATATCCCCTAATCATACTCTTTCAAATGTTTTACATGTTGACTCACTTGATTATAACCTCTTGTACATATCACAACTATGTGACAAAGGTTATAATTGTTTATTCACTAATGAGGGTGTAACCATCACAATGAGAAGCAATGACTCAATTGCCTTTAAGGGTGTACTCAAGGGAAAGCTCTATCTTGTGGATTTCTCCGCGGATAAATCCCAACTTGATACATGCTTAATTGCAAAAACTAACATGGGATGGCTTTGGCATAGAAGGCTAGCTCATGTTGGGATGAGGAATTTGCAAAAACTCCTTAAGGGCGAGCACATCCGGGGTTTAAATAATGTTGTGTTTGAAAAGGATAGGCCATGTGGCGCATGCCAAGCCGGAAAGCAAGTTGGAGCACCACATCCATCCAAGAACATTATGACAACATCAAGACCATTGGAGCTTCTACACATGGATCTCTTCGGTCCAATCGTCTACATTAGTATTGGTGGTAACAAATATGATCTTGTTATTGTTGATGACTTTTCACGTTTCACTCGGGTATTCTTTTTGCATGACAAGAGAGAGACTCAAGATGTTCTCAAGAGATACTTGAAGAGATCTCAAAATGAGTTCTCCTTGAGTGTCAAGACCATAAGGAGTGACAATGGCATTGAATTCAAGAATACTCAAGTTGAAGAATTTTTGGATGGAGAAGGCATCAAGCATGAGTTCTCGGCCCCCTACTCCCCTCAACAAAATGGGGTGGCCGAGAGGAAGAATAGGACTCTAATTGAGATGTCAAGAACCATGCTTGATGAGTACAAGATGTCGTACCGATTTTGGGTGGAAGCGGTCAACACCGTTTGTCATGCCATAAATCGGTTGTATCTTCACCGCATACTTAAGAAGACGTCGTACGAGCTCCTAACCGGTAATAAGCCCGACATCTCCTACTTTCGTGTTTTTGGGAGCAAATGCTATATTCTAAACAAGAAGCCTAGGACTTCGAAGTTTGCTTCTAAGTCCGATGAGGGTTTCTTGCTTGGCTATGACTCAAACACTTACACCTATCATGTCTTTAACAAATCCTATGGAATTATTGAAGTAGCACGTGATGTAGTGTTTGATGAGACTAATGGCTCCCAAGTGGAGTAAGTTGATCGTCACGTGCTAGATCAAGAAGAATCTCCACAAGTGGTGATAGGAAGGATGGCACTTGGAGATATACAACCACAAGGACAACCTCAAGATGCAAGTGACCATCCTACACATCAAGCAAGCTCTTCCTCAAATGATCAAGATCAAGTTCCCTAAGATGCGCTCCAAGAAGATGGAAATGGAGGAATCAATCAAGGGGGAGACAATGAGGATGAGGAAGACCAAGATGATGAATCAAGACCTCAAGCGCCACACCCAAGAGTTCATCGAAGCGTCCAACGGGACCATCCCGTTGACAATATACTTGGAGACATCTCCAAGGGGGTAACTACTCGATCTCGTGTTGCAAACTTTTGTGAACATTACTCTTTTGTTTCTTCCTTGGAGCCCCACAAGGTTGAAGAAGCACTACGAAATCCAGATTGGGTGATGGCCATGCAATAAGAGCTCAACAACTTTGAGAGAAATCAAGTATGAGAGCTTGTGAAGAGGCCTAATGCGAATGTTGTAGGCACCAAATGGGTGTTCCGCAACAAACAAGATGAACACGGGGTGGTTACAAGGAACAAGGCTCGACTTGTGGCCAAAGGGTATTCACAAGTCGAAGGTTTGGATTTCAAAGACACCTTAGCTCCCGTAGCTAGGCTTGAATCAATTCGTATATTACTTGCCTTTGCTACTCACCATGATTTTAAGCTATATCAAATGGACATCAACAACGCATTCCTCAATGGTCCAATCAAGGAATAGGTGTATGTGGAGTAACCCCCCCCCGGATTTGAAGATGAAGAATTCCCAAACCATGTGTACCAATTGCGTAAGGCTCTCTATGGACTCAAACAAGCCCCTAGAGCTTGGTATGAGTGCCTTAGAGACTTTCTAACTCAAAATGGTTTCAAAATTGAGAAGGCGGACTATACTCTATTCACTAAGCACTTCAATGATTATTTGTTTGTTTGCCAAATATATGTCGATGACATTATATTTGGTTCTACTAACAAAGCTTTTTGTGATGAGTTTTCCAAGATAATGACGGAAAGATTTGAGATGTCCATGATGGGGGAGTTGAAGTTCTTTCTAGGCTTTCATGTGAAGCAACTCAAGGAAGACACATTCATTAGTCAAACCAAGTACACACAAGATATACTCAAGAAGTTTGACATGGACAAGGCCAAGCCCATCAAGACTCCTATGGCAACCAATGGGCATCTCGATCTTAATGAAGATGGTACAAGTGTGGACCAAAAGGTATATCATTCCGTGATAGGCTCATTGCTATACTTATGTGCATCTAGGCCCGATATCATGCTTAGTGTGTGTATGTGTGCTAGATTTCAAGCTGCTCCTAAGGTGTGTCATTTGACCGCCGTTAAGAGAATTCTTAGATATTTGGTTCACACACCAAGCCTAGGACTTTGGTATCCCAAAGGCTCTAAGTTCAACCTCATTGGATATTCCGATCGGGGTGCAAAGTTGATAGGAAGAGTACATCGGAAACTTGCCAATTCCTTGGTAGATCTCTAGTGTCTTGGTCCTCAAAGAAACAAAACTCCATTGCACTTTCCATAGCCGAAGCGGAGTTTGTCGCCGTCGGAAGTTGTTGCGCACAACTTCTTTGGATGCGACAAACTCTTAGGGACTATGGCATAAACTTGCATCATATCCCTCTCCTATGTGACAATGAGAGTGCCATCAAAATATCCCACAATCCAGTTGAACACTCAGGGACCAAGCACATCAATATTCGCCACCATTTCTTAAGAGATCACTCCATCAAAGGAGACATTGCAATTTCCCATGTGAGAACCGATAAACAATTGGCTGATAGCTTTACCAAGCCCCTAGATGAGAAAAGGTTTTGTGAACTTAAGAGTGAGCTAAATATCCTAGATTCTCAAAATGTGGCTTAAGTCTTGCACATCTGATTGTAAGATTCAAAATTCACAAATGCTTGCGAAAAACTCATCCTCCTCGATTTTTCTACAAATTATTTTGAAATTATTGAATCCTTGTGAATCATGGTCATAGTTTGATTGTTGATTGCTTACTGACCATATTTACAAAGATATTTTGTGAAATATAGTCCAAAAGGATTAAATCTACACTAAAAACTCAATATATAGGAGTTCTAGGTCTTAGGACCGGACTAGTCCGGTGGTTCAGGTTGTCCGGACCCAGTCTAGAGGCCGGACAAGTCTGGGTCCCTAGCCGGACTAGTCCAGACCTAGGGGACTTAACCTCTCCAGGGAGCCCTCGACCTCTCTACTTCCATTCAAACACTCTCTCTCCAAAAATGCTCAAAAACCGTCTCCCAAATGGCGATTTTCGATTGCCTCCAACAAATCTTGATTCCAATAGGTGGATTGAAGCCCTAAGGTGCTTAGGAACCTTTCCCCAAGCATCCGAGGCCAATTCCTCACTCACATTTTATCAAACTGAAGATTTGAAGAGGTATTCTTGACCTAACTCCAAAATCCTTGAAATTCAATTCTTTTAGATCCATTGATAGAAACTTCTTCACAAATGTTGTTGTACACATCAATGTGATCATGCAGCTCCATTTTTGTGGTAGGATCCGTATTTTTTTTTTGCAAACTTCTCTAGATTAGGGTTCTTGCTGTGTAAACCGGACTAACCCGACCCCTGAGCGGACAAGTCCGGGTTACACAGTAAAAACCCTAACCTAGGTTGATTTTGTGAATTCTACCATTTTATCTTGACTCCTTGGACTCATACACATTCCCTTGCTTCTCTTGTCAGCAACCATGTCGGACAATGAATATGTTCCACCTTCCGACTCCGAGATCGAAGCGGAGAAGCAAGCTCTCTTTCGCTGGAAGCAACAAGAGGATCAAGAGATGGCTGCTACATACTTTGCCCAATAGAGGGCAAAGAATACGCAGTGAGAGGAGCACAACTCTGCAGCCACTGAGGCAGCCCCGAAAAGAAAGCGACTTGTGACATTGGGTGAGCAAGCCAAAACCCAGGGGGCGAGGACCTCCAAAGATAAAGGCGAGGCCCCAGTTGATGCTGCACACAAGAAGAGGGTGATTGTGGCCAAGAAGGCTGCAAACAAAGTCAAGAAGGGTGCTTCTCAACCCATTGGCCCGTTGAGGATGTCTTCTCCTGCACGGAACCCAAACCGTGCAATCGCCTTTGACGCTAACATCTTCAAGGGAAAGGGGGTTGAGAAGGCACGCAAGCTGAGAAAGATCAATGTATATCAGCACGACAGGAGCACAGTGGATCCCCGGTTCTGGTGTGATTTCCACTGTGACTATTATCAAATGGTCTATATGATCAAGCAGACCCATGTCACAGATGCTCAGTGGATAGACTGGGACTATATGGCCCAGAAGGATCATCAAGCCTTCAATGCTGTGATTGAAGCCGTCGAGAGCCACGACTTGAAAAATTCATGGCCTTCCAGTATGACTAGAATGTGGAAGTCATCACTCAGTTCTACTCCACCTTATACTTCCACACCGATGGGGACAGAAGGATAACTGGGATGACCCATGGCGAGCAGTACTCCACCACCTATCGGGAGTTTGCTCAGTTGCTTGACTTGGAGGACCAACTGGATAATGAGATCATCATTTCAAATCTGAAGCCAGTTGATCGGGACACCTTGGAGTATATGTACCCAAGTCATGCATAGTATGAGGCCGGACACATTAGAAACATCAAGCCTTTCTATAGTGTGCTCAACCGGGTCCTCAAAAAGACCATTGCCCCCAAGGATGGAGATGCGGGGATAATACCAGAAAATTTGAGGCACTTGATGGTGCTGATCGATGGAAATGTCTGCTTCAATGTGGTGGACTATATCTCTGATGACATCTTCAACAACTCTCACACTCCCGACCGATCATGTGGATACGCTCCGTACATTATGTACATGATCGAGAAGATCTCCGGACTCACTTTCAAGAAGGACATCATTCACCAGAGGCTTCGACCTCAACTCCCACCTCCAGACCCGGCTGCTCCTAGGAGGAAGAATGTGGATCCTCCCGCTTCTTCCTCTCGCTTCGTGCCATCTCCTCCACCACCTCCGCCTTCGTCACAATGCGGAAGTGGATTCTTCAAATGCTTCAAGGCTCTTTTCTCCTCTTGCTGGAAGACGGAAATTCAGCAACGTCGCATGGAGCGTTGCAACGAGAAGTATCTCAAAGCGATGTGTGACAAGCTAGACATTCCAATGTCCCCTGCCAAGGAGAGCGGTGGTGAGCTCACTTCTTTTCCGGAGTTCACTGCCGAGGAGCTCGCTCAGTTTGGAGAAGTTGGGACTTCCATCGTGGCCCCAAATGATGATGATGATGACCATCTTGACCCGAAGGCCACAGAGAGCGATAGCGGGCGCCAAGGTGGCAATGACGATGATGACTCCGACAATGAGTAGACCTAAGGGCCCTTCCTCTCTTCTTTTCCTTTTTGGTGTCTTGATGCCAAAGGGGGAGAGATAGCTTGGATGGGGCACTTAGATCTAGGGGGAGAGATAGCTTGGATGAGGCACTTAGATCTAGGGGAGAGATATAGGGGGAGAGATGAGAGATGAAGGGGGAGAGATAAGATAGATTAATTTGTGAGAGTAGTGATCTAGGAAGGACTTATGTTTTAAAACTCTTTTCAAGTTGTATTGTAAGACTTAATCTATGTATTCATGTATCTTGACTAAATTTGTGATGTGTTGCCTCATTTAAATGTCTATCTTGCATAATTTTTGTCTTATCACACTTTATGAACACATCACTTAGGCATCCCACCATAACATGTATATGTATGACAACTCTCTCAAACTCTCTTACTCATGATGCATAGATTGAGGGGGAGTCACTCATACAAATACATGTTATGAAACCAAATTATTATCCTTATTGTTGATGTCTTAATGTGTTGTCATCAATTCACCAAAAAGGGGAGATTGAAAGTGCATCTAGGCATCCCCGTGGATTCTGGATGATTGATGATGAAAATTAAGAGGCTAATGAGCTAAGTTGATCTTAAGCACAGGTACAAGTATTGAAATGAGATGAAAACCCTCAAAAAGGAAAAGGCTAAAACGAGCGTCAAAGACTCAAGCGTAGAAATTAGATTTTCTATGGTATTGAGCTTATATGAGTCGTGTCATGTGATAGGGTGGATGTATCATGTGCATTGAGATCATACCAAGGGGCTCAAAGTGGTGGTTTAGTGAAACACCTAAGTGAGAAGCCTAAAATGAGAAAAACCCTAGGAGGCCGGACTAGCCAGCCATGGCAAACAAGTCCGTTTTGAGACGGACCAAACGTCTCTAGAGTGAATCTGAGTGAATTTAGAGCTAAGTCCGAAAAGTCTGGACTTGTCCGTTTTTGGACGGACTAAAGCTCTCTGGAGTAGTTCGGACTTGTCCGTTTGGATACGGACTTGTCCGTTTAATACTTGGTGTGATAGACCGAGAGAAAACCTAGAGGGATGGACTAGTCCGCCCCTGTGGCCGGACTAGTCCGGGCCAACCCAGAAGAGTCCGTTTTGGGACGGACCAAACGGTTCTGTCCTACTTCGGACTAGTCTATTTTGGATCGGACTAGTCCGTTGTCTAGTGATCGTTTGAATTTGGAAATTTGGCGGGTAGCATGACGATCGTTTCTCAGTGTGGCAGTTGTCAGGAACTGACCGGAGGTCAGTGGTCCCATAGGGCCAGACTAGTCCGGGCCCAGAGGCCAGACTAGTCCGCCCCTCTGCTGAGGTCAGTAGTAGGGGCTCGGGACCCCTATAAAAAGGGGACCCCCGGGCTCATTTGAAGATGTCTTGAACCCTAGCGCCGCCACAAGCATCCTACAGCCTTTCAAAGCCTTCTACTCGTCCTACTAACCCCCTAAGAGCAAATCTTGAAGAGATTAGGGTTTGGGGAGGAGAGTAAAGGAAGATCATCGCGCTTTGGCTCTCGGTTTGATCTCTTGCACATTGTGTTGTGTTTTGTGGCTGGTGTGAGTTGAGCTTCGTGTGCTCCTCGTTGTATTGATTTGTGGGAGCCTCAAGTTGTGAGCAGCCCCATCAAACTTGGTGATTACCCATTGATATAGTGGAAACCAAGCCGGCCATCGTGGTGGCTTGGTGAGAGAAGGGTCAAGTGAGACCCGGTCCTTGTGTGGACTCCTCAACGTGGAGGTAGGCTTCTTCGTGGAGCTGAACCACGGGATAAATCTCGTTTCACTTGTCTTTTATTTTTCGTGATCACTAGTATTGCTATAGGGTTCACATTGCTCTTATTGCCCTACACTTTGATCATTATTGTAAACTTGCAATCTAAGTGTTTAAACTTCGAAATATGAGCTTTACAAGTTTAGTACACATTTCTTATCTCTTTGGTGAACTTTAATTCCGCAAATAACTTGTAGAAATCAAGTTTTAGGATTTCGACCCTGTGCTGAGCGGACTAGTCCGGCCCTGTGCAGACTAGTCTGGCCACATGAATTTAATCTTGTTTGATGAAGTGATTTCAGGTATTATTGCTTATTCACCCCCCTCTAGGCGACTTTCAACCTTGTAGAGGTTCCGTACCACTTCGAGTAAGTTCAACACATAACACTAAAATAGCAATTATTGCTAATTGTTAACACGTGTGTTTGTACGAGTGCAGTAAACACTACATAATGATCTTCATCAAGCCAACACAGGGTTTGGCAACAGTCTTGGACTCAGCCGATTACCTACCAGATCGTTACAAATATTTCCTTTCCATTTTGAAACTGTATGTTTATTCAATACTTTTAATTTACACACATTTAGAATGTGTTGACAAGTTTTATATGACATTTCTTGTATTACAACGCTTGGCGGTTTTATGCGGAACAGCTTGGCGGTCAGAGACCTCCTAATAAGAATGCATTGGACATTAACACATATTATCCTTTTTTGAAGCAGCCCGCTGGGAGTGTCTTATGCGAGTATTTTGTGTGCGAGCATCTTCGGACCGCCAACGAATATAGAGTGAATCTTGAGGATGTAATTTATCCTTAATGTCGATATCTTATTTTCTTACTTTTGAGTTTATTTTCTTTGTAACTAGCGTATTTTAATACTTATATTCTCTATTGTTCAATATTACCAGAAACATTATTTTCAGATTTTGATTCTAACTTCAAAATTCAATTGCTCATAGACATTCCTATATACTCTGACATTGATCTATACTTTCAGATTGTTCAAACCAACATATTTTAAACCTTATTATGTGTTTCATTGCAGCACACGAAGAATGTTAACGAAGAGTGGCCTGTTTGTAGAAGTATTCCTGGTGGAGGAGACAACAAGATTGTCAGTGAACTGTGTCAATTTGTGCGTCGCGAAATTTTGCAACAAAAGAGGGGTGTTCTTTGATGAGAATGGTGCAATTGTTGATGTGCCAGAACTTTGCGACTATGATAATAGAAACATTTTTTAGTTAAACCTGTAAACTATGAGATGACTTGTATGTGTAACTTGTACATATGTATATTGTTTTAGTGAAATTGACTTCTGTGAGATGACTTCTGTGATTATATTGTTAACTTCTGTGATTATATTGTTGACTTCTATGATTATATTGAATTGACCTGGAAATTAGAAATAACAACAGGTAGTACTATATAGGGTATACCTTATCACATGTGGTTATTTACCTACGGCTAGACCTGCCTGTGAAATATCATTATCACAGGCGGCTAGATATAGGTAAAGAACTATCTGGGATAACCTAATTATCACAGTCGGTTATTGTTATGGTACAAACCGGCTACGATAAACTATCTCCAGAGGCGACTTTTCATAGGTTAAGATCCGCCTGTGATAACAACGTTATTATATATGCTGCACGACCCGCCTGTGATAATGTGTCTTCACAGACGGCTAGTCGTAAGTAAAGAACCGCCTATGATAATACGTTTTACTTCTCCGCCTGTGAAATTGCAGATTATCACAGGCTCTTCGTTTCAGGTGGTTTTAGAAACCATGTGTGATAATACGTTTGGAGCCGCCTGAGGTGATGCTTATTGTAGCACTATTCAAGTCAGCTCTTTCCATGTCCTTATGCAGCAAGGACCACCATCGGATCCAATGAGTTGCCTTGAAAATCATATCCTTTCTATTCAACCAAATTGCCCAACATAGGGCAGTAGCACCTAGTAAAAATCTGGTTTTTGAGTTTTGGTGAAATCCCACAAAGCCAAGAACCAAACATGTGTGAGATACTATCCGGTGGTTGAATGCCAAAAGTGATATGTGTTGTGTTCTAAATAAATCTAGAGAACTGACACTCAAGAAACAAATGTTGTATTGTTTTCAATGAACTACAAAAAAACCATTTAGTATCCCATTGCCAATTCCTCTTTGCAAGGTTGTCTTTCGTGAGAGTGAAACCTTTTTGAAGGTACCAAAGAAAGAATTTTATTTTCAGAGAGTAACTTTGATTTTCCAAAGTGGACTTTTGTTAGAAACCACTCCTTCTTGAATCATACCCAAGTACATAGAGCGAACTGAGAAAATATCACTCTTATTTAAGTCTCACCTAAAAGTGTCATTCTCCTCACTAAGATGTAATAAAGCAACCGTTGCTACTGGTTTATGACAATTTTTCAAATTATTCTCTACCAATGCCCTCCTAAAAGAAACGTTGAGTGGTCTAGTACTTCGTATATACGCTACCGATACATTTTTCTTCCTTACTAAATTGAGCGAGGGATATAAATTTGCAAGAGGCTTACTTCCAATCCAAGTATCTTCCCAAAATCTAATTTGGTACCACTTTGAATTAGGAAGGATCCTCCCACTAAGAAATGGTCTTTAACCTTCATAAGACCCGACCAGAAATGAGAATATTTGCCAAATATCATCCTCATTTAATAATTTAAACAACCAGTTGCTTAAAAGACATTTATATTGAATATCAAGGTTTTGAATGCCTAGCCCTCCAAAGTCTTTAGACTGACAAACCACACTTCATCCCGTGAGCCTGTATCTCTTTTTATTCTCATCACTTTGCAAAAAAAAAAACTGAGAACGGTAATAGTCTAACTTTTTAAGGACTCCTCAAGGGATTTCAAAAAAGAAAGCATATATATCGATAAACTAGTCGAGACTGAGTTAATCCACCCTAGTCTTCCTCCAATTGATAAGAGTATTCGTTTCCAGCTACTAAGCTTTTTTTTTTAAGTTCTCTTCAATTTTTATCCAATTTTTGTTTGACAATTTTTTTTGCATAGCTAGACCAAGGTACTTAAAAGGTAACTCTCCACTATTATAACAAAAAATTTGAACAAACTCATGTTCAAATTCCTTAGCTTCGCCATAGCAAAAGAGCTCACTTTTGTGGAAATTAATTCTTAATCCCGATAATTGTTCAAAGGTGCTTAATACTAGATTAAGATCTTTGGTATGTACAAGATCATGATCCAAAAAAAGAATGGTATCATCTGCATATTGCAAGATAGATAATCCCACCTCAACTAAGTGAGGAACAACTCCACAAAAATACCCATATCAGCTACTAAATTTAGAAGGATTGGTGACAAAGGGTCTCCTTGGCGAAGTTCTTTTTTGGTTTGAAAGTAATGACAAATATCATTATTAACCTTAGTGGTCGCACTTCCTCCGCGAACTATTTGATCAATCCACGTGCACTAACCGTATTTTCTTCCGGAGAGACTTGAGATATGTCATCTCTCACTGATTCCATCATGGATAAGTAGTTATTCTCAGAAGCCCCAAAGAGCTTTTTATAATAGTCGGTAATGTATATTTTAAGGTTTTCATCACCTTCTATTAACCCTTCATCTTGGTCAATCTGAAAATCCTAGTTTTTCTATGCTTACAATTGGCCACCAAATGGAAATATTTGGTATTGCAATCGCCAGATAACAACTTAGTCGTCTTGGCTCGTTGGTACCATTTTAATTCATCCTCTCTTAGAAGATGTGCAAGACATTCTTTTAAACAATGCTTGGAATCTATCTCCTCATTAGTGAGTAGTTGGGATTCAGCCTTTTTATCTAGATCCATCAGTCTTTCTAATTAGCTCCACCTTTTCTTTCTTATACGTACCGCTTGAATTCTTTGCCCATCCTCTAAGGAATTGTATGAGTCTTCTAATATTAAATTGCCATTTTCGCAATGACATTAGCCCCCTAGATTCCTTACTCCAAACTTTAACAACCTTTTCTCAAAAACCATCCCGTAATAGCCACCCTAGTTCAAATTTTAGCAAAGGTTGGTTGTCATGATGAGTTCTATTCCCCCGTGCTTAGAAGAAGTAGGTTGTGGTCGGAGATTTCCTTATTCCATGCTTGAACGCTTGATAGAGGGAATCTCGATTCCCACTCCGTACTCACTAGTATTCGGTCAAGTTTCTCAAAAAGTTGGCACGTCTATATTGTTTGCCCATGTAAACATACGATTAGATAGCTCTAACTCCCTTAAATCCAAACTATCAATGACATCATTAGAAAGGAAGGGTCATCTATTGTCATACCACACGTTATTTTGTTCATCTGGGTTTCGAATGATATTAAAATCACCACCCACAAGTATCGGTAACATTTCTTTTGCACAAGTTTGAACAAGTTCTGTTAGAAACATTTCCTTATGCTCTGGTTGGCAGCACCATATTCCGCTATTAGTACCCATTTGAAGCCATCCGATTTATTTCTTAAAAGAAATTTGATGTAAAAATCACCCTCATCAATACTTCGCAAGTCAAACCCTATCAGGTTGACTCCAAGAAGGATGTCTCCAAATCTCCCATGAGGTTCTGTCCAGTGCCAAAGAAAATTTTGACCCCCACAAATATTACTTAAAGTTGATTTAGAGAAATCTCCTTTCTGCCTTGGTAAGAATGTGTTCCTCCACCAAAGTCGCAAGCCTGGGGCTTGAGCGCGTCGGGGTTACAAGCGTCTCCCTGATGCTAGCTGCCGCAGCAACCTCGGCTCCCTCACCAACATCGGTTGAGTCACCTCATGGAGTCATCACTTGCCCCTCCGCTATTTGCTGGTCCTTAACTGAACAAATAGGCGCTGCAATAGGTGCCATCGGAAATATTTGAACAGCAGCGTATGATCCCACCTGACACTGAGCAATATTAGTATATTTGTTGCCTCCCTGTTCATCAACCATAAAAATGTCTGCTGCAATAGGTGCCATCGGCAATATTTGAACAGCATCGCATGCTGCCTCCTGACACTGAGCAAGATTAAAATCCTTGCTGCCTCTCTGTTCATCAACCATAAAAATGTGTGCTGCTATATCATTAGTGGGCACATCATCCACTTCAGCTAGCATCTTATCACAACATTCATCAATCAGCTTACCACAAGCAAAGTCAATTATGTGATCTGCCATAAAATGAATCTTGTCTTCCATTGCCAAGTTTATTCGCAAAACACATCCTCCTGTAGCACCTGTAACTGCAAAACCGTCATTGTCACTCCCACCCATGCCGCATCTTGACTCCTGCTTCTTTTGGGATTCCTGTCCGTACCATGATCACCATCTTGAGGCTTATCCCCCTCCATATCTTCATTACCTTTGCCATTGTTGTCTGACAAATTAATCTCCACTTCATCTCCTTTTTCATCAAAACCAAACTTCTCCACTTCAAATTTCAGCTCAAAAAAATGATCGCGAATAACCACATAGGGGCTAGAAGGTACCAGTTTTGGATCTAAAACTGCCACCAGGACACGACCAAAATTACACTTACGGGTAGTTTTCATGTCCACCGTCTGAGTGGAGCCTAACATAGAGCCAATAGACCATAAATTTAGAAATTCTCTTAGTTTCTTGCGGAGACCAGTCACACATATCCATAACCTGGGGAGTAAAAAACCTTCATCCTTACCATGCCACTCTTCAAACTCCAAACGAACACCCGTGAAAACATCATTGACACGAACATCCATTCCACCACAGGCTATAGATCGCTGCAATTCCACCTTTGATGGAAAAGCAACGACGAAGGAACCATCATCCTGCTCCTCCGGTTTCCACTTCCATTTGTCTGGTACAATTCTTTGTAGCTGTGCTACCACCTGATCCAACGAGAGAACCTCCAAAAACTTTTACCAAAGCAGTCTTAGTATCTTTCTTCCTGGACAGAGGTTGATGTGGTATGTGGTAAAGACACAAACCCTCCACCGCATAACCAATCACGTGAGCCACTGGTCTTGGCATTTTCAGTAAGGGACACCGATGATTAACATGATCATTGTGAGTATCACAAATGACAAAGTAAATTTCTGTCCAACAGTCAGCAGCGATATGACCCTTATGAGAGCACCTAACACATTGTTTTGTCTTGTCCCCTTGTCGATGTCCCTCATTTCCACCTTCCACCAGCCCGACAACCTTGACTCCCTGTTGTTTTTCTTCAGCACCAACACATACAGCAGCAGTAGCCTACCCATCCGAAGATTTCTGAGCTGGCCCAGAACCCTTAAAAGTAGCAGCCTCTTCTGTCTTCTCTCCGATTTAGTTTCCTGACTGAACTGGCACTGGAATTCCTGCCTGCTGGGTCCTCGTGAAGTGGGTAGCAGACATCCCTGCGGAGGATACTATGTCGCCAACTCCGTGATGAGCAGCGAGTCCTCCCCGGCATGCACTGAAACCGTGCCCACCACAAGCACTACGTAAGAAACCCAAATAGGATACAAAGATGGGCGAGACGCTCAAAGATGTCTCTGATAATATTAAGCGAGACGAGCCCGAGACGCTCAAAGGTGTCTCTGATAATATTAAGTGAGACGAGCCCACTTCAGTAAGGATCTGACATGGCTCAGCTTAAAGTACAAGGAGACGCATTAAAACAAAGCACGTCTCAGTTAAATTGATATCCGAGTCACGCTATCCTCTCTGCGAAGTGGGAGACGCGCATAAAACATAGCGCGCCTCCTATGACCGACGTCTCCCCCTCCTCTGCTAAAAGAGAGATGCACTCCAATGGAAAGTGCATCTCCGATTCCACACATCACCTTTAGCTTCGTGATTTTCTCCATTTTGCTTCGGTTCACTGTTGATATCACACATCACTGAACTCAGAGCACATTCTCACTTGATACCTGAATATAATCAAATCCTTCCTTATGATATCTGAGGAACACGATGAACACACTACACATTCATTCATTCACACAGTTGAAGAACACACAAGATAACATTCAATCACATAGATAAACAAAGATAGAATTCATTCATTAACAATATTTACAAAACAGAAGCTGCTGAAAACAACAAAGAAAAACTAAATCCCGCTCCTCCTCCTCCTCCTCCTCCTCCTCCTCGTCCCCCGGCGGCGACTTTGGCGCTGGTGCAACAGGAGCCTGGGCCGGCTACGCCGGCTGCTCCGGCTGCGGCGGCTGCACTGGCTGCCCCGGCGGTGCAATCCCGTGAACGAGGTTGCTCTCCATCGCCTCTACCAGGTTTCTGCGGCCCTCGGGGCCAAGCACCTGAGCCATCGTCTTGAACAGAATGTCAAGATAATCAACCACCCCCATGAGGGCGAAGAGGTAGTGACCGATGGTACCCGTTCCACTATACTGGGGAAGGGTATTCAGATTCAAGGAACTCATGGCGCGATATGTATTGTTGTACGCCTCTTGCACCATAAGGAGGCGCTGCTCGGTGTTGAACCTCTCGGGGGAGCTGTAGCACAATTTCTTGCACGGTGGCTCCTTCGGAGGGCTTGTCGGCGGAAGGTTGTCCATGGTTGTGGTAGGTCGTTGGGGCGGAGAAGACAAAGACAAAGAAAAGAAGAGTATTCAAATGGAGCGACACTCTTTTGGATAACTCACTGGTGATGGTGCGTCTCAAATAAGGTCTGCGCGGAGTCGTCAAGGGAGCGGTTGGTTTATCGCGCATTGATGGAACGATGAGACACATCAATAACGCCTCGGGGAAAGGAAAGGGCACGTACGGACATCACACACGTCTCTGCACCACGCCACTAAAATTAAGTTCTCCGCAGACCTTGTGCCGTGCGTCTCTCTTTCGACTATGGAAGACGCGCTTTAGATTCACGCTCGTCTCTCTTTGTTATAACGTGTCTCGCATTTATCTCCCTCGTCTCTTCATCTCTTCGACAATGGAAGACACCCTTTAACTTAATGCACATCTCACATTTATCTTCCTCGTCTCTTCTTTGCCTCCGGTGCTCCTTTATTACTAATCGACTAATGGTCATTTTCTAATCGACCAACTCCAATGCGACCTCCTCCTATGTTCGCTATCGCCATTGTCATTGTCGTCTCCGTCCTCATTGTCATCATCGTCGTCGTCCTCGATTGTCATCGTTGCCGTCCTCCTCGTCGTCGTCACCGTTCATGGCTGGTATCGGCTTGGCGTGTAGCCGACTGAAGGAGGAGCACTAGGTGTGGCGCAAGAATCATCCCCATCTATGTACATATGGCCCACCTGTCGTATGGTTGTATATATGTAGATCTTCAATGGACTGATGAACTTAACTTTAGTTTTGTTTTTCTGTCTACATAGGGTTTCTCTGCGAAGCCTGAATCGGGAGATTTATTGAAGTGATAGTGCATCGTCCACGGTAAAGAAGGGGTAAGTCATGAAGAACAAGCATAATATGAGTTTAACCATCGTCCTCTTATTAATGATTTTACTTTGTAGACTGACAGGGAAGGTGGTTACTACCCCTGACAATCTCCTTCTCAGAGGACTATCCATTGGTGATTCCAAGATGCGCCTTTCCAAGTGGTTTCTTCCACCCAAATGTCTATCACCCAGGAGCACTCTTCATTTGGATTCTTGATCAAGAGACTGTAAGATAGACCTATTTTGATCATGTAAGTAGTCACTGTTGCCAAACTTATTTGGACTGGTTTCTTATGTTGCCCTCATTTTCGCTTGTGTGAACCTGATGATTAATCGCTATGAAGTGACTTCGGCTCCAAAAACTGCAGAAGGTTCTCCAATGGATGAATCATCAGGTTCACTCAAGCGGAAACGAGGGTAACGAGGTCCCAATAAGGGTCCATTGGACTGCATCATGTACATAACAAGGGTCGGTCTAGGTGGGCTTCCCCAAGAACCACTGGATTCAGTTACCAAGTACCGTAATGCATGCGGTTTTCTTGCTAGAGAACTCATGCCGATCACAACCGAGAATTGGAGAAAATTACCTGAGAAGACCAAGAATGAGTTGTGGGAAAGGACAAAGAAACAATTCAAGTTCCCGAAAGGCACGGAAGAAGCTGTAAAGAAAGCAACATTGGTCTCTTGCGGCAAGAAGTTTTGTGGCTAGTAGAGTGAAATGATTGCTTATGTTAAGACCGATAAGGTCCTTAGATCGAGGAAGATTGAAAAAATCACATAAGCTCAGTGATAAGAATTTTTTCGTAAAAGGACCACACCTGATGCTAAGGCCCTAAGTGCAACTAGGTCAAAGCTTGACAAAAACAACAAATACCATCATCGCTTAGGGTCTGCCGGATATGCCCCCAAAGTCCAGAAATAGAATAAGATATTAGACGAAATTACCAGTAAGGGCAATCCTCACCCGTTAGAAGGCTGCGATGAGAGAACTCAGCGGTGGATCTTTGCTCGGTCAGGTTTGACCAGCGAGGGCAAACTTGAAAATCCTGGCTCTGTGAATGAAGTAGAGCACAAAATGAAAGAAGTAATTGAAAAGCAACAGAAGGGTCTCCTCAAGCCGAAGAGGGAGAATTACCAACTTACCGCTATCCTAGGAAACCCTAAACATAGTGGACGGGTTCGAGCAATCTCTTATCAAGTGTCTTGTCTAGATGGTTTCCCGAAAGATAAAGAGACATATAGAAGACGTGAGAAGTTCAAGAAAACACTTGATGAAACGATTGCTCAAAAGGTCAAGGAAAATGTGCAAAAAAATAATGTAACAACTTAGACAATCGGGATAATTAGTGGCACCGAGTACAAGACGGTTCCCGTGCCAAAGGAGCATTTGGTATCTCATACTGTCTTCCCTAGTAGCGTAGGTTCTGTGCCAGGCTTAGGTTTAACCCATAAGTTCACTGTCAATGATATTGCTAAGGACAGATCTTGTCGTCTTCTTGTCCCGATCAGCAGAGCAGGGAACAAAAAAAAACAGGTTGCCACTGCTATGGCAAAGCGTGATCGTGACTTTAACGACAATCCACTTCTGTTGTATTATGTTGTGGTGCAAGTTCTTTAGATCATTGAAAATGATTATGAAGATTATGAAATAGCCCACATCACACATGAGGGGATCACGACTCTGGGACAGGCTGTCAACCAATTAGTACTTTGGCACTGACGCGATATCGTGTTGGACGATGAGCCGATTTGTAGCCCTGTCGCATCTCAAAATACAGCCACCCCATCTTCTAAGGCAAAAGTCCAGGAAGATCCACTCCCAGTCCAGGAAGATCCACTCCCCCCTATGTCTCAGCAAGGACGATAGTAACCTTGCTAGTAAAGATAACCAAGAGCAACAAGTTGGACAACAGCTTCAAGCAGTACCAGAGCAAGTTGTTGCTAGTAAAGAGCAACCAATTGAGCAACAGCTTGAAGTAGTACTAGAGCCAGCTGCTGGGAGTAAAGAGCAATCAGTTGAACAACAGGTTCAACAACAAGCCAGTGTCCAACTTCCGACGACTACTCCTCAATCATCAGTGCCTATCAAAGTTAGCTCATACGAAATTAAGAAACCTTCATCAGAAGTGTCAAAGTATTTGGAAAATATGAAAGAAAATATTAGAAAATCGAGTGCATCTCGTTCTTCTCAAGAGCCAACATTAGAAGATATCGAGCAGTGGGAAGAAGAAGGTGTCATGTATAATCGGCGGATGGCTTTAGTTAAACCGGGAGTTCCAATATACGAGCTTGAGGATGTTCCTGCTGAATTTGAGAATGGGAAGCCGTTCGTGACATCCGTACAACTTAGCAAACAACCTGTCTCACTTAAAAGAATGCACGAGTGGTACATCACTACCAGCACAAAATATGAACTTTCTTGCATCACATTTCGTGTTCCAAAAGATGCATTCTGGATCACTAGAGCAGATAAACGAGTCATTTTATTTGAAGAGCTGCATAGTCTTTTCCATCGGGGCATGCTCGAAATCAACCTGCTACTCGTTTGGTGCTTGTAAGTGCCTCTAATATTTTGCATTTGCTTTTCTTACTACACGCCAACACATTTCATGAGATAATAACAATTCTGGACTTCTTCAATAAGATGCAATACATGGATAATGAAAAGATGAAACGCAAGATAGGTATCCTTGACCCTACATGAATTGCAAAGACGCTATTCGACGTTAAGGCGGATCGAGACTCAGTACAGTACAAGCACATGAAAAATTTTGAAAAATCAATCGCAAAACTTAAGAAGGATAGAAGGACAGAAGTTGCAGCTTACATAGGACATGAAATGTTTAACTTTGTCAGAGACGGCAAGGACCTCGTAAAGGCTCCGTACAACTTCGAGTAAGTTCGACACAGAACATTGAAATTGCAATTATTGATAATTGTTAACACGTGTGTTTGTACGTGTGCAGTAAACACTACATAATGATCTTCATCAAGCCAACACAGGGTTTGGCAACAGTCTTGGACTTAGCCGATTACCCATCAGATCGTTACAAAGATTTCCTTTCCATTTTGAAACAGTACGTTTGCTCAATACTTTTAATTTACACACATTTAGAATGTGTTGACAAGTTTTATATGACATTTTTTGTATTACATCGCTTGGTGGTTTTACGCGGAATAGCTTGGCGGTCAGAGACCTCCTAATAAGAATGCATTGGACATTTACAAATATTATCCTTGTCCGAAGCAGCCTGCTGGGAGTGTCTTATGCGGGTATTATGTATGCGAGTATCTTCGGACCGACAACGAATATATAGTGAATCTTGAGGATGTAAGTTATCCTTAATGTTGATATCTTATTTTTTTACTTTTGAGTTTCATTTTCATTGTAACTAGCGTATTTTAATACTTATATTCTCGGTTGTTCAATATTACCAGAAACATTATTTTCAGATTTTGATTCCAACTTCAAAATTTAATTGCTCATAGTACATTCCTGTATACTCTGACTTTGATCTATACTTTGAGATTGTTCAAACCAACACATTCTAAACCTTGTTATGTGTTTCATTGCAGCACACGAAGAATGTGAATGAAGAATGGCCGGTTTGTAGAAGTATTCCTGGTGGAGGACCCGACAAGATTGCCGGCGAACTGTGTCAATTTGTGCGTTACGAAATTTTGCACAAAAGAGGAGTGTTCTTTGATGAGAATGGTGCAATAGCTGATGTGCCAGAACTTTGCGACTATGACAATAGAAATAGTTTTTAGTGAAACTTGTAAACTATGAGATGACTTGTATGTGTAACTTGTACATACATATATTGTTTTAGTGAAATTGACTTATGTGAGATGACTTCTGTGATTATATTGTTTACTTATGTGATTATATTGAATTGACCTGGAAATTAGAAATAACAGCAGGTAGTACTGTATAGGGTATACCTTATCACAGGCAGTTATTTACCTACGGCTAGACCTGCCTGTGAAATATCATTATCACAGGCGGCTAGATATAGGTAAAGAACCATCTGTGATAACCTAATTATCATAGTCGGTTATTGTTATGGTACAAACTGGCTGTGATAAACTATCTCCAGAGGCGGCTTTTCATAGGTTAAGATCCACCTGTAATAACAACATTATTATATATGCTGCATGACCCGCCTGTGATAATGTGTCTTCATAGGCGGCTAGTCGTAAGTAAAGAACCGCCTGTGATAAGACTATTATCATAGGCGGTTTCACTTCTCCATTTGTGAAATTGAAGATTATCACAGGCTCTTCGTTTCAGGCGGTTTTAGAAACCGCGTGTGATAATACATTTGGAGCCGCCTGATATGAGGCTTATTGTAGCAGTGTTCAAGTCAACTCTTTCCATGTCCTTATGCAGCAAGGACCACCATCGGATCCAATGAGTTGCCTTGAAAATCATATCCTTTCTATTCAACCAAATTGCCCAACATAGGGCAGTAGCACCTAGTAAAAATCTGGTTTTTGAGTTTTGGTGAAATCCTACAAAGCCAGAACCAAACATGTGTGAGATACTATCCGGTGGTTGAATGCCAAAAGTGATACGTGTTGTGTTCCAAATAAATCTAGAGAATTGACACTCAAAAAACAAATTTTGTATTGTTTCCAATGAACTACAAAAACAACACTTAGTATCCCATTGCCAATTCCTCTTTGCAAGGTTGTCTTTCGTGAGAGTGACACCTTTTTGAAGGTACCAAAGAAAGATTTTTATTTTCAGAGAGTAACTTTGATTTTCCAAAGTGGACTTTTGTTAGAAACCACTCCTTCTTGAATCATACCCAAGTACATAGAGCGAACTGAAAAAATACCACTCTTATTTAAGTCTCACCTAAAAGTGTCATTCTCCTCACTAAGATGTAATAAAGCAACCGTTGCTACTGGTTTATGCCAATTTTTCAAATTATTCTCTACCAATGCCCTCCTAAAAGAAACGTTGAGCGGTCTAATACTTAGTATATACGCCACCAATACATTTTTCTTTCTTACTAAATTATAGAGCGAGGTATATAACTTTGCAAGAGGCTTACTTCCAATCCAAGTATCTTCCCAAAATCTAGTTTGGTACCACTTTGAATTAAGAAGGATCCTCCCGCTAAGAAATGGTCTTTAACCTTCATAAGACCCGACCAGAAATGAGAATCTTTGCCAAATATCATCCTCATTTACTAATTTAAACAACCACTTGCTTAAAAGGCATTTATATTGAATATCAAGGTTTTGAATTCCTAGCCCTCCGAAGTCTTTAGGCTGACAAACCATGCTTCATCTCGTGAGCCTGTATTTCTTTTTATTCTCATCACTTTGCAAAAAAATTGAGAACGGTAATAGTCTAACTTTTTAAGGACTCCTCTAGGGATTTCAAAAAAATAAAGCATATATATCAATAAACTAGTCGAGACTGAGTTAATCAACACTAGTATTCCTCTGATTGATAAGAGTTTTCCTTTCCAGCTACTAAGATTTTTTGAAATTTCTCTTCAATTTTTATCCAATTTTTGTTTGCAATTTTTTTGCATAGCTAGACCAATGTACTTAAAAGGTAACTCTCCGCTCTTACAACAAAAAATTTGAACATACTCATGTTTAAAATCCTTAGCCTCGCCATAGCAAAAGAGCTCACTTTTATGGAAATTAATTCTTAATCCCGATAATTGTTCAAAGGTGCTTAATACTAGATTAAGATCTTTGGCATGTACAAGATCATGATCCAAAAAAGGAATGGTATCATCTGCATATTGCAAGATATATAATCCCAGCTCCACTAAGTGAGGAACAACTCCACAAAAATACCCATTTGCTTTAGCCCTTTCAATTAAGATGGCTACTATATTAGCTTCTAAATTGAAAAGGATTGGTGACAGAGGGTCTCCTTGGCGAAGTTCTTTTTTTGGTTTGAAAGTAATGACAAATATCATGATTAACCTTAATGGCCACACTTCCTCCGCGAACTATTTGATCTATCCATGTGCACCAACTAGACGAAAAACCTTTCATTCCTAAAGTTTGTTGTAGAAAAGACCAATTAACTTTGTCATAAGATTTTTCAAAATCCAATTTTGAAATAACTCCATGTAACTTCTTCCTATTAACCTCATGGATACTCTCATGTAGGATCACCACACCTTTCTGTAGGATCGAATAGCACGTGAAAAGCTACCAGAGGGGGGTGGTGAATTGTAGATTTGAAAATCTTACGCAGCGGAAACAATTAAATCCCAATCCCTTCGGTAGAAAAACGATCTGTTAGAGAAATTGTGAGTGAGACTAATCTAAACGTATTTTGCCGTGACAAAAATGATAGATATCAGAGAGAATCAAGTCACGAAGATTACACAAGAAGAATCACTCAAATCCGTCGAGAGAAACTCAAGTTATGATCGGAAGATCGAACAAAGGTCAATCTGTCCTACCCGAGAAAAACAGTTCTGGAACGCTGCAAAGAAACTCGTGTAGATTAGAAACCACAAATCCAATGACCGTGAAATTTTGACATAAGATAGATAATCAAGTTTTTCAGACAACCTAAAATAAATCACGTCAATTGGATCTGTAAAACTCGAGTTATGATAAAACCACCGATGAAAGGTAGTGCTGTCCAGAAACTCGACGAGTAAAATTTGTCTGGAACAAGTCGGACGAACAAGGCACAAAAGTTCCTTCAAACTATGAATTTTATTCAATAGAACACAAGAGGAACATCCCCAAAGTCGTGCACCACGAGCTTTGGCCTCCCTTGCTTATATAACCAGCCCTTAGGCCAACCCAATCTCAACTAGGACTCTAATCCTACTCAAATCATGAATCGAAACTTTATATAGCTGCTTAGGACTCTTCTATACGCAGATAGAAGCAATCTTAAGACTTCCAAACACCTTAGGAACGTATCCGACATTCCTAAAACAACTCAAATTCGTGACCCACACGAAATCCTATCATAACCAACTCGATACTTTCCATACTGAGCCATAACTGACTCCGCTGCAGCCAAAGTCATCAACCGATATGATCCGATCCTTCCAACCAGATATTCCCATCCATAAACCATCTTTGGAACCATGTTTCCACGTCATGCACCGCATGCATACGTGCAAACACCTTCCTTTGACGTCTATTAACCTTCATATGCACTGCCCTTGATTCAATCATCCTGCGTGACCTCCTGACCCGCTCAACCACAATTCCTCCTAAATTTGGTTGTTGGAACGTCATCTCCTCCCTGAGACTAGTCCAAAGGATCCTGTCACCAGCCATGACTTGAACTCAAGCAACACCTGCACATGAATAAACAACCAATCCGTACGAGCCCAAGTCCGCGACTTGACTCAAGTTAGTTCCGAACACAACACCTTAAGTGAGCACCTCACATAAGCATGTTGCAAAGCATAGCAAAACGATATCGACCATATCAACCAAAGCGCACCAAAAACTTAGTAAAAGAAACTAGCAAACTTTCCAACAATGTAAAGCAAGTTCGAAACATTTCACATGAAAATTTGGAACATTACGATCAAGATGCGAACTTAGAAAAAGCTAACCGGAGCTTGAACCGGAGCGTACCAAAGCTAGTACAACCTAGCGCCGGAGCTTACCAAAACTATCGGACCTAGTGTTGGAGCTTACCAAAGCTAGTCGAACCTAGCGCTGGAGCTAACCAAAGCCAGTCAGACCTAGCGCTGGAGCTAACCAAAACTAGTCGGAACTAGTAAACCCAAAAGTCAAAGCTAGAAAAACATGTCGGAGCTAACCAATATAAGTCGGACCTAGCAAAACATATCGGAGCTTAACAAAGACATACCGGAGCTATCAAAGACATGCCAAATCTAAAGACAAAACTCACCAGAGCTACCCAGAACATGTCGGACCTTGACAAAACAAGTCGGACCTATTGTCGGACCTTGCAGAAGCTCGGAGCTAGAGTCGGACCTTGCTAAAAAGATGTTATGGAAGCATTCGAAACTTTTATAGTTAATGCCAATGTATTCAGCACACATAGGTCTCACACTTTCATAATGTTCCGCCCGGCCAAAAAAAGTGGTTTGAGTAGGTCTAGTAACCTTCTTAGCCACTAGAGCTATTCTATTAGGCATTACCTTTGTAAAAATCTTGAAACCAAAGTTTAAAAGACAAATTTGTCTAAATTGTTGAATTTCTGTCGCTTCCTTTTGTTTAGTACTAGAGTAATAACACCAAAATTAAGGCTAAAAAGATTGAGGTTCCCATCATGAAATTCATCAAGGACTGACATTACATCTCTCTTGATGAGTTCCCAAAAGACTTGATAGAAATCAGCGGGAAAACCGTCTGGTCCTAGTGCCTTGTTATGCTCCATTTGAAATATAGCCGTTTTAACCTCATTCTCTAAAAAAGGGGATGTGAGAACCACATTTTCTTCCAGATAGACTTGAGGTATGTCATCTCTCACTGAATCCATCATGGAGAAGTAGTAATTCTCAGAAGCCCCAAATATCTTTCTATAATAGTCGGTAATATATGTTTTAGATTTTCATCACCTTCTATTAACCCTTCATCTTGGTCAAGCTGAAAAATCCTAGTTTTTCTATGCTTACAATTGGCCACCAAATGGAAATATCTGGTATTGCAATCACCAGATAACAACTTAGTCGTCTTGGCTCCCTGGTACCATTTTAATTCCTCCTCTCTAAGAAGATGTGCAAGCCATCTGATATTTTTCTTAAAAGAATTTTGATGTAAAAATCACCCTCATCAATACTTCGCAAGTCAAACCCTATCAGGTTGACTCCAAGAAGGATGTCTCCAAATCTCCCATGAGGTTCTGTCCAGTGCCAAAGAAAATTTTGACCCTCACAAATATTACTTAAAGTTGATTTAGAGAAATCTTTTTTTTTCACTATTTCTATAAGAGCGATAAAGTCTAGCTTTTGCTCTCTAGACATGTTCGAGAGGAACCTAAATTTAGCCAAGTCACTAAGACCGCTGCTGTTCCAGAAGATTCCTTCTATTTTGATCTATGTTTGTTGTCCTATTTCTTTTTCTTAACCACCCTAACTTTCTGGTTCTTTTTATTTTTGGAAGATGACATAAACTTATTTTTTTAAAGACTGCTTCAAAATCACAACTTAGGTGATCACTGTCCTCGTCCATAACCTCCTCCATCAGATCACCACATAAGTGACAAAGAGTGAGATTTTCTATATCCATATCATCCTCAAAGTCCAGCAATTCAGGTTCCGTCTCAATTTCAACCGCCTCAATACTAGAAGGAAGCGAAGACATTCTACTAGACTCAATATTTTTCACCAAATTAATTGAATCTGAAATTTTAGAAATATTATTTCCAACACTTACGCCTATGCTGCTAATTTTTGAGGAAACAACATAATTTGGAAGGGAAATGAAGGAAATAGAATTACCTTCAACCGGCTCTAAGTTCTTCTGCACGGCCCTCCTTTCTGCCTTGGTAAGAATGTGTTCCTCCACCGAAGTCGCAAGCCTGGAGCTTGAGCGCGTCGAGGTCACAAGCGTCTCCCTGATGCTAGCTGCCGCAGCAACCTCGGCTCCCTCACCAACATCAGTTGAGTCACCTCATGGAGTCATCACTTGTCCCTCCGCTATTTGCTGGTCCTTAACTGAAAAAATAGGCGCTGCAATAGGTGCCATTGGAAATATTTGAACAGCAGCGTATGTTCCCTCCTGACACTGAGCAATGTTAGTATATTTGTTGCCTCTCTGTTCATCAACCATAAAAATGTCTGCTGCAATAGGTGCCACCGGCAATATTTGAACAGCATTGCATGCTGCCACCTGACACTGAGCAAGATTAAAATCCTTGCTGCCTCCCTGTTCATCAACCATAAAAATGTGTGCTGCTATATCATTAGTGGACACATCATCCACTTCAGCTAGCTTCTTATCACAACATTCATCAATCAGCTTACCGCAAGCAAAGTCAATTATGTGATCTGCCATAAAATGAATCTTGTCTTCCATTGCCAAGTTTATTGGCAAAACACATCCTCCTGTAGCACCAGTAACTGCAAAACCGTCATTGTCACTCCCACCCATAGCCGCATTTTCACTCCTGCTTCTTTTGGGATCCCTGTCCGTACCATGATCACCATCTTGAGGCCTATCCCCCTCCATATCTTCATTACCTTTGTCATTGTTGTCTGACAAATTAATCTCCACTTCATCTCCTTTTTCGTCAAAACCAAACTTCTCCACTTCAAATGTCAGCTCAAAAAAATGATCGCCAATAACCACATCAGGGCTACAAGGTACCAGTTTTGGATCTAAAACTGCCACCAGGACACGACCAAAATTACACTTACGGGTAGTTTTCATGTCCACCGTCTGAGTGGAGCCTAACATAGAGCCAATAGCCCATAAATTTAGAAATTCTCTTAGTTTCTTGCGGAGACCAGTCACACATATCCATAACCTGGGGGGTAAAAAACCTTCATCCTTACCATGCCACTCTTCAAACTCCAAATGAACACCCGTGAAAACATCATTGACACGAACATCCATTCCACCATAGGCTATAGATCGCTGCAATTCCACCTTTGATGGAAAAGCAACAACGAAGGAACCATCATCCTGCTCCTCCGGTTTCCACTTCCATTTGTCTGGTACAATTCTTTGTAGCTGTGCCACCACCTGATCCAACGAGAGAACCTCCAAAAACTTTTACCAAAGCAGTCTTAGTATCTTTCTTCCTGGACAGAGGTTGATGTGGTATGCGGTAAAGACACAAACCCTCCACCGCATAACCAATCACGTGAGCCACTGGTCTTGGCATTTTCAGTAAGGGTAACCGATTATTAACATGATCATTGTGAGTATCACAAATGACAAAGTAAATTTCTGTCCCACAGTCAGCAGCGATATGACCCTTATGAGAGCACCTAACACATTGTTTTGTCTTGTCCCCTTGTCGATGACCCTCATTTCCACCTTCCACCAGCCCGACAACCTTGACTCCCTGTTGTTTTTCTTCAGCACCAACACATACAGCAGCAGTAGCCTCCCCATCCGAAGATTTCTGAGCTGGCCCAGAACCCTTAAAAGTAGCAGCCTCTTCTGTCTTCTCTCCGATTTAGTTTCCTGACTGAACCGGCACTGGAATTCCTGCCTGCTGGGTCCTCATAAAGTGGGTAGCAGACATCCCTGCGGAGGATACTATGTCGCCAACTCCGTGACGAGCAGCGAGTCCTCCCCAGCATGCACTGAAACCGCGCCCACCGCAAGCACTACGTAAGAAACCCAAATAGCAGACAAAGTTGGGCGACGCGCTCAAAGGCGTCGTCTCTGATAATGTTAAGCGAGACGAGCCCGCTTCAGCAAGGATCTGACATGGCTCGGCTGAAAGTACAAGGAGACACGTTAAAACAAAGTCCGTCTCAGTTAAATTGATATCCGAGACATGCTATCCTCTCTGAAAAGTGGGAGACGCGCATAAAACACAGCGCGTCTCCTATGAACGTTGTCTCCCCCTCCTATGCTAAAAGAGAGATGCACTCTAATGGAAAGTGCATCTCCGATCCCACACATCACCTTTAGATTCGTGACTTTCTCCATTTTGCTCCGGTTTACTATTGATATCACACATCAGAACTCAGAGCACATTCTCACTTGATACCTGAATATAATCAAATCCTTCCTTATGATACCTGAGGAACACGATGAACACACTACATATTCATTCATTCACACAGTTGAAGAACACGCAAGGTAGTATTCAATCACATAGATAAACAAAGATAGAATTCATTCATTAACAATATTTACAAAATAGAATCTACTAAAAACAACAAAGAAAAACTAAATCCTGCTCCTCCTCCTCCTCCTCCTCCTCCTCCTCCTTCGGTAGCGACTCCAGTGCCGGTGCAACAGGAGCCTGGGCCGGCTGCACCGGCTACTCCGGCTGTGCCTACTGCACTGGCTGCACCAGCGGTGCAACCCCGTGAGTGAGGTTGCTCTCCGTCGCCTCCACCAGGTTTTTGCGGCCCTCGAGGCCAAGCACCAGGGCCATTATCTTGAATAGAATATCGTAACAATCGGCCACCCCTGTGAGGGCGAAGAGGTAGTGGCCGATGGTACCCATTCCAATAAACTGGGGAAGGGTATCCAGACCCAAGGAACTCATGGCGCGAGACGTATTGTTGTACGCCTCTTGCACTATAAGGAGGCTTTGCTCGGTGTCGAACCTCTCGGGGGAGCTGTAGCACAATATCTTGCACGATGGCTCCCTCAGAGGGCTTGGTGGCAGAAGGTCAGCCATGGTGGTGGTGGGGCGTTGGGGCGGAGAAGACGAAGACGAATAAAAGAAGAGGATTCAAAGTGAGTGACATGCTTGTGGAGAACTCACTGGTGATGGTGCGTCTTAAATAAGGTCCGCGAGGAGTCGTCAAGGGAGAGGTTGGTTTCCCGCACATTGATGGAACGATGGGATGCATCGATAACGCCTCGGGGAAACGAAAGGTCGTGCACGGACGTCGCACGCGTCTCTGCACCACGCCGCTGAAATTAAGTTCTCCGCAGACCTCGTGCTGCACGTCTCTCTTTTAACTATGGAAGACACACTTTAGATTAACGCTCGTCTCTCTTTGTTATAGCGTGTCTCGCATTTATCTCCCTCATCTCTTTGTCTCTTCGACAATAGAAGACACTCTTTAACGTAACGCACGTCTCACATTTATCTGCCTCGTCTCTTCTTCGCCTCTGGTACTCCTTTATTACTAATCGACCAACGGTCCTTTACTAATCGAACAACTCCAGTGCGACCTCCTCTGTTTGCCATCGCTGTTGTCGTCGTCGTCATTGCCGTCCTCGTCATCGTTATCATCGCCATTCTCGATTGTTGTCGTCCCCGTCCTCCTTATCGTCGTCACTGTTCATGGCCGGTAACGGCTTGGCGCGTAGCCAACTGAAGGAGGAGCGCTTGGCGTGGCGCAAGAATCATCCCCATGTATGTACATGTGGCCCACCGGTCGTATGATTGTATATATGTAGATCTTTAATGGACTGATGAACTTAACTTTAGTTTTGTTTTTTCGTCTGCTTAGAGTTTTTATGCGAAGCCTAAATCGGGAGATTTATTAAAGTGGCAGTGCATCATCTCTGATAAAGAAGGGGTAAGTCATGAAGAATAAGCACAATATGAGTTTAACCATCATCCTCCTATTAATGATTTTCCTTTGTAGACTGACTAAGAAGTTGGTTACTGCCCCCCCCCCCCACAATCTCCTTCTCAGAGGACTATCCATTGGTGCCTCCAAGATGCGCCTTTCCAAGTGGTTTCTTCCACCCATATGTCCATCACCCAGGAGCAATCTGCACTGGGATTCTTGATCAAGAGACTGTAAGATAGACCTATTTTGCTCATGTAATTAGTAACTGTTGCCGAACTTATTTGAACTAGTTTCTTATGTTGCTTAAATTGATATTTCGTAGAGGTGGTGCACTGGTTTTACAATCAAAACTATACTACTTGAAGTTCAGTGTTTGCTGCATCAACCAAGTGTGCCCGATGTTGAAAATGATTGCTATAATATACTTACCAAAGTTAGACACTTCGTGTTAGTGACCAATGTAGGTTATTCATTCCTCCTTCGACATTTGTTAATTTAAAAAATGTCAATATTTTTAGTATCCAGGGCAATATAAGAGACATGTTAGGGAGCAAGCTGGACGGTACAGTTTAGGTTGATCGATGGGAGCTTTAGGAATAAGTTTAGATTCGAAATTAGTTTAAAGGGCACGCAATGTATGAACTATGAAATTCATTGAGTTGCAAGTTATCTCTGAATTGCAATGTCATTGCGTTTGTTTATCCCTGAATTCCAATTAATCCGTGAATTGCAATGTCGTTGCATTTGTTTATCCTTGCAACGGTTCACGATTTCATGCGAGTGGCAATGTGAAGAGTGCATCAGAGACGAACTTTAGAAAGGTGCGTCTCAGATACTTGAGATACGGCAAAAGGGAGACGGGCCTTACACGAGCTTGTCTCCGATTTGTTCTGAAGATCTTTTGTCCCACCTCGTAAAGCCGAGCACGTTGCAATGATTGTATAAGGCATTGCGCACAGTTGCTAGTTGGAAATGTTGAATTGTCCTGGATGTTGTTCTGGCTTCAGCACACTGTGGCGCATCTAGGGCAGTCCAGTGTTTTCGGGGCCACAAAATAATGCGAGACGTGACTTTTAGTGGCTCATCTCCGATTTACGCCGAAGATCTTTTGTCCCACCTCGGAAAGCTGAGCGCAATGCAATGATCATATAAGGTATTGCGCACAGAATTCAGTTGGACAAGTCTGCATGCGACAACTGTTGTTCGCGGAACAACAACTGTCGTATGCGGCTTGCCCGTATGGCCAAAACAAAATGCGAGACACGCCTTATGTTGAGCGCGTCTTCGATTCATGCCGAAGATTTTTGTCCCACCTTAGAAAGCTGCGCGCGTTGCAATGATCATATAAGGCATTTCACACAGTTGCCAGTTGGACATGCCCGAATGCCAAAGATGTTGTTCCTAGCTCAAGCACGCCATGGCACATCTTTGACATACGACATGCCCATTCGACCACAAAATAATGCGAGACGCATGTTATATATGTCTGTCTCCTCTCGCGCGAACTCTGGCGAAAATTTTCACGCAGAACTTACTCGCACTCTCTTGACCAAAGGGAGACGGTGAAATAAGAGACGGGTGTCATAGAGGCTCATCTCCAAGTTTTGCTATTTTTATCTCTCGCGCGCTCTCTCCCAACACTTGGTGAAAATTTTTAGTTCTCGGGCGCTCTCTCGACCTAGAAATCATAGCTCCTGAGAACGCCGCCACCGCCCCTCTTCCTCAACTCACTCTTCATCATTGTTGCACTGCAGCCGTCGACCCCGATCTTCATCAACAGAGAGTTGAGCATGTTGGAGCACGCCGCCACCTCGACCCCGACCTCTATAATCGGTATGAGCACGCCAATGCCTTCACATAAGTGAAAATGTTCTCCCTTTCCCCAGAGCACGTCGGCCTGCTGTCATCAGAGAGTTGAGGAACCGCCGCTCTGGCGCCTCCGCCAGCTTGTCCCGGAGCACGCCACCGCCTCGTCCCCTATCCCCAGAGCACACCACCACCTCAACCCTGTCCTCAGAGCGTGCATTTCAGTTATTTTATTGAATTTGAGGATGTCCAATGAAGGCTCATCGTTAATGAAGTCATTGATCCAAAGGGAGAATTTTCATTACGGTATACATTCATCTTCCTTGTTTATGTACAATGCAGAAGTAATGTATTTGTTTGACAATCAATATATATAATGAATTATGATTCGCAAACCCTTGAAACTGCAGGAACTATGGTTGACACTACGATTTTCCATCCCAGTGAGTTTGATTTTTACCTAGAATCAAGGTACCTATGCTGGAATCAGGCTATAAATGCATCAGTGGAATGTAAATTGTTTATTTTTTCAGTGGTGAAGCACACCAGCTCACTATCATGTCCTTTACCATGACAACAATTTCTCTTTTGATGCTTTGCAGATGCTCACCAACTGCCTGTGCTACAAGTAAGCTCGGTTCTCCATTCACTAACAATTATTTGCTACCTTATGTGACTGGTTAAGCGAATGTGACTGTAATTTGATAATGTTTTATATGATTTCAGTGATTTTATTGAATTTGAGGCCGTCTCAGTTGGATCATTAGAGGCTATGAAGGCTCATCGTTAATTAAGTCATTGATCGGGATAATTTTCATTATGGTATACAGGATTAGATGATGATAGTTATGATGTGCGTAATTAGTTACATTGTAATCAGGATGAACAGTCTTTGTTGTGTAATTAGTATACTTGATAACCACGATTGACACTTTGTTATTTGATTGGTCAATATAATTTAAAGTGTGATCTTTTTGGCTATACATATGTTCATGAACAGTGTGAACAGTATGTTATTGACACTGGTAATACGGATGTCAAATCCTGGCTAGCTTCTGGATGCAGCCGGCAATCAGGATAATTAGGGGTGGGGAGCTATAGCAGAGAGCGTCTCGGATAACCTACATAAAGGAAACAAGCTTCCATAAAGATCGTCTCAGATAAGTTAGTAAATCTGCGACGCGCTACAATATAGAACGTCTCGAATCAGCCAATATATCTGTGAAGCACTTCATAAGGGCCTGTCACGCATGTATGCTGATATACGATGCGCGCCACATACGTCTCCAATGACCCCGGAAAGAACGTCTATTATGACACAAAGAAAGGAGCCACACTTCTTTTAAGCTTGTCTCACACCTAATCTGATCGGCGTCACGCCTTGCGGCCCGTATATGATGACAACGTAATGTGAGACGGGACGATAGAGACGCACAGATTGTTCGTCTCTCTTCTTCTTTCGAGCGCGTCTCGTATGAGCCTTTCTTATGTAGTGGAGGATGAAAACCTCGTCGCGGCCAGTGTCTACCAGCGAGGCGCCCTCTTCCACCGAAGCCCCCATAACCTGGGACAAAGCCGAATTCAGCTCCCTGCATATTATGGCCTCCAAAAAACTCCTCCTCATCGTTCAAGAAAACGTCCCTGCTAGCGCCGGGCCTCCAGCCTTGGTCTACACCATACTCGCCAAACTCAGCACTGTGTTGACTGCCGTAGCCACCGCGAGCTGTGACCTTCTGTCGGGGCAGACCTTGACCACCCCCAGCGTCTCCTCCTGCGCCTTGCATCTTCGGTGGAGCAGCATCTGAAGAAAAGTAGGAGGAAGACGAAGCGGCAAATGTGCTCGAGGAAGGCGAAAGAACAGCTCGTGTTCTATGTTTTCCTGTTTGAGCAAATAGGTTACAGAACCTTTGAGTAAAATGAAACTGGGCTGTCCTTCATTTGCGGTGGAACAAAATGCTTCGGCCCGGCCCGTGAGATTCCAGTCAAAACATTTGACCAACCATCCGAACAGCGCCTCCGGGATCCCGCAATGGCTGTCGAGCTGATTTTGAATCAACCACCGATACTGTCGCTGGAGAAGACAAGGCTTTCCTCTGTTGCAAAGATGCACCATCCTCCTTCCTCGGTGTGGCAGACACTTGCGCCTTAGGTATAACGCCTCCAAGCTTAATGCTCGGAGATATTCTTATAGATTGCAGAGGTCTCCTCCAGGGTTTCAAAGCAGGGTTGCTGCACAGCATCGGGTCAGCTAACCGACTGCATCCACTCCTCTTTGTATTACTGTGAAAAGCTTCAGGCAAAACTACGTTGCAAGACACATTAATGCAATCCTTTTTAGAAACTGTTGAAGCGTGTTCCTCCATCTCTTCTTCATCTGAACTGATCTCATCAGCTAATGGCCAAAATCTGGATCCTGCAGACTGACGGCGTAGCCTAGTCAGGGGATCTGCTGACCGCCTGAGTGCCAAATAAGAAGTACATCCCTCGTCTTCTGTTACCGAGCAAGCTTGCCACTCTGTTCCGGCCTCCACCGCGGATACCTGCAAGGATGGCAGCTGATACATCGGAACGTCACAACTTACCGCTTGAAGAGGCCGGCTAGTCGCCGGAGCTTCAGACTTCGAATGAGCTGCCACCGGATGAAAAAGTTGAGTCGTCGGCGCCAGCGTCAGCCGTCGCTCGCGGGGTCGACCACTGCTCATCCTCTGCATTCCCCTCAGAACATACCGCATGTAGTTCAACCTTAGAGGTCATTCCAACACCAACAGTTCATACAAAATGATGAGACTTATATATATTAGGGTCCCTTTTTATTAGTGGACCTCTTAAGTCCATGTAGTTATAAATATACTTTGTAGTGGCACACACTTATGAGATCATGCCCGCTGTAAATGGGTTGTATTACTGCACTACAGGAAAACGAAATATTTTTGTGGGCGAGTTATTTCCGTGTGCACCTACGAAAATAACTATTTTTTCTTGAGCCAGAAATAGCGCACAAAAATAACATGTATTCTCATGGAGTGCAGAGAAATTAAATCCTATTTTCATGGGCCCAATAAGAGGCACACGAAAATAATTCTCCCACGCCATCCTGGATGTGCACTTCCGCTTCTCCACCAATCACCACTCTTCACGCGAATCTCTCCGCATCCACTGGTCTTCCTCTTCAATAATACACCATCCACCTTCCCGCTTCCTGATCCAATCCCCAAAATCCCCAATCCCTCACCTCATCGAGATCAGCTGCGGCGTCCAGGCCGGAGAGGATGGCCGTGGAGCCGGAGGCCACGACGTCAGTTACCTATGCAACCAAGGCAGCGAGGGCCGCGGTGTCGGCAGGCAGGTCCTTCGACATCGGCGCGGGAGTGGCTTGCCTGTCTTGCCAGGACGCCAGCCTCGCCACATGCATCTCAGCCTGGCGTGCTGCTTGCGCGACCAGCTCCTGGCGGAGGCTGCCCTGCGCATTGGCAAGGCAGAAGAAGTCATCAAGGAGACATTCCGCGAATGTGGGCCATGCCAGCCAGCGCATTGGCTCATGCGCCTGCGGGTGGTGTAGCAGTTCGGAGTGGGAGACGAGCACACACCCGATCTGCGACGCGGCGGCGGAGATGGACGACGCCGATGGTGTGACCGCGAAGGGTGGGGATTGGCCGATGACCAAGCACCATGATTCCTGCTAGCTTATGCGATGATTCATGCGATGTAATTTCTGTTGCGGTTTTTGGAGCATGTGTTTAATTCTTGCAATGTAATTTTGCCTAAATCTTACCGACTCAAGTATTTTTGATCTGTTAGATTTGTGGATCGAACTGTTTTAGAAATGGACTAACTCACTCAGTTCCTTACCGCTTGATTTTCGCCGGCCAGCCACAAACTCACAAAGCACACAAAATCTTTTGGCCAGCTATGAGCATCTCGGTGTATAGAACTCCTAGGCGATGATGCCCGCCCCTCTATTTTTGTGGGCCTCCAACGGGCTCACGAAAATACATTTTATTTTCGTGAGCTTCTATTTCTCTCATGAAAATAAGTGTATTTTCGTAGGTCATAACCGACCGACGATAACATGTGTATTTTTGTGGACGGCTCACGAAAAACACTTATTTTCAACGGTTTATTTTCGTGAGCCGCTAGCCCACGCAAATAGAGGTTTTGCTCACGAAAATATTTATTTCATGGCATTGCCGTCTATTTTCGCGGGCTATTAGCTTGCAAAAATATTTATTTCATTTTTATGTAGTGTAGTAGGGGGTACGTTATAGTACACTTCTACAATAATCCTCATCCCATGCGGCTCCAAACGCATTATCATACGCGGTTTCTAAAACTGCCTGAAACGAAGAGCCTGTGATAATATGCAATTTCATAGGCGGAGAAGTGAAACCGCTATGATAATGGTATTATGACATGCGGTTCTTTACTTACGACTAGCTGCCTGTGAAGACACATTATCACAGGTGGGCCTTTACCTATGACAAGCCGGCTGTAGAGACAATTTATCGCAGCGGGTTTGTACCATAACAATAACCGCCTGTGATAATTAGGTTATCACAGATGGTTCTTTACCTATATATAGCCGCCTATGATAATGTTATTTCACAGGAAGGTCTAGCCATAGGTAAATAACCGCCTGTGATAAGGTATACCCTATGCAGTAATACCTACTGTTATTTCTAATTTCTAGGTCAATTCAATATAATCATAGAAGTCAACAATATAATCACAGAAGTAAACAATATAATCACAGAAGTCATCTCACAGAAATCAATTTTACTGAAACAATATACATATGTACAAGTTACACATACAAGTCATCTCATAGTTTACAAGTTTCACTAAAAAATGTTTCTATTGTCATAGTCGCAAAGTTCTGGCACATCAGCTATTACACCATCCTCATCAAAGAACACCCCTCTTTTATGCAAAGTTCCACGACCCACGAATTGACACAGTTCACCGGCAATCTTGTCGGCTCCTCCACCAGGCATACTTCTAGAAACCGGCCATTCTTCATACACATTCTTCGTGTGCTGCAATGAAACACATAACAAGGTTTAGAATGTGTTAGTTTGAACAATCTCAAAGTATAGATCAAAGTGAGGGTATACAAAAATTTATTTGGTATTTTTGGAAAAGTTGTACTATGAGCAATTGAATTTTGAAGTTGGAATCAAAATCTGAAAATAATGTTTCTAGTAATATTGAACAGTAGAGAATATAAGTATTAAAGTACGCTAGTTACAATGAAAATGAAATTCAAAAAGAAAATAAGATATCGACGTTAAGTATAACTTACATCCTCACGGTTCACTCTATATTCGCCAGCGGTGCGAAGATGCTCGCATACATAATAACCGGATAAGACGCTCCCAACATGCTACTTGGGACAAGCATAATATATTTGATGTCCAATGCATTCGTATTAGGCGGTCTCGGACCGCCAAGCTTTTCCACGTAAAACCGCCAATTGCTTTAATACAAGAAATGTCATATAAAACTTGTCAACACATTCTAAATGTGTGTAAATTAAAAGTATTGCATAAACGTACAATTTCAAAATGGAAAGAAAATCTTTGTAACGGTCTGGTGGGTAATCGGCTGAGTCCAAGACTGTTGCCAAACCCTGCATTGGCTTGATGAAGATCATTATGTAGTGTTTACTGCACACGTACAAACACACTTGTTAACAATTAGCAATAATTGCTATTTCAATGTCATGTGTCGAACTTACTCAAAGTGGTACAGAGCCTTTACGAGGTCCCTGCCATCTCTGATAAAGTTAAACATGACATGTCCTATGTAAGCTACAACTTCTGTCCTTCTATCCTTCTTTTGCTTTGCGATTGATTTTTCAATTTCTTTTTTTCATGTGCTTGTACTGTCTTGAGTCTCGATCCACCTTCACGTCGAATAACGTCTTTGCAGTCCGTGTAGGTCAAGGATACCTGTCTTGCATTTCATATTTTCATTATCCATGTATTTCATCCTATTGAAGAAGTCCATAATTTTTATAATCTCATGAAATGTGTATGCGTGTAGTAAGAAAAGCAAATACAAACTATTAGAGGCACTTGCAAGCACCAGACGAGTAGAAGGTTGATTTCAAGCATGCCCCGATGGAAAAGGACATGTAGATCTTCAAAGAAAAGGGCTCGTTTATTTGCTCCAGTGCTCCAGAATGCATCTTTTGGCACATGAAATGTGATGTAAGAAAGATCATATTTTGTGCTGGCAGTGATGTACCACTCGTGCATTCTTTTGAGCCGGATAGGTTGTTTGCTAAGTTGTACCGATGTCATGAATGAATATCTTCCCATTCATATATTTAGGAGGAACATCCTCAAGCTTGTATATTGGAACTCCTGGTTTAACTAAAGCCGTCTGCCAATTATACATGACACCGTCTTCTTCCGACTCCTCGATATCTTCTAATGCTGGCTCATGAGAAGAACGAGATGCACTCAATTTTCTAATATTTTCCTTCATATTTTCAAAATATTTTGACACTTTTGATGAATGTTTCCTATTTTCGTATGAGCTAACTTTGATAGGCACTGATGATCGAGGAGTAGTCGTCAGAAGTTGGACACTGGCTTGTTGTTGAACCTGTTGTTCAACTGATTGCTCGTTCCTCCCAGCAGGTGGCTCTAGTACTACTTCAAGCCGTTGCTCAACTGGTTGCTCTTTACTAACAACAGCTTGGTCTAGTACTGCTTGAAGTTGTTGTTCAACTTGGTGCTCTTGGTTATCTTTACTAGCAAGGTTACTATCATCCTTGCTGAGACATAGGGGGAGTGGATCTTTCTGGATTGGGAGTGGATCTTCCTGGACTTCCGCCTTAGAAGACGCGGTTACATGATTTTGAGATGCCACGGGGCTAGAAATTGGCTCATCGTCCAACACGATATCACGTCGGTACCGAAGGATTAATTAGTTGACAGCCTGCCCCAGAGTCATGATCCCCTCATGTGTGATGTGGTCTATTTCATAATCTTCATAATCATTATCAATGATCTGAAGAACTTGCACCACAACATAATACAATGGAAGTGGATTGCCATTGAAGTCATGATCAGCCAGGCTTCGCCATAGCAGCGGCAACCTGTTTGGTTTTGTTCCCTGCTCTGCCGACCGGGACAAGAAGATGACAAGATCTGTCCTCAACAATATTATCGACAATGAACTTATGGGTTGACTCTGAGCCTGACACAGAACCTACGCTGCTAGGATAGGCAGTTGGAGATACCAATTGCTCCTTTGGCACGAGAACCATCGCTGTACTCGGTGCCACTATTGTCCCGATTTTCTAAGTTGTTCCATTATTTTTTGCACATTTTCCTTGACCTTTTGAGCAATCATTTCATCAAGTGTTTTCTTGAACTTCTCACGTCTTCTATATGTCTCTTTATCTTTCAGGAAACCATCTAGCCAAGACATTTGAGAAGAAATTGCTCGAACCCATCCACCATGTTCAGGGTTTCCTAGGATGGGGGTAAGTTGGCCATTCTCCCTCTTCGGCTTGAAGAGACCCTTCTGTTGCTTTTCAATTACTTCTTTCATTTTTTACTCTACTTCATTCACAGAGTCAGGCTTTTCAAGTTTTCCCTCGCTGGTCAAACCTGACTGAGCAAAGACCCTACCGCTGAGTTTTCTCATTGCAGTCTTCTAACAGGCGAGGATTGCCCTTACTGGTAATTTTGTCTAATATCTTATTCCATTTCTGGACTTTGGGGGCATATCCGGCAGACCCCAAGCGATGATGGTATTTGTTCTTTTTGGCAAGCTCTGACCTAGTTGCACTTAAGGCTTTAGCATCAGGTGTGGTCTTTTGATGAACAAATTGTTGCCACTAAGCTTGTGTCATTTTTCCCATCTTCCTCGGTCTAGGGAGCTTATCGGCCTTAACATAAGCATTCATTTCACCCTTCCAGCCACGAAACTTCTTGCCGCAAGAGACCAATGTTGCTTTCCTTACAGTTTCTTATGTGCCTTTCGGGAACTTAAATTGTTTCTTTATCCTTTCCCACAACTCATTCTTTGTCTCCTCAGGTAAATTTCTCCAATTCTCGATTGTGATCGGCACGAGCTCTCTAACAAGAAAACCGCATGCATTTTGGTACTTGGTAACTGAATCCAGTGGTTCTTGGGGAAGCCCACGTGGACTGACCCTTGTTATGTACATGATGCGGTCCAATGGACCCTTATTGGGACCTCGTTGCCCTCAATTCCGCTTGAGTGAACCTGAGGATTCATCCATTGGAGAACCTTTTGTGGTTTTAGGAGCCGAAGTCACCTCGTTATCTTCGTGATTAATCTAGGTAGAGAAGAATTATAAGACTTCGTATACTTGACAACCAACATTAACTTGAACTGCTGAAGTTAATATTAGTGATCCATAACTCATCGGTAGGATCATATTCCAGATTGAGATCCTCTAAAATCTTTTTAATTTTTATATTCAAAAAAGGATACGATGGACTGTGAAAGGAGCCTGAACTGCTGGAGTCACTATACTCCATATTGCCTTCTTTATTAATACTACCAGCACCAGTCTTCTTAGGGCTCTTCATGCTAGAACTAATAAGACAAAAAATATAATGAATGGCATATTAACTCTACATGAAGTGTTGCATGAAGAAAAAGATGGAAGCATTCTGGTGTTTGATAAGGCATTCTAGGGTTTAAGGCGACTGACCAAGGTGATTGACCAAGTTCCATTCTAGGGTTTGAGGCGACTGACCAAGGCATTAGCTAGGCATGTGTATTGCTTGTATCAAAAGCTGACAAGAACAATTATATCAAAAATTAAACAATAACAATTCATAACTCACAATGTTTTCAAGTCGCCTAGTCGATCCTAGTTGCCTACCCACTGACTAGGTCGACTAATTGTCAACTAGGGCGACTATTCGATCCTAGTCGACCCTAGTCGGTCCTCTAATCATCCATGCCATTTTTTATGGCAATGTCTAGTCGATCCTATATATTAGGAGTATAGCACACATACCATTAGTGTAGCAATTAGCAAACAAAATTCAGAAGCAAATTAATTCAAAAATAGCAAATACTATAATTGTAAATGCTTTAAATAGGGGAACGTTTAAAAGTTATGTTTTTCACAAAATAATCTTCCTGTTTTTTTTTTGACAAAAAAGACGTCTATGCTACTACATTAGTAACTGCCCACGAGTATATCAAAGTGCATCAAATAATATTTCAAAGCAATATGAAATTAGAAGATAGAACCATGTGGAAGGCTTTATTAACAAATAAATGTTGACTAAACAGATAAGGAAAATATCCTGCCACTTATTAATACCAATGTGACCATCAACAAACCAATATTATGCTTCAATGTCAAAGGACTAAGTAAAGCTGGCCTTACCTCTCAGTGCCCCTATTGACAAGTAACATCCATGTATTGGTTATTTGTGAAACATGGCATAGCTCACATCATACTCTCTAGGTAAGAGATAACATATGACCTACAATATTCATTGCCAATCTTCATATGACCTACAATCTACATTTGACTTTGTTGCATGTCCAAAAACTTTGATTAATGAAAATTAGATAAGAACCTAGGGTTTGAGGCAACTGACCAAGGCACCTAGGGTTCAAAAACTTTGATTAATGTGTATTGTTTGTATCGAAGGCAGATAAGGAAATCTAGGGTGCGACGGCAATGAGGACATCACTCGGCCAGCGGTGAGGGCGAGGAGGGAGGCAACATGGGGACGGAGGAGGGAAGGAAGCGGCAGCTTACCTGGCGGCAAGGTGGAAGCTCGACGGCGACAGCGAGCAAAGCTCGGCGTACCTGAAATGAAGGAAAGGAAGTGGTGAGGGCGAAGCACGGCGACAACAGCGAATCTCGGTGGCAAGAGCGCAAAGACTTGGCGACAAACAAAATTTGGCAGCCTGATGGCGTCTAAGTGATTTCGCCCGGGTTAGGTTTTTCCAACGCAGACGAGGGCTATATATAGACGCCTATTTTCTCAGGCGGTTATTAAGTACCAACCGTCTGAGAAGAGGATTATCTCTGGCGGTTTTTAATTATCACTCGCCTGAGAAGATGAAGATGTATTAATCTTAGGCGGTGGGTAAGCAATATCCGCCTGAGATAAAGACTTTTCTGAGGCGGTTATTCAGTACCAACCGCCTAAAAATATCTTTATGTAAGCTTATTTAATATTCTTGATTAAATGTGGGGCTTTTTAAAAGCCCAAATTCCACTTTCTTGTAATATGCTTGAGTATTAAAGGTTACAATTAAATTTCACTTCATAAAGCCTTTGAAATTGGTAAGAACATAAAAAACAAATAACAATTGCTATTTGTCATTTTTCTATCTTGATGAATATAATGATTTTTTGATTTAGTTTTTCAATGGACCTTTTTAGCCATCATACCTCTATGAATTTTTTCAGATTTCTTTAAATTTTTTTGAATCAATGTGTGTCCAAAATTTGATGAATGTCTCATTTGTATATGAGCATTTGGTTAGAATGATGGATAATTTGAATTTTGACATATTGGAATGCTTTAAAAAAATTAAAAAAATTCATGCATGTATAAATACGACAAATATGTTCATACAAACAGATTTTAGTGAAGGATCCTTTTTTTGGAAGATACAGAAATGTGAATAATATGTGAGTATAAATTAATTATATATTTACCAAAATATTACAATATCAGCTATACAAGTTTTAAAACATTTGGTCCAAGTGGTAGATGTTATTTTTTGGAAAATATAGAAGAAAGAATCATCGAATTTGGACTCAATTTGCAGAATCTATACAAGTTTGAGTATTTATATTCGAATCTAAATAAAAAAGAAGAAAAGGAAAAGAAAACTGAAGAACAGGCTCGACCATTATCGCAGGCGGTTGTTTAGTAACAACCGCCTCTGAAGCAGTTAAACACCGCCTGAAAAAATAATTATTGAGTCTAATGTTTATTAATATTTGTCGGTACCCTTCGTACCAGATATCCCTTGGGATTGCAAAGATCACAAGGAAACTCCATATACCAGATTTGAAGACCTCCGAAGGCCCCACATGTTAGGCGTAGCCGGTCTTGCTCCCTCAACATGCTTAGTCCCGGGGCCGCCACGTGTATCACAAGACCAGAGCTATCACCCACACCTGGGAAGCTATGGTCAGAATACCAATATGGCACCCCCGGACCTAACCCCAGACAAAGGGAAGCTCCGGTACTGACACGTGTCCAACAGCACTGGACCTACCCGTCCACGACGGTGAGCTCTAGAGCTGCCATGTGTCAACCGCCGGACCTTCAACTTCAACTATTAGGCCGGAGGACCCCCAACGGCTCCGGACCTTCAAGGATCAATCAAAGATTTCAAGACCTGATTAAGTGTCATTAATACCATATTAATGACCCACGATCGGATGACCCTTAATACTGGTAACAGCACTGTTAAGGCCCGTTACCAGGCTATTAAGGGTAATTAACCCCATTTATTGTGTATCAAGCGTGTGTAACCGCCGGGGCCACCTGTCAGGCCAGGCTAACGTTGTAATGACCAGTCCTTGTACTATAAAAGGACTGGTCGACGATACACAAGAGATGGTTCCTGACCACTGCTAACACTCTGAGCTAGACGAGCTTCTTCTTCTGGAGCTTCTTCTAGACTCTCGAGCTCAATACATCACCAACACACCCCGTGGAGTAGGGTATTACGCTCAGGCGGCCCGAACCACGTAAATCCCTGTGTACACGTGTCTTTAACCTTCTTGAATCTCTGCGTGCCCATTACCGAACTACAACTCCTCGATCTACCAAAAGTAGTGTCGGGAGATCTGCCAGTTCCAAACACCGACAGTTGGCGCGCTAGGTAGGGGCGCCCAAGATTTTGAGTATGGTGAACTCAGCTGCTGGATCATCCAACGGCAACCCTGTCGTTCAACCCATTGGAGGCAATCCCTCCAACATGCAGCAACCAGCAGGTGCTATGGCTCCAGCAGGAGTCATGCCTCCACCACCACCGCCTGCACCAGCACGTCAAGCTGAGCAACGTGACGGTGCATCGGCGTCAGTCACAGCATCGACAAACAACAACAACCCTGAACACGCGCTTCATGTAGCACGTGCTCTCCTCCAACATCCGCCACCTCCAGGTGCATCCCAGGGTGCAATGGAGCAGTGGAGAGCTGATGTGGAACATCTGGTTGCAGCAGCAACCGACCTCATCAGCAACCAAGGTCCTCCTCCTTTGGGGCAGGCCCCATCACAGCGCTGGACTGTGTCTGGCACACTTGGTCCGTATGCTTCCCAGAATAGGAGGCGTGCTGCATCACATCAAGTTACATCGCTACCCTCTGGGGCGCGACGTACTCATATGGTAACCAGGATGTCAACTCATGACCTCCGGGCGGAGCTTGATCGCTGTTACCATCAACAGGATGGCTGTGTCCATATCGAGCGCGCTCGCGAAAGGCGAGAAGCTCGAGATAGCCCTGCTCCCGAGGGAGTAGGAGGAGGCTGTTCTGCACTGGCCATGCACCTACGCATGGTCAGATGGCCGCAAAAGTTCCGGCCACACCTGCCGGAGAAGTTCAACGGGACTGTTAACCCCGTCGAGTTTCTCCAAATTGACACCACCGCAATCCTTGCGGCCGGAGGAAACGAGGCTGTAATGGCCAACTACTTCCCAATAGCTTTGACTGGGATCGCCAGGTCCTAGATCATGAGCCTTCCTCACAACTCTATCAATAGTTGGGAGGAATTGTGCCAACAGTTCACCGCCAATTTTGAGAGTTCATACACCCGACCAGGCATCGAACTGGACCATTTTGCAGTGGTGCAAAAGGGGGGAGAATCTCTGCGCTCATTCATTCAGAGGTTCTCCCAGGTACGAAACACCATTCCTTCTATCTCTAGCGCTTCTGTCATCGTGGCATTTAGACAGGGTGTGTGAGATAAGAAGATGCTGGAGAAGCTGGCGGTCAAGGAGATCACCAGCGTCACAGAGCTCTTCAGCTTGGCAGACAAGTGTGCCAAAGATGCGGAGGGCCGTGAGATGCACTCCAAACCACCTCTGGAGGATGGAAAAAAATCCTCCAAAGGCAAAGCCACTACCCCCGGGAGTGGCAAAAAGAAGAAAAAGTCCATTGGCAAAAAGAAGCTGTCGGCCGACACATCCACCGCTCTAGGTGGCCGGCGGCCACGCCCTGAGAAGCGACCTCGGCCGTCCTCTGAAGATGGTGGCAACTCCAAAATGTGGTGTCCTATCCACAAGTTGAACGGCCACAATTTGGAGGACTGTCGAGAGGTCCAAAACCTTGCCGAGCGCTACGACAAGCGTTGGGAAGAAGTTCCTTTCCATCAAAGGGAATGAAAGAAGAAAGTCGACGAAGCTCCGGCTGAAGAGGAGTTGGGCTTCCAGGACCCTAAAAAGGTCCTGAAGGCTGTGTACACCTCCGTCGACGACGACTCCAACGTCTCCGACAATGAGCTTTGAAAGACCATGAACACCATCTTTAGTGGTTCATGGGACATCACCTCCCGTCGTATCCTCAATACCATGCGGCAAGACATGCCCTCAGTAGCTCCTACAGCCAGGGCGGAACCTCATCGGAAGTAGATGGACACTAACATCACTTTTGATGCTTCAGACTGCCCTTGGAACATGATCGGAGCTGGCCAGCTACCTCTGATGGTATCACCTACCATCAACAACATTCAACTCCAGCATGTAATGGTGGACGGAGGTTCGGGGCTGAACCTCATAAGCTTCGAGGCTTTTTTCAAGCTTCAGCTCCGACCTTCGGACCTTCGCCCTTCCCGACCTTTCTCCGGAGTAGGTCCGGGGGCCATAACACCGCTCGGTGCCATTACTCTCACTGTGACCTTCGGGACTCGGGAGAATTATCGCACTGAGAAGTTGATCTTTGACGTCGCTCAGATAAACTTGCCCTTCAACGCCATTCTGGGCAGGCCTGCCTTGTGTAAATTCATGGATGCTGCTCATTATGGCTACCTGGTGTTGAAGATGCTGACACCAGTTGGCATTCTCCGGATCCGCGGAGACCGTACTGCTGGAGTGACTGCTCCGGAGGAACTCCATGCGCTTGCTACAACACAGGAGGAAGAATCCAGGCAGGAGCAAGCTCCAAAACCCCCGAGCATTTGTCAGCGAGGCTCAACCTCCACACCTCGCGTGCAACCAAGTGGCGACGCCGAAATCCCCATCAAAGTCATCCAAATCGGTTCCGATGCTGCTCAGACCACTCGTATATCGGGAGGTCTGAATGACAAATAGGAACTCGCGCTCATCATTTTCCTCCAGGCTAACGTCAACGTGTTATCCTGGCAACCATCACAAATGCCTGGGATCCCTAGAGAAGTGATCGAGCATAATCTGAAGATCTATCCCGATGCTCGGCCCGTACATCAGAAGCCTCGGAAGCAATCTGTAGAGCGACAAAACTTCATACGACAAGAAGTGAAGAAGTTGCTCGAAGCTGGATTCATCCGAGAAGTCTTCCATCCAAAATGGCTGGCAAACCCAGTCGTTGTACCCAAGGCCGGTGGGAAGCTTCGGATGTGTATCGACTACACAACACTAAATAAGGCATGCTCAAAAGATCCATTCCCACTACCTAGAATAGATCAGATAGTGGATTCCACCCCCGGGTGTGAATTACTGTGTTTCCTAGACACATATTCTGGGTACCATCAAATCAGAATGTATAGGGAACATGAAGAACATACTTCTTTTATCACAGTAGATGGATTGTACTATTATACTGCTATGCCATTTGGTCTCAAGAATGCAGCTTCAACATTTGTACGAGCTATGTACAAAACCTTTGGAAAGCTCATCAGAGACGTAGTGGAAGTGTATGTTGATGATATTGTAGTCAAAATCAAGGACAAGGAGTCACTCCTTGACACCTTGGAAGCTATCTTCGACAAGCTGTGGGTCACCCGCACGAAGCTGAACGCAGACAAGTGCGTCTTCAGGGTTAGCTCCGGAAAGCTTCTCGGTTTCCTGGTAAACCACCGAGGCATAGAGGAAAATCCGGCGAAGATTAAAGCCATTGAGGAGATGCAGTCACCAGCTCGCATCAAAGATGTCCAGAAACTGACTGGATGTCTAGCCGCCCTCAACCGGTTCATCTCAAGACTGGCGGAACGGGCGCTACCCTTCTTCAAGCTATTGAGGAAGTCTAGACCATTTCAATGGTCTGAGGAAGCAGAAAAGGCGTTCCAAGAGCTAAAGCATCTCCTCACCACTCTACCAACCCTGGTAGCTCCAAACCCTGGTGAGCCCTTACTGCTTTACATTTCAGCAACCGACGAGGTTGTCAGCATGGTCCTGGTCGCAAAGAGACCAGAACCATCACAAGCTAAGGAATCCAGACCCCTCCAGGTGGGTCCGGAGGTTCCTGAAGGAGAGTCTAGGTCCCAGCCCCCAGACTTGGATGAACACGGAGTTATTACAGAAGACTTGGACCCTTCCGGGAGGATCCGGGTCACTCCAACAGAAGCTCCGGGTTCCTCTAGCAGGAACCCGGAGGTCCCCGAAGCAGGTCCGGACCCCTCCGGGAGGGTCCGGGTCGATGTGGAGGAAACTCCGGGCCCCTCCGGGAGGGTCCGGACAGTCCAACGCCCAGTGTACTTTGTCAGCGAAGTACTACATGATGCCAAGACTCGATACCTAGATGTACACAAGCTGCTTTATGCAGTTCTCATTGCATTCAGGAAGCTTCGCCACTACTTCCATGCTCACAAGATATCAGTGGGGACCCCTTACCCACCGCATGTGATCTTGCATAGTCCCAACTCTACTGGGAACATTGCAAAGTGGGCAGCAAAATTGGCCGAATTCGATCTTGAATTCGTCCCAAGGCAAGCGATCAAGAGTCAAGCATTGGCAGATTTTGTGGCGGAATGGACCCCCTCTCCATCAAACCCTGGGGGCCCTAGTGAGCAAAAGTCGGAACTTAAGGCTCCGGTCTTCACCGAACCTCATTGGACCCTCTACTTCAACGGCTCCATGCAAAAGTAGGGGGCCGGAGCTGGAGTCCTTCTCCTCGCTCCAACCGAGGAGAAGGTAAAATACATGGTCCACCTTGACTTCAAGGCGACCAACAACATGGCAGAGTATGAAGCACTCATTTATGGATTAAAGGTGGCACTATCATACGGTGTCAAGCAGCTGTTGGTCAAGGGAGATTCGCAGCTCATCATTAAATAGGTGAAGGGTGAATGCTCCTGTAACAATCCTCAATTAGCTGCTTATCTCCTTGAAGTCCAGAGTCTTCAGAAGAACTTCGAAGTCCTGGATCTCCACCATGTCCAGCTGTCCATAATGCTGAAGCTGACGTACTCTCGATGAAAGCGTCAACCGGAGCTCCGGCTCCTGACGGAACCTTCGTCTGGAGGTTGTCAAAACCCAAAGCTCAGCCTGCCGAACTGAGCGAAGGGGGCAAGACCAGCATCTCGAAGCTGGTGGTCCCGATGGCCCTGTTACCATAGCAGCCATCAAGGGTCGTAGGTGCTGCAGGAAGCTTCAAGCAACCCAGCATGCAAGACTCAAATGCTCAAGCAAGCTCCAATGCATGGATCTCGGAGATCCGGAGCTACTTGAAAGACAATATCCTTCCTGACGATGATGTATCCGCTGACCGGATAGTCAGATTGGCTAAAAGATACACGTTTGTAGAAGGGGATCTCTACCGGCGCGATGCCAACGGCGTCCTAATGCGGTGCATCACAAGGGAAGAAGGCTACGAGCTCCTCGCAGAAATTCATGGAGGCGAGTGTGGGAACCACGCGTCTTCCCGCACGCTGGTTGGTAAAGCCTTCCAGCATGGCTTCTACTGGCCTACAGCGCTCCAGGATGCAACTCAGCTGGTGAAGAAATGCATAGCATGCCAGTTCCATGCAAAGCAAATTCATACACCGGCTCAGCCTCTACAAATGATACCTCCTACATGGCCTTTCGCCGTGTAGGGGATGGACATCTTGGGACCTTTCCCAAGAGCCGTCGGAGGTTACAAGTTCCTGTATGTCGCCATCGACAAGTTTACCAAATGGCCGAAAGCAACTCCAGTTGTGACAATAAACAAGCAATCAACTATCAATTTCTTGCAGTCCATAGTATGCAGATTTGGAGTCCCGAACAAAATCATAATAGATAATGGGACCAAATTCACAAGCTCTGCTTTCCAAGGATACTGCGAAGACCTCGGCATCCAAGTTAGCTACGCATCTGTAGCTCATCCGGCAAGCAATGGCCAAGCCGAGAGGGCAAATGAATAAATCCTGAAAGGACTCAAGATGCGCACATATGAGCGCCTAAAAAGCATGGAGCCAACTGGATTGAAGAGCTTCCGCCCACTTTATGGGCCAAAAGGACTACTCCAAACCGGTCAACTGGAGAGACACCCTTCTTCCTGGTGTATGGAGCTGAAGCAGTCCTTCCTCTAGAAATCACCTTGGGGTCACTCCGGGTCCGGACCTCCGACGAAGCCACGCAGGACCAGCTCTGGCATGAAGACCTTGACCTCCTTGAAGAGGGAAGGTGCCGAGCAGCTGTTTGGAGTGCCCGATACTGCCAAGCTCTTCGGCGCTATCACCAACGGCATGTTCACAGCCGATAGCTCGAGGAAAGCGATCTGGTGCTACAGAGAATACAATCTAGAGAAGGGTTAAACAAACTCTCCCCCAGCTGGGAGGGACCCTTCCGAGTGATCAAATTATCCCGTACCGGATGCGTTCGCTTGGCAACTGAGGATGGGAAACCTCTCCCAAATCCTTGGAACATTGAGCACCTCCGTAAGTTCTACGCTTAGTATCACGGAGGTGAGTCTGTATATACATATGGTGTATGTTATAGAGTCATTGTACAGAGTCGGGTAGCTCCTCCAGGAGGTCAGCCGGACCTACCCTATTAGGTCTGCAACGCCCATGCAACACTTGTCACAGTCTCAGAACTAAAAGTGTAGCTAGCAACCTTGGGTCAAACGAGAAACGAAACACACTTAGCCTGGTTCTGTACCCTAAGAGTGTACTTGTTTCCCCTATACCCCGGACCTATAATGAAAGACATCATTGTGTGAAAACAGACTCCACGTGCATTTACTTTGTACAGGCTCAATATTTTTTATTTTTCTCTTTCTTGTCTATAACAAAGTTGTGCAATTCTTAAGAAACTTTAGCTCGACCAGTTCATGTACAATTCGAGTTGCATTGTCTGTACTTCCGGGTTCAAGCATTGTTGACGGCCTACTTGTCTGAATGTCGCCAAGCCAATCTAGGGCCAGAGTGTGCTATCGACTTAGCCTGGTCCTGCACCCTAAGTACGCCACTCTACCTACACCCCGGCAGGCTGAAGTAAGGCAAGTCCAAAAACAATCGGACCCGGAGGAAGCAGGACAGAGCTCTTGATTGTACTTAGGATTGTGTTCGACCTAAAACTTTCTCGCGAACAGTAAGCCGCAACGAAGTTATAGATAAGAAATGAATTTTACTGTTTTTCTTGACTTTAGTGTGCAGGAAAAATAAATAAGCTACGACATCCTCTAGGCAGCTTGTGCTCAATGTTCAAACATTGACATTGAACATATCCAGAGGTACTCAGTTCTGGTAAAGCTAGGAGGCAAGTCGTCAACGTGAAGATGGTGGAAAGACTCTAAAGTGGAGTCTAACATTGACACAACACGTGTTGACAGAGGTCATTGCCGGAGCTACCAAAGCTCCAACACCCTAGAGGATTAACCATCAATGCTCTGGAGCTACTAAGCTCCGGCGATGGTCAATGCCGGAGGCACTAAGCTCCGACAGCCTCAGGGGGCCTACACTATCGAAGACTTCGGACCTACATTCTATAAGTTCGAAGCATGCAAGTCTTCAACAACTATTACATCCTCTTGGTACATGTTCACAATCAAATTGTGTACATCTACCAGGGGGCCAAGTGAGACAAAGGTGTTGAAGAGAAAAAATGAAATTTGAATTCACAAAAATTTGGATTTCATTCATCTGGAGACAAGAGATTAGAAAATTTGGGAGGAAGAAGAGAAAGTACAAGCGGGAGCTACAGGGAGACGATCTTAGACCCTATGGAAGAATTGGGCAACCTTCTGGGCCACCTCCGACACGTTGGCTTGGGCGGCTTCACCCTCTCCTTCGATGGGACCTCAAGCACCGGGTCCAAAGGGAATTGAGGGTCCCAGCTGGTGTAGCACGTTAGCACATACTCTGCGATGTTCTTCGCCAGGGCCTGACCCTCCGTTTCCAATTGGTCCGCGATGACATCGCCCACCTTGGAGAGCTTGTTGCCTGCTGACCCCAGTGCCTCCAACGCCTGGTCCAGCTCCGGCTCCTGATCATCCGGACGCACGAGACTGAAGCCCATTGGCGTCAGCGCGTCATTGGCCATGCCTAGGAAGTCCCAAACTTGTTGGGACTCCACAGCCCTTGCACCACACATCTCCGCCAAGGATCTTTTGGCTGCCGCTAGCTCTGAGCTCTCCCGAGCAAGAAGCTCCACCTCTTTGGCATTCTGCTGAATCGTTTCAGCAACTTGCCCTTCAAGCTTGCTGAGCTCTTCCTCCCGGAGGTGGATCTCGTTCTGACGTTTGACCAAATCTCTCTCCCGACCCCGCACTTTCTTCTCCCGGGCGGCAATGGCATTCTCCTGCTTATAGAGTTCCTGCCCTCGCTCCCAGGCCTTTTTCTCCTCCTCCTTGCAACGCTCATCCAATTTCTTGGTGCGTTCTTCAAGGCTCTTGTCAGCCAGAGCTGTCTTTTGGACATGCTCCTCCTCGCTCTGCACGAGGTCATCTCGCAGCTCCAGGAATTTCTGCTCTTCATCTTCGAGCCATTTTTCCCGAGCTTCAAGAGCCTCTCGGCGCTTGACGAGACTATCGTGGATGGCAGAAAGCCTTTCCTGGCATTCATTAGCTGCACTATTGGCAGCCTTGGCCTGGGACTGGTTGTCGAGGGTCCGCGTCATGCTTTCCCTCTCATCCAACAACTTTCCCCAGTACTCCAGGCGGACCTTCTCCCTTCGCACCCACTCCTTGTCTTCAGCCAACCTCGACTGTGCCAGCTTGGTCTCAAAATGGAGTCGGTTGCGCCACCTCCTAAGGGTTTGGCGCTCCTCCTCGAGGGACTTGCTGTCGTGGTAGAAGGCCAGTTGAACCTGGCGAAGGCTGGAGCAGGCGTTGTCGATAGACAATGATAGGGTGATCGGGTCTGGACCTGCTGGAGTCATCTCTGCTGGCTCTAGCAGATATTTAGAAACAAAAATTGGGTCCCACTCTATGAGAGCGGTACCCTGAGCTTCCACGGCACTGGGGCCGTCCTCCGGGATAGCCTCGGCCGCCGCCGAGGAAGTGCTTGCAGTAGAAGTACCGCTCTCCAGAATTGGTTCCGAAGGCCCAGCCACCGGGTCATCAACAATTGGTTCCGAATTGGCACTCTGGCTCAGCAATGGGCACCTCCGGGATCACTGCTTCCGGAACGGGCATTGAATGCCTCATATGTATATGAGCATTTGGTTAGAATGATGGATAATTTGGATTTTGACATGTTGGAATGCTTTTAAAAAATTGACAAAATTCATACATGTATAAATAAGACAAATATGTTCGTATAAACAGATTTCAGTGAAGGATCCCTTTTTTTGGAAGATACAGAAATGTGAATAATATGTGAGTATAAATTAATTTGATATTCACCAAAACATTACAATGTTAGCTATATAAGTTTTAAAATATTTGGTCCAGGTGGTAGATGCTAATTTTTGAAAAATATAGAAGAAAGAATAATCGAATTTGGACTCAATTTGCAGAATCTATACATGTTCGAGTATTTATATTATAATCTAAATAAAAAAGAAGCAAGAGAAAAGAAAATTGAAGAACAGGCTTGAGCCATTATCGCAGGCGGTTGTTTAGTGAAGAACCATCTGTGAAGCAGTTAAAAACCACCTGAACTTTATTAACTTTTATCACAGGCGATTGTTTTGTGAAAAACAGCCTGTGAAAACCGACGCCTATATAAAGATCCCTCGGGCACCATAGAAAACCTGACCCGGGAGATTTTACATCGACGCCGCTAGGCTGCCAAAATTTTCCACAATGCGCGGGCTGGTACTACATTCATCATTTGATCAAACTTTGAACAGAGAAAAGGTTAGAATAGACTCTTCTTCACTGTCATGTTTTCAATTTGTTGTCCTATTTTCAGTTACGTTTTGTTGAGCCCCCCCCCCCCACTTGAGATTGTAGTAGATGTGAAGGATTAAAGGTTAAAAGATGTAGTTGAGTCTCCCCTTGAGCTCACCCTTGAATTTTATAGAACAAGAAGTAGATTTGAAGGATTAAAGGTTGAAAATGAATACAAGCACATCACATGTTCAATGAAATATTTCAATGAATAAGCCTAACTGCAAAAATCCATTATGGCCACTAGGAAGCTGAGAAAATTGTGAAACAAATTTTCTTGGAACCCTTATGAACAGACGTACATGATACCATTATTCACTCATATGATACAAGCTTATTATGTCTCTGTAAATTCATTTATAGATGACCTTTAGGGAATATTTGTGGCAAAATTTATTAAATCTTACAAAAAATTCTGTTATTGAAGCATGGACCGTCGAGCGTGGATGTATAACATGCCAAGACCCGATCCTATGTACATTCATAATGTTGCAAATTTTATTGAAGCATCCAAGAGACATGCGAAGTTGCAAAAGATAGATGACACATTATGTCCATATATCGACTGCGAAAATAAGATTGCTTGGATAGATACTATAGTAATCCAATCTCATTGGTGAAAAGAGGTTTAAAAAAACTACACAATATGGACAGAACATGGTGAGTTAGATACACATGAAGTGGATAAAGATGATGAGAGAGGTTCAGATGACGATAATGTTCATATCGATGATGGTAGTGACAATCAAGATGGTGATGATGAGTTCGATTGTGAGGATATGTTGCATCACATTGAACTATATGTATTGACTTCTATGGGAGCAAGTAAAGGTTTAAATAAAATGGAGACATTGCAGAATGCTGTGACGAAGCTTTTATATGATGAATCACGGTTGTGATAAAGAGTTTACTGCATTGCGTGCAGTCCTAGAACTACTGAAGTTGAAAGCCACACACGGATGGCTCGATTGTAGTTTCTCTGATCTTTTGAATATTTTGGCAGAAATTCTTCTAAATCCAAATAAACTGCCCAGAAGCACTTATAAAGCGAAGAAACTTCTTTGCGCGATGGCACTAGGTATGACAAAAATACACGCTTGTGTGAACCATTGTATTCTGTATCGCAAAGAGCATGGACTCGCAACTAGATGCTCCATCCGTGGTGTAAGTAGATATAAGAAGGACTGCCATCACCAGTATGTTACCAACATGAAAAAGTTTCAGAAGAATAAGAAGTTTATTATTGGTCCTAAGGGTGACGATGACGATACTTCGGGCGATGCAGACGAGAAGAATAAGAGAAAAATTTCTGCTTGGGTGATGTGGTACCTTCCGATAATTGATCGCTTGAAGCGTTTGTTCTCAAACCCTAGTGAGGCTGGACTTATGCGTTGGCATTCCATGCAACACAAGAAGAATGAAAAACATATTCGACACCCTGGTGATGCAACGTAGTGGAAATTTTTTGATATTCAGTATCCAGAATTTGCAAAAGAAAATTAGAAATGTAAGGTTTGCCTTGGGTACAGATGGAATGAATCCGTTTGGTGAAAAAGGAGCATACACAACACATGGCCCGTGGTCTTAACGATGTACAACCTACCGATGTGGTTGTGTCACAAAAGGAAATATATCTTGTTATCTGTTCTTATCCAATGTCCGAAACAACCTGGCATCGAAATTGATGTGTTCTTGGAAACTTTAATGGAAGATATGGCGAAATTGTGGAATGAAGTGGTACTTACATGGGATGAGTACAAGCGGGAGTATTTCACGCTAAGAGCAATGATATTCGATACCGTGCATGATTATCCCAAACTGTTTACATTATCTAGACAAATGAAAGGGAAGAAAGGTTGTGTAAGGTGCGTGGATAGAAATAGATTTCTATAACTCACTTCATCTAGAAAGATGGTGTACATGAGACAACAGTGGTTCTTGACAGATACACACAAGTATAGTAAGATGAACGAACAATTTGATAACAAAATCAAAAAAGATACTGCACCAAAACCTTATAGTAAAAAACTCGTGTTCGAAATGGTCAAGAACATTCATATTCCTTTCGGTAAGGGCAAAAAATGTAAAGGAACAAAGAAGTACATCTTTGGGTGATACAACTGACATGGCTTTCAAGAAACAATCAATTTTTTTCATGTATCTTCTGTATTGGAATAATCTGGAATTTTGCCATAGTATTGATTTGATGCACGTTACAAAGAATGTATTTGACAACATCATTGGGACCTTGCTAGACATGCCAAGGAAAACAAAGGACCGATTAAATTCACGTATGGACCTAGTAAATCTTGATATGAGACAAGAGCTTCATCTAGTAGAAAAGGCGAACGGGAAGCATTACCTTCCCCCAGCCAGCTACAACATGACACTAGAAGAGAAAAAACAATTTACGAATGCTTGCGTGGGATTAAAGTGACCACAAGTTTCTCATCCAATATTCGCAAACTAGTCTCAATGAAAGACTTGTCTTTATTCCGCTATAATTCTCACGACTGTCACATGATGATGACAGTGTTTCGTGCCATTGCAACATCAAACCTGAGCATATAAAAGTTGTCATCACACGTTTGTGTTACTTCTTCAATGCTATATCACAAAAGGTGAATGTGAGGACCGGGTCCACACATTCCAGGAATCGCAGAGGGTGGTGCCATGCAATGCGGCACCCAACAACACACACGAAAAGAATACAACAAAATACAAAGTTTTATTATATAAACAACAGAAGTCTTTTACACTACTTAATATACAGCAGAAGATAATACTCATAGCTAAATTCTCAGCCTAGCTATGCAAAAGTGCAGTCGTCCAGCCCGTGGACGCTACACACTAGCAGCACACAATAATTTCACGGCGGTGTGCAGAGCTCCCACTCGGCAGTATACCCTGCCAGGGGCATTGCCTCATCTTCGGGCCTTTCTTCATATGTCTTACCTGCAAACAACTTAATATAGCAACCGTGAGCACGAAGGTTCATCAAGACTTAAGCGTCTCACCTAAACATGATACTCTACTTGCAGGGATACTTAACATAGGAATAGACATACCAGTAAATGACTCGCCTACATGTTGATCCTTAATTTTTAAGTTATTAATAGCAGCTTACAAGTTGAACAACAGTAACTAAAGTGAGCATATTTGACAGCAATCATAGTTGCAAAGCAATTGTAAATTAATACATCATATTCTCCCGACTTCTTCAATATTACTACATCACAACATAGTGAACAAGCGTTACTCAAATAACCGCGAGGGACGGTGATTGCACTCAGTAGATACCCGGATAACACGTCACATACACCCATTTCGGAAGTGGACGAATCACACTTCAATACTATGTTGTGTGCAGGAACCTTTCAAAGGAAACCCAAATGCCGAACTGGTCCTTCCGTAACGGGCGGGGGGTCCCCACGCAGAGCATCTCTATGCCCGCCAACAGATTTACACCTTGCTACCCTCAGCCCACTCCTATAAAACATTAGGGTAAGCCTCGACACCTACGTTAACCAATTACATCAGTTTCCTGGTTTCCATATAGCTAGTATGCATTAGGTACAGTTCAAACTTATCTAGCAGGACTGCACACGAATCGGTCCTCAACCAACACAAGAAGGGCTACGCACGTGAGACCATGTCTCGTTGCATTCTATCCGCTGCTCGGTCTCAATTTCATATTCATAAAACATTCTTTGATCCAATTCATCCCGTGTGATAATATCCTATCTCGCGAGTATATTCCAACTACTCGACTTCTACCAGATTCCTCAAAAACATAAGCATAGCATTTTCTACTCGTCGAGCTGTAGACCTACCCAATACTTTATGGGATTTGTGGGTCAGGCAAGTGGAGTAACAAGCACCTTAGCCGTAATGCACAAAATCATCCTAGACATAATTGATATAAACATAAACTTTGAAATAGCACTTAAATGCCAACCGGGGCTTGCCTGGTTGCAAGTCAGAGGGGAAGTTAGCTTCTGGTAGGATACTCTCGAAGGCCTCTGGCTCCTCCTCGATCTCGGTCACTATATGATATGCAATATATATAGTATATGAGTGATATAGAAACTTTATAAAGGACTTTCTAAATACTGATCAGGTATGTTAATGATTTTAATTGGCTTTTGGATTTTACAGTGGATACTAGGTGATATGTGGAAGATCCGGACCAAAATTTGGAGATGTTCAAGGAAGCTTGTTGTCTCTAAAATTCCAACAAGTAAAAGACTTCTCTGAATTTTGGTGCTAAATATGAAGCTTTGTCATGGCTACCAGTGACTGATATTGGTAGATGAGGTTTTACTGCTTCTAGGAAAGTTTGTTTAATATTTTTATGAGCTTCCTACAGGGATAAATTGATTTTTCAAGCTTGGAAAAATGCTGAAAATGTTTCTGTACTTTTCTTAATTTTCAACTACAAAGAGATTTGGAACACTTATTCACCAAGTAATTTAAGTCCAATGAACTTTAAATTTTTACTGGAAATCAAGGGTATTTATAAGAGTGCCCTGAAAAAATTGTGAATTTTCCAATTCGCAAAATAGGGGTAATTAATTTCCCAAGCAGTTAGCTCAAATGAATTAATTATGAAAATTCATGGAGTTTCATGTCCAAAAAATTGCACCACTGTAATGTTCGGATCAAGGTGAGTCTACCGAATTTATTGGGAATTATTTGAGCAAGTTTACTAGGAGAAATGGATTTTAGAAGTTTGCTCAAAATCTGGAATTATTTTCCAAGGGAAAAGTTTAAATAATCCTGCCCGGCCTCACCCATTTAAAACGGGCCAATCGCATCTGGGCCACACTGAGGGCCACGGGGTCAACCCATGTAGCCACATCAGATCAAATAGCCACAGCAGATCTGAAGGGGAAAACATCAGCCGCTGATCGGTGGGACCCGCCACTCCTTTGTCTACCTCGCGACAGGGGCAGCGCTCCTCGCCAGAGCAGCAGCGGCGCCCTGCTGCGTTGCTGCGCCGAGCTCCTCTTGGCACGGCTTTGGCCGCCTGGCCCTAGAATTGGCCACACAACATGATGGTGGGGTCCAATTGAGGCGGCGACAGCCGGAGGCGAGCGCACGACGGCGGCAACGGAACTAGGGTTCCAACGATGGTCGGAAATCCCTAAATCAGGGTGAAATGACCCGAGAAAAAAGCTAAAAGATTCCTTGGATCATGGTGAGTATGAAAATGGGGTGCAATAGGAGTGAAATGGCCAGAAACCTCAAATCCGACGGTGAGCCGATGAGTTTTCCTAAGGCGGCTACGAAAAGTGAAATTACTCTAAGTCCGGTCGATGGTTTTAACTGACAATTGGTAGGTGTGTGTGCTATGAGGTATGGAAAAAAAATCCATGAACGAATTAAAGGGTGGTTGCATGTAGAAAGTGAATTGAACGAAGAACCTAGCTATTTCATGGGCAATGGCTGAAAGTAAAAACTTGAATCATTTGCTCGATAGAGGATGAAAAGGGTTGCGGTTTCCGCCGTGGGAGAGAAGAGATCTGGGCGCTCCTTTTTTCTTTGGAGAGCAGCCTGCGATGTGGTCTGTGGCGCCGGCTGGACAGGGAGCAGAGAGGCTCGACCTCGGCGGCTCAACTTCGACGCCCACCAAACCTTCAAATACCAGATTATCAGCCAAGGAAACTTTGAAACTTTGATTGGAGAAGATAGAGCAACGAGTGGGGGTACTTTATCCTCTTGGAGCACGATCAATCGATGGCTAGAACGGCCGGATGGAGTGGAGAAGAGGGAGGCGGTAACTAATGGCGTCGGTGTTCTGTTTTTGCGGAAAGCAGACAAGCACGTCGGGGAGAAGCACCCGGGGCTGAAGTAGAGAAAAGGGGAGCGGTCTGGCCATGCAGCTGCTTGCCACCATGCAAAGAAATCACGGTGGAACCTTCTCCCGGCGTTGAAGCGCGGAGACAGCAGTGAAACAGAGGGGCTCCGTCGGTTCAGGCACAGGGGAGGCTGACCAGTGTGTCCCACAGACGCCTCACCTTCATCCACTCTCTGTCCCTTCAATTCTCCCAACAAGAATTGTCAGAAATTTCTAGATTTTTGTGGAGAAGCTAAATCAATTATGTAGAACATGATTCTGAAATTGAATTTCAAATTTGGACAAGTTTCAGATAATATTAAATTAAAATTTGGATTTGAATGGAATTCAATGTCCCATTGAATTAAATATAATTTGAGCTCCAAATTTTATGAAAATTGACAGGGATGCTATTTGGAATATTTTTAAAGCAATGGTGAACTCAAATTGTTATCTTGTCAAGGTTTGACAAAAGCTAATTTGAATTTTTGAATTCCCTCTATGGAAGTTTAAATTGGTTTGATTTTTAAATTACCATTTCAATTTATTTTTCCCCTTCACATTTTAATTCTCCTCTCTGAACTTTCTACTCTGAATTTAGGGATTTTACATTCCTCCCCCCTTAAAAGAATCTCGTCCCGAGATTACAAATGAAAGAGACGAAGGTTAAAAGATTACCGGATATGAGATGATAACAAATACGGGTAATTGGATCGAAGATAGTCCTCACTTTCCCATGTCGCTTCTTCACCGGTATGGTTACTCCACAAGACTTTGTAGAAGTACAAAGTCCGCTTCCTGGTAGCGCGAGTCTTTTCATCGGTAATCTAGATCGGATACTCAGAATAAGTGAGATCCGGTTGGAGAGCCTCAAGGTCTTCGGTATGAATTTCAGCTGAGGATTTAAGGCACTTCCTCAAATGAGAGATGTGGAATATATTATGAACTTCAGAGAGTGACGCCGGTAACTCCAAACAATAGCCCACGGGTCCGCATTTTTCAATGATAGCGAATGGACCAATGAATCTTGGAGCAAGCTTTCCCTTCACTCCGAAACGATGAATCCCTTTCAACGGAGAGACACGGATATAAATGTGGTCTCTGATGTCGATGTGGAGAGGTCTCTTTTATCCGCATAGCTTTTCTGACGAGATTGAGCAGCCTTGAGATTGGCTTGAATCACTCGCACTCGTTCCTCGGCTTCATTCACAACATCAATACCATATATCACTCGCTCGCCGGATTCACACCAATTGAGTGGTGTACGACACTTCCGGCCGTAGAGATCTTCATACAGCGCCATCTTGATGCTAGCTTGATAGCCATTGTTATATGAGAACTCCGCCAACGGTAAATGATCATCCCAATTTCTATCGTGCTGGATGGCACAAGCGTGTAGCATATCTTCAAGGACTTGATTCACCTCTTCAGTTTGACCGTTGGTCTGCGAGTGATATGCGGAGCTTAGGATCAGTTTCGTCCCCAATGATGCGTGCAGCTGCTCCCATAAACGAGCAACAAACAACGCACCGTGATCTGAAATAATTGTCCGGGGAACACCGTGCATTCACATGACTCTTGCAATATACAACTCCACATATTTCTTGGCAATGTACTTTCTATGTACAGGTATAAAATGGGCTGATTTGGTTAGTCAGTCGACTATCACCCAAATTGAATCATGCTTGTGGAATGTGAGAGGCAAACTGACAATGAAATCCATACTAATGTCCTCCCATTTCTACGCCAGAATTTTCAGTGGTTGCAGCTGTCCGACCTTTCTCATGTGGTCAACTTTCACCCGCCGACACGCATCACACTCGGATACGTACTTTGCAGTTTCTCTTTTCATCCGCGTCCACCAAAATCTGGTTTTCAAATCTTGATACATCTTGTTGCTGCCCGGATGAATAGAGTACTTTGACAAGTGAGCTTCGTCCAATATTTTCTTCCGAAGTGTCATGTCACGGGGTACCACAATACCGTCTTTAAACCACAAGGTACCATGTTCATCACTCTGGAAGCACTTCATTTCCCCATTCTTCATTCTCCTTCGAATGTGCGACATACCCACATCTTTCTTTTGAGCTTCCATAATCTCCTCTTGTATAGTAGGAACAAGAGCAAGATTAAATAACACTCCATATGTAACCAAGTATAAACTCGACTCGTCCTCTTCCATCGGAGTGATGGACAAATTATTGACGTGAGGCTTGCGGCTTAGCGCATCGGCAACCACATTGGCCTTGCTGGGATGGTAGTGAATTTCAATCTCATAATCTCTGATCAGCTCTAACCATCTTCGCTGTCGCATATTCAGCTCCTTCTGAGTGAAGATATATTTCATGCTCTTGTGATCGTTATAGAGGTGCACTAGATTTCTGAGTAAATAATGCCTCCACATTTTCAAAGTGAGTACCACGACAGCGAGCTCAAGATCATGAGTTGGATAATGCTGCTCACGATTTCGGAGCTGCCGTGATCCATATGCAATCACGCGGCCTTCTTGCATTAACACGCAGCCGAGATCAATGCCAGATGCATCACAATAAACGTCGAAAGATTTGGTCGTATCCGGCTGAGCTAGCACTGGGGCTGTTGTGAGATGTTTCACCAATGCTTAAAATGAAACTTCACATGCCTTGCTCCAAATATATTTAGTCCCCTTTTTCAGCAGCTCCATCATTGGTTTAGTAATTTTTGAGAAGCTCAGAATGAACCTCTGATGATATCCCGCTAATCCGAGAAAGCTACGAACTTCGTGTATAGACGTTGGAGACTTCCATTTCAGCACTTGCACAATTTTGCTTGGATCAATAGTGATACCCTCCACTGAAATAATGTGACCAAGAAATGGTACTTGGCTGATCCAAAACTCACACTTGTTGAATTTTGCATAAAGCTTGTGATCTCGCAATCGTTGGAGCACATTATGCAAGTGTTTGGCGTGTTCTTCCTCCGATTCAGAATAAACCAGAATATCATCGATGAAGACCACAACAAACATGTCCAACTCCGGCATGAAAACTGAATTCATTGAATACATGAAGTGAGCCGGCACGTTGGTAAGTCCGAACGACATGACGAGATATTCATAGAGCCCGTATCTCGTTGATAATGCAGTCTTCAGTATATCCTCCGGTTGGATTTTTATTTGATGATATCTAGACCGAAGATCCATCTTCAAGAATACTTTAGCACCCACTAGTTGATTGAATAAAATATGAATGCGCGGTAGTGGATACTTATTCTTGATCGTCACGGCGTTGAGCGGACGATAATCCACACATAGTCGTAACGTCTTGTCCTTCCTCTTCACAAATAATGTGGAGCAGCCCCAAGGTTATGAACATGGGCGTATGAGACCTTTGTCCAGCAGGTCCTTCAAATGCTCCTTTAATTCTGCCAACTTATTTGGTGCCATCTTGTAGGACCTTCGAGAAATAGGCGTGTTTCTCAGAATCAGTTCAATCTTGAACACGATGTCCCTATCCGGTGGCATACCCGGAAGGTCGTCGGAAAACATGTCCGGATATTCACAGACCACTCGAATTTCCTCAAGCTTTGTGGCTTCCATGTTGTATGTGGCTGGAATTTCTTGGATAAGGCGGTCTAGAATAAGAGTGTGTGGTTCATGTAGTTGAGAGTTTAAATGGACCACACGTGGAACAATGTCGAGAACAGCACCATGAAGGTGTAGCCACGACATTCCTAAAATAACATCAAGCTTCTGACTCTCTAATATAATTAGAGAAGTCGCATATAGATTTTCACCCATCTCAAGTGGTGCCCGATAGACCATCCTATCGGCTGCTACTTTCCCACCCACAGAGCAAATCAAATATGGACATTTTGTGAGAATGATAGGTAACTGATATTTGATGACATATGATTGGCTAATGAAATTATGAGTGGCACCGGAGTCAAATAATATGACTACAGGATTTTGGAGTACAGAAAACATATCCGCAAAGATGGGTTCGCCTTCCGGCATGTCTTTGATAGCTAGGTGGTGGACATTGCCGGGTTTTGCTGCTGTTTTCTTAGGCTGGTTGCGGGGCTGAGCTGCACCCTGATACAGTGCTTGTCCGCTGCCTTGTCGCTGTTCGGGGCAGTCCGTTGAAAAATGCCTAACACAGCCACACGTGTAGCACGTGTATTGTGTCGGGTTCCCGCCAAGCTGTGGACGGAATCCCGGTGCACGTGGTGGAGGTGGATACGCACGCGGGACCATCCTTTTCTGCTGCTGCTGCTGTGGAAATGGCGGTCGGAAATGCGGCGTGTTGAAAGAACGACTGCGGAACTGCTGCAGTCGCGCCGGTGGCTGCCATCGCTGACCGGATGGTGAGCGATACACCACCCGGTATTTCTGTGGACCACCAATGCTGCTGCTCGACGGCGCGCTCTGTTTCCTCTTATCAGAAATGAGCTCGCGCTGAGCATCCTCCTGTACAATCGTGGCATTGACGATGTCGTTGAAGGTGCCGCGATTGCATTGTGCAAGCTAACTTTCATCTTGGGATTAAGGCCCCGGAAGAATGTGTCTCACGTTTTGTCTTCCGTTCTAACATACTCCGGCGTGTACTGCACTAGATGGTTGAATGCGCGGGAGTATTCACGGGCACTCCTCCCGCCTTGCTTCAGCTCCAAAAATTCCTGAAGCTTCCACTTTATTATACCGGGAGGTATATGGTAGGCGCGGAACGCCTACCGGAATTCGTTCCACGTGACCGCATGGCCAGCCGGCAATGACGCGATGTAGTTCACCCACCAAGCACTGGCGGATTCCTGAAGCCGTTGTGCTGCGAACAACGCCTTCTGCTGTTTGGTGCATCGTAGCAGACCGAACTTTACCTCGAGTGTGCAGATAAAGTTGTCCGCCTCCAGAGGCTCCCTGGCCTCTGTGAAGACCGGTGGATGCATCGCCAAGAAGTCTGAGTACGAACTTTGTTGGGGCTGGCATTGCCCATTGTCTTGTCGCCCCCCTTGACGGGATGAATTATGCACCAACATTCTGAGTAACTCGGTTTGCTTGTTGCGCGAGCCGAGTACTGCAGCCAGAATCTCCACGAGAGTTCTCGGAGGTTCAGGTGGTGGTGGTGGAGGAACTTGTTGCTGCGGTGTCGTGGTTTGCTCCCGGGTCGGAGATTCATCCTCACGACCCCGACTAGAGCCTCCCATCTCGGGCATAGAGCATGTACACACCATTCTGCATCCACATGATTTAAAACATGTTTGTTTTCTTCATCCAGTCCATACCATAGTAGTGCGAGTATTGACAATGTGATAATTCCATAACATTCACATATATTGGTAAAGTACAAACTTTATACAAGATATATTATCTCATGACCAAGTTTACAATAGTGAACTCCAAACGATGGACTCCCACTATGGAAGTGCATCTCAACTATACTTGGTCTCTATGAGTTGTCATACACATCTTGTCATCTCCTACACACCCACTACTATTTATAATATGATACAAACATGGCTACAAAATAAACACGAGCAACCACTAACTATACGTTGCCCCTTGATGGCAGTAGTGCTGCCCCGTCCTAATCCGATGCATCCTCATCGACGTACTCGAGTATCTCAGGATCTTCCTCTTCCTCAGAGCCTGAAAGCACCTGCTCACCCATATTCAGAGGCATGGTATGAGCCGGTGGATACATGACTAGGTGCGGCAATTGTGCTTCGACCTCAATCATCATCCTAAAGTTGGTCTGCCTCGAACTCCCAATTCTGAGCTTCTTTGACGGCTTCATCTCGTGCCTCGGTGACTACCAATAGCTGCTCTTGCTGTTGCTGCACCACCAATTGACTCGCCTGCAGTCCATCACGAGCTTGCTGCAGTTCCTTTCGAGTTTGACTCAGTTCGGCGCAAGCTTTTCGTAGTCTAGTGCGAGTGTGATGCAGTGATTCAGCCGGTGATTCGTCAGAGCCAGGAACGAACGTAGGTTCTCATTGATGTAATCAAGAGTGTCACCTCATTCACCCGCTTGCCTCAATGCTTCAATCTGCTGCTCAAGGATTGCTCTTTGTGCAAGAACCACCATGCTGGATGCAGCGGCATAAGTCCCAAGTGTTGTCGATGTTGTGTTGCCATATGGTTGATAGGCTGCAACCATATGACGTTGCCACTCAACACCAGCCACACCACGAAACGGGAGAAGAGCAAACTGTGTCTCAGCCATGGCATCTTGATGAAGCTCACAAAGCTTCATAAGCACTTCACCCGCTGCAATGGCCCACGTGTCCTCCAAACGAGCTCCTAGGGTAGTGACCAAAAAAGGAGCCCATCCATAAAAACGTGGACTAGCAGGGACGTCTACCAGGATGGTGCATGACAATACGCCTCTGTCAACCGTCTCTTGACCCCAATAGTCTGGCATTTCGAGGAATCGAAACTGTTGGAGCATTCCCCACAGCATGATCGTGAAGCCCAAATGGTTGGCGCACGTAGAGAACACCCATCCGTCCGGCAACAGCATCACATCCGCCATCTATAAAAGAAGTATTTGAATGTGTAAAATACTCAAATTGAACAAACTTGGTTGATAAACATATCATGGATGTGAAAATTGAATTATTAACTGAATTCAAATTCAAATGCCAAACGAAACATAACACTGGAATTCTGTCTCAGTTCCTGTTCATTCTGACCAGTCTGGAGAAATTCGAAATTTTCATCCAGTTAAAGGCATATTCAGGACTTGAGTTCAACTACAAAGTTGTAGTGCACTAAAAGTTCTTTCCATAATGTATTAATTTGCCTCCATAAAATTTTTTATAAGGAGATATGATTTTTGAAGTTTGACAGTGTTTCTGGAAAAATTTTGACAGCACCTCATTTGTTTAAGGCTGATTTTGTCCACATTTTTCCAGATACAAAACATCCAAATATGCAAAAATCATAAGTTACAACATTGTTTTATACATCCTCACTATTACAGAAATGCATTATATGAAGTCATTCATCGATTCTACGAAAATATATGATCAAGACAGTGACAGGATACAGAAACTGTCCAGTCTCTGTCCAGATTTAACAGAGTTTGGAAATTTGAAATTTTCATTATTTTACAGGGGGATCTGGTGTGTATTTGAACATAAGAGTTTTATACGACTCTATGAACTTTCCAACCACGTGTGGTAGACCTTCAGGGGTGAATTATACATGAAGTTATGCTGTTCCAAACTTAGTCAATTTTTCTGTCCAGTTCACAGTTTGAACCAGGAACTGGGCAATTTAAGTTCAAATGAAGTTTTCAAATTTTAGATCTTGAAATCTGTCTTGGAGCTGAAAATGAAACTTGTTTATGACTTCCTCAAGTTTCCAAACCATATGTCTGCCTATCACAGTGGCCGCACGATTAATTCTAAATCTGACCAGCATGTTCCAAAATAGAGATTACAAATTCAAACTTAGTACTAAGTTGGAAATTTTTACTTGTTGTCGAGTCAGATCTCCAGCACGGATATCGTTGTCAATGTGCCGGGTGAAACTAGAATTCAATGCTGGTACTACGCCCTCACCAAAGAAAATCCTAAGCTGGTATTCCGGCATACGTCTCAATGGTGGCACTAATGACGTTCACTCAAAAATGTTTTCAACTCGAGCTACTTAAAATGTGGTTAGTGTCCTGCAGCTACACACAAATGGTAGATCAATCATATGGTGCCGTACGGCACAGTCTGCACGAGCGATCATTTCACAATAATATATATGAAAGTAAAAACATTTGCCCGGTATCATTCCATATGGCCTGCCCCAAGCTAAGCCACGTCTCGAGGTACATGACCGGGTTTTCTACCACCCGACGGGATCCCACATCTTTGCATAGTGCTGCACCAGTAGGGGTGCATCGGGTTATGTCCCTCCCGACGGGAGCTCCCACCAATTTTGAAGCATGCTGGGGTACCGCGTGTCATATGCTCTCAGAAACATGGAAAGTTTCAGAGACTCATATTGAAATTTCTGTGCCAAGCCACGAAAACAATCACATGCTACCTCTTGCATGGTGAGCTTACCGCAATTGATCCGCTTGTGGTGGCGTACCTTACCTCTTACCTGACGTTGGAGCGTCATTACAGAATATAATAACACATAAGTTAGCTTGCCACCTTAAGTAACTAACACTATAATAGACCTTATGTGGGCATAGTAACTAATCCTCACTCGACTACTTCTAAGTTTTCAAAAAAGGCTTATTTGGAGCGTGCTATTCCCAATACGGCTCTGATACCAGGCTGTGAGGACCGGGTCCACACATTACAGGAATCACAGAGGGTGGTGTCGTGCGATGCGGCACCCAACAGCACACACGAAAAGGATACAACAAAATACAAAGTTTTATTTATATAAACAGCGGAAATCATTTATACTACTTAATATACAGGGGAAGATAATAAGCTAAACTCTGAGCCTAGCTATGCAAAAGTGCAGCCGTGCAGCCCGGGGACACTACAAACTAGCAGCACACAACAATTTCCCGGTGGCGTGCAGGGCTCCCACTCGGCGGTATACCCCGACGGGGGCATCACCTCATCTTCGGGCCCTTCCTCATACGTCTCATCTGCAAACAACTTAATATAGCAACCGTGAGTACGAAGGCTCAGCAAGACTCAACTGTCTCACCTAAACATGGAACTCTACATGCAGGGATACTTAACATAGAAATAGATATAGCAGTAAATGACTCACCTACAACATGATCCTTATTTTTCAAGTTATTAACAGCAGCTTACAAGTTGAACAACAGTTACTTTAGTGATCATATTTGACAGCAATCATAGTTGCAAAGCAATTGTAAATTAATACATCATATTCTCCTGACTTCTTCAGTATTTACTACGTTACAGCGTAGTGAACAAGCGTTACTCAAATAACCACGAGGGACGGCGATTGCAATCAGTAGACATCGGATAACACATCACATACACCCATTTCTGAAGTGGATGAATCACAATTCAATACTATGTTGTATGCAACAACATTTCAAAGGAAACCCAAATGCCGAACCGGTCCTTCCGTAACGGGCATGAGGTCCCCGCGCGGAGCATCTCTATGCCCGCCGACAAATTTACACCTTGCTACACTCAGCCCACTCCTATAAAACGGTTGGGTAAGCCTCGACACCCAGGTTAACCAATTACATTGGTTTCCTGGTTTTCATATAGACAGTATGCATCAGGTACAGTTCAAACTTGTCCAGCAGGACTGCACACGGATCGGTCCTCAACCGACACAAGCACGGCTACGCATGTGAGACCACGTCTTGCTGGATCCTATCCGCTGCTCGGTCTCAATTTCATATTCATAAATCATTCTTTGATCCAATTCATCCCGTGTGATAAAATCCTATCTCGCGAGTAGATTCCAACTACTCGACTTCTACCGTATTCTTCAAAACATAAGCATAGCATTTTATACTTGTTGGGATGTAGACCTACCCAATACATGATGGGATTTGTGGGTCATGCAAGTGGAGTAACAAGAACCATAGCCCTAATGCACAAAATCATCCTAGACATAAGTGATACAAATAGAAACTTTGAAATAGTACTTAAATGCAAACCGGGCTTGCATGGTTGCGAGTCAGACGGGAAGTTAGCTTCTGGTAGGATACTCTACAAGGCCTCCGGCTCCTCCTCGATCTCGGTCACTATATGATATGCAATATATATAGTACATAAGTGATATTGAAACTTTATAAAAGACTTTCTAAATACTGATCAGGTATGTAAATTATTTTAATTGGATTTGGTATTTTTACAGCGTATACAAGGTGCTATGGGGAAGATATGGACCAAAATTTGGAGATGTTCAAGGAAGCTTGTTGTATCTAAAATTCCAACAAGTAAAAGGCCTCTCTGAATTTTGGTATTAAATTTGGAGCTTTGTCATGGCTACCAGTTGATGATATTGGTAGATTAGGTTTTAATGGTTCTATGAAAATTTGTTTCATATTTTTATGAGCTTCCTACAGAGAGAAATTGATTTTTTCAAGTTTGGGAAAATACTGAAAATGTTTCGATATATTTCTTAATTTTCACCCAGTAACTGCAAGTCCAATGAACTTGAAACTTTGTGGGTCACTGATTTACCCAGTAACTAAAGTCCAATGAACTTGAAATGTTTACTGATGATCAAGGGTGCTTTTCGGAGTGTCTTGACCAAAATTGGGAATTTTCCAATTAGCAGAACAAGGTAATTAATTTCCCAAGCAGTTAGCTCAACGGAATTAATTATGAAAATTCTTGGAGTTTCATGTACAACAAATTGCACCACTGCAAAGTCTGGATCAATATGAGTCTACCGGAATTTCTTGGGAATTATTTGAGAAAGTTTACTAGGAGAAATGGATTTTAGAAGTTTGTTCAAAATCTGGAATTATTTTCCAAGGGAAAAGTTTAAATAATCCAGCCCAGCCTCACCCATTTAAAATGGGCCAATCGCATCTGGGACACACAGAGGGCCACGGGGTCAACCCGCATAGCCACATCAGATCAAATAGCCACAGCAGATCCGAAGGGGAAAACATCAGTCGCTGACCGGTGGGACCCGCCACTCCTTCGTCTACCTCACAACAGCGGCGGCGCTCCTCGCTGGAGCAGCGGCGGCGCCCCGCCGGCTTGCTGTGCCGAGCTCCTCTCGGCACGGCTTTGGCCGCCTGGCCCTAGAATTGGCCGCGCAACAAGATGGTGGGGTCCAATCGAGGCGGCGACGGCCAGAGGCGAGCGCACGACGGCGACGGCGGAACTAGGGTACCGACGATTGTCGTAAATCCATAAAAGATTCCTTGGATCATGGTGAGTATGAAAATGGGGTGCAATAGGAGTGAAATGGCCAGAAACCTCAAGTCCAAGAGTGAGCCGACGAGTTTTCCTAAGGCAGCTACGAAAACTTGAAATACTCTAAGTCCGGCCGATGGTTTTAACTAAGAATTGGTAGGTGTGTGCGCTATGAGTTCATGGGCAATGGCCGAAAGTAAAAACTTGAATCATTTGCTCGATAGGGGATGAAAAGGGTTGTGGTTTTCACCGTGTGAGAGAAGTGGTCTGGGCGCTCCTTTTTTCTTTGGAGAGCAGCCTACAATGTGGTCTGTGGCGCCGGCACGACAGGGAGCAGAGAGGCTCGACCTCGGTGGATCAACTTCGACGGCCACCAAACCTTCAAATATCAGATTATCAGCCAAGGAAACTTTGAAACTTTGATTGGAGAAGATAGAGCAACGAGTGGGGGTACTTTTACCCTCTTGGAGCACGATCAATCGATGGCTAGAACGGCCAGATGGAGTGGAGAAGAGGGAGGAGGTCACTAATGGCGCCAGTGTTCTATTTTTGCGGAAAGGAGACAAGCATGTCGGGGAGAAGCACCCGGGGCTGAAGTAGAGCGAATGGGAGTGGTCTGGCCATGCAGCTGCTTACCCACATGCAAAGAAATCGAGGTGGCACCTTCTCCCGGTGTTGAAGTGCGGGGACATTAGTGAAACAGGGAGGCTCCGTCGGTTCAGGCACAGGGGAGGCTGACCAGTGGGTCCCACAGACGCCTCACCCTCATCCACTCTTTGTCCCTTCAATTCTCCCACCAAGAATTGTCCAAAATTTTTAGATTTTTGTGGAGAAGCTAAATTAATTATGTAGAATATGATTCTAAAATTGGATTTTAAATTTGGACAAGTTTCAGATGAAACTAAATTCAAATTTGGATTTGAATGGAATTCAATGTACCCATTGAATTAAATAGAATTTGAGCTCCAAAATTTATGAAAATTGACATGGATGCTATTTGGAATATTTGGAAATCAATGGTGAACTCAAACTGATATTTTGTCAAGGTTTGAACAAAAGCTAATTTGAATTTTTGAATTCCCTCTATGGAAGTTTAAATTGGTTTGATTTTTAAATTACCATTTCAATTTATTTTCCCCCTTCACATTTTTAATTCTCCTCTCTGAACTTTGTACTATGAATTTAGGGCTTTTACAGTGATAGCATGTGAAGATTTAGACTATCTGAAAACATACATCATCGAGACTATGTGCAAGCCTGAGATGGGTTTCCCACCATCCTTTTTTGATATGCAAGTAAACCTAATCATACATCTTGTTGATCAGATAAAAGCATTGGGGCCACTATTTTACATCATATGTTTTCATTGGAGAGATATTTAGAAGTATTAAAAGGTTATGTGCGGAACCATTCTCACCCAGAGGGTTCAAATATGGAAGGATACACCACTGAAGAAGTGATTGAGGGTTGCACTGATTACATCAAAGATGGAAAACCGATAGGTGTGCCTATAGCAGTACATGAGGGTAGACTACGTGGGAGCGGCAAAGTGGGTAAGAAAACTTTTATCATTCAGGATTACAAGAATGTACACCGTGCACATTTTGGTGTACTGCAACAACTCGCAATAGTCGAGTTGTACATCGAGGAACACCAAATAGAGCTTCACAAAAAAAACCAAGAATGCATAGAGGACTGGCTCATAAAAGAGCACAGAAGATGTTTCACTGAATGGTTAATGGAAAAAATATACCATACAAAAACTCAATAGAAGAGGCAACAATGAAGAAGTTAGCTTCTGGCCCATCTGCTTTGGTGACATCGTGGCAAGCATATGACATCAATGGTTACATATTTTACACTAAAGAAAATGACGGTAAGAGTGTTGCACAAAATAGTGGTTTTCGTATTAAGGCTTATGATTCACAAGGGCAGAAGACCACATACTTCGGGTCCATAGAGGAAATATGGGAACTCGATTATGGCGAAAGAATAGTAATGCCCGTATTTAAGTGCCAATTGGTCAAACATCTTGATGATGTCAAAGTGGACAACTATGGGCTGACACTGGTAGACTTGAACAAAGTGGACTATAAAGATGTCCTGTGGGTTCTCGCAGATCGTGTTGCACATGTTTTTTATATGCAAGATCCAGAAACTGAGAAGATGCACGTAGTTGTTTCTAGAAAGAAAAATATTGTTAGGGTTGAGAATGTGGCAGATAATGAAGAGGAATATAATCAGTATGAAGAGATGTACCTTTTCACTGAACCAAAAAAATCAAGCGCGTAGAGAGAAGCATTAAAAAGGATTTGAAACCCTATATGCGAGAAGATGTCAATGCTGGAAAAAAATGTATGATATATATTGTATATATTTGTATCCTCTGAAATCAACTTAGAACAATGCTCCATTTCAGCTTTAGATAGCATGTTTCAAACATTATTAAATTCAGCTTTTGTAGAGAAGACTAATTTGGACAAGTGATCCTTTTTGGCTTGTTGACTATCATATTTATCACCTTCACATGTTCCATAAGTTATCAAACTATATGTGTATATATATTTCTTCTGAGCTATGATGATCAGGCTTGCCTTCCAAGAGCTTGGTTCTAAACAACATCTAAAAGCACAACTCTTGAAGCTCCTGTCAAGCTAATCCCTTCACAACAAGCTCTTGTAGATGCAAGTAGACCCGTGACTCATCATTTGGATTATTAAAAGCTTCAATTGAAGTCTGATACTTCCCATCCATTTGAGGGCTTGTTTGGATAGGAGTGGATTCACTTCAATATAAGTGGATTGAGGAGAAAGTTAGTTCATTCTCCACTCCAATCCACTTCAATCCAATTAGATTGAGTATGCACAAACAAGCCCGGAAAGATTTCTTTCTCTTCTCTTCATTTTAAAAACTTACGAAGATGCTACTTTATTAGTTCTAATGGCTGAATATATTGACTACAAATCAACACCATCTCTCTTAGTGCTTCGCACAAGCGATGAAGCGAACAACTTCAATCACAAATCTTGTTTTTACCCTTTTCATAGGAATTTGACCTTAATCTTTCAAGCATAGATTTATCAATAAGTGAAGCTTCCTCATCAAACATGTTAATGGCAGTTACAAGTGAAGGGTGTGTTGAAGCTAATGAAATCTCAACGAGATCGAAGATAAAGATATCTTGCATATGAGTGACAATGTCCAGGTTAGACATCATGAAGATATGATGTTGAAGGTTGCCATCATAACTTCACGCTGTCTAACCTGGACATTGCCACTCATATGCATGATCTCTTTATCTTCAGTCCAATTCAGATTTTGTTAGATTCGGCACACCCTTCGCTTATAACTGCCACTAACATGTGTGATAAAGAAGCTTCACTTATTGATAAATCTATGCTTGAAAGATTAAGGTCAAATCTCTATGAAAGGGTAAAAACAAGATTTGTGATTGAAGTTGTTCGCTTACTCACTTGTGTGAAGCACTAAGAGAGTAGATACAGATTTTTAGTCAATATATTTAGGCATTAAAACTAAGAAAGGAGCATCTTCCTAGGTTTTCAAATGGACAGGAGGGAAAGAAATCCTTCAAATGGATGGGAAAATCCTTCCAAGGGATCGTCAGGCATCAATTGAGACTTTCTAGAATCCAAACGATCGGCCACAGTTGTTACTAGCATCTACAAGAGCTTGCTGTGCAGGAATTAGCTTGACAGGAGCTTATCAGCATCACAGGCGATTCTTAATTAACAAGCAGCCTGTGGAAACAATGACTTTTCCCAGGCGGTTCTTCAATAAAAACCGCTTGTGATGATTGAACCAGTACATACGGTTCTTAAACAATGATCGCCCGTGAAAATCATGTATTTACCCAAACGGTGGTTAATTAAGAACCGTCTGTGAAGTTTGTTAGAGTACAAGCGGTTCTTAATTAATAGCCGCCTGAGAAAATCATGTATTTATCCAGGCGGTAGTTTTTTAAAATCCGTCTGTGATGTTCTATCATCACAGGCGGTTATTATATCATTCGTCATCACAGTCGCATTTTTTACAGACCGTCTGTGTTTGAAAAATCGATGCGTCTGTGAAAATACTATTGTAGTAGTGGTAACGAACATTTAAGCGGTCCGTCACTATAATTTTGCTTTGTAGTAGTGGGTCCTTCAGTGGTTCTCCATTGGAAATGTGGCGAAACCTCTTAAATGTCTATCACTGTTGGCTGATTTTTAATCGCGGATCATAAGTGAAACCGGTCGTCTTGCATTTGTAGTGATGTGTTTTGACCCATGAGCGCTCAATGCTGTCTTTTGTATTTATCACTAAAAATCCCTGTTTAGTAGTATGTAGCCCCACGGGCCATGGCAGATTTAACTAGTTACGCTAATTTTTGCCCTCCCCGCATCTTTGAGGCCCTACGCTCAACATCTTTTCCAAATGCTGGTCCATGCTTGGTCGGTCTAATCTTGTTTAGTCTTATTAGTGTGTGTTTAATCTTGTGTTGAGTTGTGGACTGAGTGTGTCGTAGCAGCGTGCAGTCTGTTAGGCGAGCACATCGGGGTGCACAGGTGCCGATGAAAGCAGTTGCATGCGCATGAGAACTGGGCAGTGGTACATGCAAGTGGTGCATGTACGTGCACACAACTGACGGCATGAAGCCAACGGCTGCAGAATATATCTTCGAGTTAGTTGCCGTTATGCGCGGTGTGTGGCCGTGTCCCTCGCCGATCTAACCAGAAGTGGAGTACGTGCTCCTACCATGGCCTATAAAGCGCCATGTCTCAAGTGAAGAGAAGTGACAAGTAGTGCGGTGCTTAGAGTTAGTGAGTGGTGATGGCCGAGGAAAGGCATGTCTGTGTTGGGTAGTGTAGTGCCAAGTGCAGGTGTTGGCAATGTAGTGCCAAGTGCTGGTGAGTGAAGCTGGAGTGTGCAGCGAGTAGTACAGTGTGTGTGTGCTGCCGTGAGTGCCTCGTGAGAGTGCTAGTGTATTTGAGTGCTGGCCGTGTGGAGCCAGAGGGTAGAAGCCTGGTGAAGGTTGGAGTGTGTTTGTGCTTGAGTCAATATATAGTTCTTCTTCTGTGATTTTTTTGTGCAACTGTGTGTGAGCTGGGCCAACAATGCTTCGGCTGTCCAAGCTATGAATCTTATACGCTCTGCTTTTGAACAAAAATATACTAATCCAAAAGTGACAAAAGAGGTGACATGACCGCTATGGTGTCGATCGATGGAGCTACCGTATCTTCCTCCAAGAATCCCTGGCAACAAGCAAGGAATTCTAGACACAGAACAACCAAAGATCGATCAAGTATTGGACTCACTACAGGAAACGTGAACAATTACGTCGGGCCGCAACAATTACGTGAGCCAGTCGACATAAGTAGCGTAACTTACGTCGGGCGTTGGTAACCAACGTAAGTTTCCTAAGTTACGGCAGCCAAAGAAACCGACGGCATTAAACAACTACTAACGTCGGCCTGTGCCCGCAGCCAACGTAAGTAATAGAGCCGACGTTGTCACATACTTACGTCAGCCCTGATGTCGGCCAACAAAACTTACTGCGGCCAACGTAAGTGTGGAAATATCCTTATCCGCGCGAGCCGAGCGCGCACGCGCACCTCTTCTTCTCTTTCCCTGCCGGTTTGCTTTTCCCACGCCACCACCGCACAGACGCCGCCGCCCGATGCCGCTGCCCGTGCCGCCCAACGCCGCCACCCGCGTTGCCCGGCGCTGCCGCCCGTGCCACTCGCTGCCCGACACCCCGGCCGCGCCCCACCGCGCCACCCCGGCCGTGCCCCACCTCCACGGCGCTGCCCCACCGCGGCCGCGTGCGCCAGGAGCCAGAGTGCCTCCGCCTCCTCGCTCTCTCGCTAGGTAAGGCCTCCACCTTCTCCTCGCCACACTGCACTTCTCTCCCCCCCTCCACGCCAGCCTCCACCCTCCATGAGCCCCCCTCACCCTCACCCTCTCCACCGCGCCGCCGCCCCTCCTCCTCGCGCTCCACCTCCCTCCCCCCTCCACGCCAGCCTGCACCCTCCCTGAGCCCCCCACCATCCCCCTCCTCGAGCCCCCCCCTCACCTTCAGCCGCCGGCCTCCACCCTCACCATCACTCTCCCCCTCCCACCCCTACCCTCACCCTCACCCTCCCCGAGCCCAAGTTAACTGCAAATCATGTTTGAAATTCAAGCTTCAATGAAATTTGCTTAATTTGCTTAGTATATATTATGCTTAATTGGTTTAGTGTAGATCAAGTTTCAAATGCTTAATTGCTGCATTTGATCAAGTTTCAATCAAATTCAAATTTGAAATTGAATTTAATTGCTTAAATTTTGCTTAAATTTCTTAATTGTTTACTTAATTATGCTTAAGTGGTTAATTATGCTTAATTTGCTTAGTGTAGATTATGCTTAGTTGGTTCTGTGTAGATTATGCTTCTTTTATGCGCCGAGCTTGACCGCCGTGGGGAGGGCGGAGATGGGGGTGGCCGACCGTCGGGGTGCTGCAACGCCGGGGTGGCCGGTGTGAGGGGGTGCGATGGGGGCACCGAGCTCAGGCGCCATGAGGAGGGAAGCGCTGGGGACGGCTGGCTATCGGGTGCCGCGACGTCGGGGGTGGCCGGTGGCTCTAAGAGAGAGAGGGGATGGTTTATCTTCTTCTACTATTTTTGATGGAGTTGTCGACTCGAGGTCGACGTGACCTTTGAGAGGCGCTTCATCGATGCAAGCCTCGTCCATTGGGCCCTCAAGTGGTCGTCTCTCGCAAACCCAGTTGGAGCTCCTTGCCTTAAAGGAGACGTTGGCGCAGACCTAGGCAGAGCTGGAGAGGTCGAGGGCTGAGGCAAGGGAGGACAAGAAGCGGTGGTGGTAAGTAATTTAAACTACTGTAGTTCAATTTCATAGCATTTCAATAACATGTATCTTCTAATATTTTGCAATGGCAGACTCTTGCTCGAAGCAGCGGTCAGGATATCAAGATTCCTGCGCTTCCACCGTAGGAGACCCCAGAGTCGGTAATAAATTCTTTCTTTAATACTGTGCTTTGTTTCATATGGGAGATCCCAGATTTCAACTCCAACAAGGGCTAATCCTGCCTGCAAATCATGTCTTGTTTTTTGTGTATATTAAATAAGCCTAATTCTACTTTCTGAACTTGACCATTCATTTCAAGCACAATCTCTACGGGAATGTCAAAGTAGGGAGGAGCTTTCCTGTATGTACCCATGACAGTTGCACAAGCAAACCACACACACCCGTCATCATTTATTGTCTATAGTTGCATCTGGAATTTGTTGTCATCATCACAGTCATGACATCCCCAGGTGATTCTTGATCTAGATGTCCATTACTGTTCTATATTCATGGGCAAAACCTAACATTTGTAGAGTAATTCTTATACTTGTTTTGCCTAAAGTTCTGCCTCCTTTGTTACCAATGTTACATATGATATCTGGAGTTTTCTTAAAATTTCAATGAGGATAAGATGAAAACTAAGTTGAATTTTAGCTTCTGGTATAAGTGCAGTTGTATGGCAAAATATTTTAAAAGAAGTATTATATTATCTTGTGAAGCTTGAAGATACAGGGAGCTTGAATGCTTGATTGCCCAAATTTTGGGTATTCAGTTGTATTAAAATGTTTCTGGTACCATAGGTGCAGTTGTATTCCGGTTCCAGTTTTGGTTATTTATGTGTTGGTTTATGATTCTTTACAGGTCTAATACAGGGAATATATGGTTCTTTTGCAGGGTTCTGGAACGACAGCGCAAACACCTTCGCCACACGTACCGGCACCCGGAGGGATGCGCCGAGAAGATCTCAGCTCTGGAGGTAGTGGAGGGGCTAGTGTGTAGCCCAGTAAAATTGTGTTGTTGTTGATGTATTAAATGTTTTAAAACTGTTGTCTGTCTGTCTATATCTGTGTTTGAAACTGTATATCCGTTATGTGTTCTCGCCATCGTGCGAGTTAGTCAGTTTCCATTTTTTAAAAAAACAAAAAACGTAACTTACGTCGGCTATGGCTATACCAATGTAAGTTAGGACGTGTAACTTACATCTGTGGCCTGACCGACGTAAGTTAGGACATGTAACTTTTGTTGGCCCAGCCGCAACTGACGTAAGTTCTCCGGCCCAGCCCGCCGCCCATCCCGATAACGTACTTACGGCGGTTACGGGACACTAAGAAAGTAACTTACGTCGGCAACCGACATAAGTTATCTTAATCATGTCCAAACTTCTTCGTCAATTGGGAAATGACATAATTAACGCAAAACTGACATAGTTAAGTAACTTACGTGGTAAAGGCCCTAATTACATCGACCTTGCCGACATAATTGATCAGGATTCCTGTAGTGAATATTGGAAGGCTATTACAAAATCAGTGTTGTACTCAGGTGTGCACACCAAAAGAGGACATCATCACTATAGGAAACACAATCATTTCCACCAGCCGACCATCGCAAATAGGCTAATTTGCGATGGCCCACACCGTGCAGTTGCAAAAATGCATTTAGCTGTTGCAAATTGGATGTTAATTTGCAATGGTCAGACCAAAAGCCATCGCAAATATATTGGCCGTCGCAAATAGGCGTTGTCTGCGACGGCCAAATCTAGGGCCGTTGCAATTTACGTGGCGTCGCAAATTAAAGAGATATACCCCAACCCACCCTCGGCCCAACTCACTTCACGAGCCTCTCGCCCTCCCGCTGCCGCTCCCCACTGTGTGCCTGCCACTTCCGCCGCATCTGTGCTCCCGCCGCCACTGCCGCACCTCCGGCTCTCAAGTAAGCCCCACCTCGTCCTCTCTCCCTCCCCCCTCTTTCGTGGCTGCCGCGAGCCCCCTCCCCACCCTCGCTCCCCCTCCCATGGTTGAGCACCCCCCACCCTGCCCCCATGGCCGAGTGCCCCCCCCCACCAACCACCCTCCCATGCCCTAGTGCCTACACCCCCCACCCTCCCTCCCCCTCCCATGGAAGAGCCTCCTCCCCACCCTCCCTCCCATGGCCGATGCCCCCATCCTCCATGGATGAGCGCCCACCCCCACCCCTACCACCTCCCTCCCCATCCCATGGCCGAGCGACCCCCCCCCCCCCCCCCCCCCCCCCGACTACACCCTCGCCCCCCCCCTCCCGTGGCCTAGCCTCCTCCCCACGCCCCCCCTCCCGTGCATGTCCGAGCCCCCCTCCTATGCAATTGAATTGAAATGCAATTGAATTTTGGATGAAATTGAAATGTGAATGCAATTGAATTTAGAAATGCAATTGATTTGTTGATTATGCAATTGAATGTTGAAATGCAATTAAATTGTTGATTATGCAATACAATATTATTTTTATATTATATTTTTTATTATGCAATTGAATTTGCTATGCTTTTTTATATTATATTGTTTATTATGTTGTTAGTTAGGATAATTGTTTAGTAGTTAGTTTATTATGTTGTTGATTAATTAGTACTTATTGTTTATTTATATTTAATTTTTTTGAGTGATAACTTTATATATGTAATTAAATGGGTTTCAAGCCTACCCGGCCTGACACAGCCCGACCCGACATGGCACGACACACATTAAACGCGTCTGTGCCCTATAGACAATTATAGTCGTAACGTATGCATATAGCCAATTGGGATGCTTGAAGACATGGGATGGCGGGCCCGACTCACATTTAATGATAATGTATTCGTCAAGATGGGCACAAAGGCAAAAAGCAACAGTGATGACGGCAAGCTCCCGCACGTGGATGGCGGGCCCCGACGGGTGGTTTCCTCCTGTTCATTCCTCCTCTCTCGTTCTTTCCTCACCTCCTGTCTCATTCTTCGACAGTTGTCAACAAAGCTTGAAGAGTTGCACCATTTCGGGGGAGGGGGGGTGCAATGTAAAACAAGTGAGGTTATGCTGCCAAAATTTTGTTCAGATTCAGGTTTTGTATCTCATTATTAGTAGGATAAATCCTGCATAAATTAATGATAATTTCTCTAACTTTAAACTGCAGAGTCAAACATGGGTGAAGCAGTTGGATGTATACTGGTTGGAAGAGCAGAACTGGTGGTCACTCGGAAGAGTGGTACACCAAGTTCGATAAATTTTTGGATTGAGCATTTTCATTGTCAACGGATGATAAGGTGCGGTGCCCATGTACGAAATGCCGGAACACCAAGTTTTTGAATAGAATGGATCTTTCATTTCACTTATGTCGAAACAGTTTTATGCCACATTATGAGGTGTGGACCTTCCACAAGACTAAATCTCGAGTCGTATAAGAAGTGGATGAGAATGATGATAGAACGGGGGTTGATAGTATGGATGAGATGTTAGAAGCTATGAAAGCGGAGGATCCTCTTACAATGGAGGCAAACAAGTTCTTTGTTGAGCTCCAAGAAATCAAAATAGTCGTTGCATGAACACATGGATGTGTCTGTCCTTGCTTTCATGACAAGATTTATGGTAATTATGCCTAAGTACTTTTTTCCATCAACTGATAAAATGATCTCATGAAATTGATATGCGATATCCTTCCACAACCTCACAAAGCGCCTAAAGATATGTATCAGTCGAAGAAATTGATGTCTATTGATGGTATGAACTATGAGTAAATCAATGTGTGCATAGACAACATCATGCTATTTTGGAAAGAGCACGCCAACGAGAACATTTGCTTGAAATGTGGTAAACCAAGGTATGTCAAAGTTTTTAATGATGATGGTGATAATGTGATGACAGATGTCACACATAAGCAGCTTTGTTACTTGCCCGTGACTCCTCGGTGAAGCGGTTGTTTCTTTCAAAAAGAACTGCAAGACTCATGTGATGGCACAAAGAAGGTAAATGTGAGAACAATTAATTCTTAACACATACATCTGACGGTGATGCATGAAAGGCGCTAGACCATTTCAATCCAGTTTTTTCTCGTGATGCAAGAAATGTTTGCATCGGGTTAGCAACATACGAATTCTCAACATTCAGTACAAAAACCACGCCATACTCTTGTTGGCCCGTCATTTCGTACAACCTGCTACCGATGTTTTGTATGAAGTACGAGTTCATGTTCCTCAGCCTCATTGTACCTGGACCGGATCATCCTGAGTCACATCTCAACGTGATGTTGAAACCGTTGATTGAAGAATTGAAAATGTCATGGACAGGACTCGAAGTGTATGACAGTTACAAGATGCAGAAATTCAACCTTCGAGCTGCTTATTTGTGGTCCATCCATGATGTGCAGGCATACGGCATGTTTTTCGGATGGAGCAGTCACGGTCGTCTGACGTGTCCGATATGTGCTTCGAGCACGGATTGCTTTCGACTAACTCATGGAGGAAAGATATCTTACTTCAATTGTAATATACGTTGGTGTTGATATTTCCTACGCACTACTAACAATTCATCACTAGCAGGGGTGACATAAATGCTTGTTAATAGATTTTAGATTACACATATAAATCCGCAAGCGCACAAAACTATCCATGTAGCATTTCTCCTCTAAGAGTATTCCCAAAGGGTGTCATTTATATTCTCCCAAAGGAAGGCTAGATGAAGTAAAGCAATCATCAAATGGAGAGGCTAGGTTGGTCTAGGTAGGGTTCTAGCAAGGATGGATACATGATATTTGGAGTAGTGTGACACACACAAGAGCACTCTATCCCAAGGGGATAAATGAGGTAAAAAGGGATTATGCTAAGGGCTAGGTAGAGACTCCTATTATGCTTCTAATGTACATATACATAGCCTAAGTTAGTTACTAATGATTATATTCATTATGAATTCTCATGCTAAGTGGATTAACACATCGGGCACAGGTTTACCCCAAGTAATACTAGGATGACTCTTGCCAAGAGCTTGTGGTATAGTCGAACGTGGAGGATTACAAAGGACAAATAGGGCTATCACCACCAACTGCCTACCTCTTCAATCCGTGGGTCTACGAGACATTCAACGCTACTTATCTATCCTAGCACTATGCTAGCATATTAAGTAGCCTTAGAAGCCAAGGCACAAGCCATCCTAAGGCAATGAACTAAATCATCATTGAACCAATGTTAATTCATAGCATAAGTGATTCATATTAACATAATCATGTCATAGGTAATTAGACTATAGTGGGGGTTTGTAGTGTGTTTATGATGATATTATGAGAGTGGTATAGCATAATCATAAATACTACTCCTACCACTAATATGGAATCCATAATCAAACAAGAAACACTTCATCCAAGTATATAAACAATAGAAGACTAAAGATATCATCTTTAAAGTCACAAATACAAATAGGAATATGAGAGCCATACCTTTGCCAATTAGGAATTTGGAAGAGACTCCTTTTACTCCTCTCCTACTTGGACTATGGACTAGAGGCTCTCCTCTCTACAGCCTACACTTCTCTAAACCTACGGAGAATAGTGTATACAATGGATGAATACTCATGTGGTGTGTGTTGAAGTGAGGGGTCCTATTTATTGCTTGGAGAAGGGTCGGTTCCCGCCACCAAAAGCGCGTGAATCAGTCACTACTGACTTCTTCAAGCCGGGAGGAGCCAACACGCGGAAGTTCACTAGGTTTGGCGCCAGGTAGGGGTTGGCCGAATCACCAGGTCGGCCGACCTAGTCCTAGCTCGAAACAGCCAGTGCTTTCTCCAGGTGACTTCCATGTGGGTCCCATTGACTGATATATCGTGTACACCATTGGAGGCTTGAATACTTCTGTTTCGGGCCATTTGATCCATGTGGTGCCACATGTCGGTGTTTGATTGGCTGAGATGATAATTTATAGGATCCATCCCCTTGTTTCACTTCACTTTTACATAAAATACCTTTATGCACTATTTTCTCCAAGGACAAGTGGAAATAAGTTAAATAAAAAGGTGATGTGTGCAAGAAATGAGAATCCCTTCACATAATTGAGTTACATTGACGTGTGAAATTGGTATATAAGAGCCGTCAAGAAACTCGCCCAAGCTTATCCTTTGCTCATCCCGAGCAAAGTCAAGACTTTAGGTTGATGATCAGGAGTTGCTATTATGTTATATTTTTCAAAAGTACCATGTGCACAACAAAATACTCTACCTAGTATTGCAAAAATTGGCATGATACTTCACCCATATCAAGTCATTATGGGGCTTATGCCATCTCCGATTCATGGGTGGTTGAAATATAGAACAACAAATGGAGCACACATAACCTAGGAATCAAGTTTCACTCAAATTTTAGAGAGTTCATTTTAGATTTTAAGTATCTAAATTTATTCTCTCAGTCTCTCCTTTTTGTGTAGTTGATATGTATCCTCACCAAGGCATTGTGCCTAAATTCATCCTACTTCTACAAAAGGCTTGTATGTGGAGCTTTGAAATTCCCAGATTGTTATGCAGCTAGCCTGAAACGAGCCGTGAATGTGAACACAAGAAACCTCACTGGGTTGAAAAGTCATTATTATCACATTATCATGGAAAGACTCTTACATGTTATGTTTTGAGGCTATATAGATGATGCGGTGTGGAATGTTTTAGCTGAACTCAACTATTTCTATAGACAACTTTGTGCTAAAGAAATCAAGATAGAGATGATGGATAAGTTAGAGAAAGAGATACTGTTACTTTTATGTAAGATGGAAAAAATTATCCATCGGATTTCTTCAATCCAATGCAACACTTGCTTATCCATCTTCCATTCAAAGCTAATGTTGGCGATCCTGTGCAATATAGGTGGATGTATCACACTGAAAGAGCGCGATGATATTTGAAACCAATGGTTGGCAATAGGGCAAGGGTAGAAGGGTGCATCGCTGAAGGATGTGCACTTAAGGAAGTAGGATACTTTTCAAGTGTCTACTTTGCATAAGAACACAATGTCAATACTTAGCGATGCGATACAATGTGGACGAAGTACCCCCTTGTAGCGACCTCTCCATTTTTCAAACAAGAGGCACTACTGTTGGTAGCTACATGACCTACATCCTACCCGAACATGACAGGACTGTTGCTTTACTCTACATGTACGCAAATAATAGATGGCATGCAGGAATACTTCGAGTAAGTGTTTATCCTACATTTATGCTAATCGACATATTTGCTACACATGTATTCTAAAAAGTTTTTTTTTCACGTTCAACGAGTTCTACAAACAATGTTGGCCACATAGGCATCAACCTACGGCCAAACAAGTAGAAGGGATGTGACAAGAAGAATTAAATGGAGGGTCATGTTTCCTATCCTGGTTTCGAGATTATGTAATACTCTCTCGTCTTCTATATATTATAAGTTACTATTATTAAAGAAATATTCTTTTAACTTATGACCATTTTTGACAGTGCGTGACTCACAATGTCCATAAAGATTTGCGACAACTATCTTACGGATTGGTGAATGTTAGAAGCTAGGGTCGACATGACGTAAATGGCTTTTGACTCCGTACAACTCATTTTGAAGCTCTTCATTGTCTTGCGACAACATCAAATTCCGATGTTGTGTCGAGAGCAATTGACACTCAAGGGAATGAAACCAATTATTATGGGATCATTAACAAAATCTTTGAATTTACTTTTACCAGAAATAAGGCACTTTGAGTTGTCTTCTTTGACTGTGACTTGTTTGATAACACTCATGGAACTCGAGAAACCAGTTTGGAATGGTGGAAGTCAAACACAAGGACTGACTACGAGGTTACGATACATTTGTTCTTGCACCCCAAGTGGAGTGTATTATTTACCTTATCCATGCACAAAGCTTAGTGCTTGGTGGGTGGTATATAAGGTGAATCCTCGTGAGCAGATATATACTCCTGGGGTTGATGGTTACAATGATAGTGAAGAGGTTGAAGAAGTGTACCATGAAGAAAAGTTGCTAGACACTTATGTCGTCAAGCCTGGTGCACGACTCGATCAATTAGTTGGAGATGTTGAAGATGTAGAGACAGATGATATGCAAAAACATAAATTAGAACAGGTCATGATGAAAGATCATTGGGCTGGTTTAAGGAGTAAGGCACATGATAATGATGTCGATGAATTTTGAAAGTTATTACAGGTAATGTTTTCTTGAAGATAGTAACATGAACTTTGTATAACTTATTTGCATATTTACTAATTATCTATTAAAACAGGATGGCATCAAAGAAGGGTAAGAAGGTGGCGGCGACGAGGGGGTTCTTCCCCTCTAGAGCTGAGGACGCTTTCGCTGGTGCCTCGGCGATAGGGAGCAGACGCTCTCACCTGCTCGGGCACGTTCTAACCAGCTTTAGGGCCTCGTCACAGCAGCCCACACAGGTAAATTTCACTAGTCTTTGATAAATTCATCAAATTCAATTTCCAAGTAAACTTACTTATGAATTATTTGAATGTTGTAGTCCTCACCAACTGACTCAGAGGCTACAACGCCAGTTGAGCTTGGCTACACTTCAGTGAGCCAGCCGCAAGCCTTCTATTCTTTAGCCTTTTGACTCGGCTGGTGACGAACCTTCTGGGTCACCAGACGTGATGCCCAAGCAGAGGTGGCAGACGAGGAGGACTCACTTTGTCAGTCCTCCAGCGGTCCCTTCACAGAGGATCGTGATTCGTCTAGTCGAGGACAGGTAATAAAATCATAGTGTTCAATTCTGGTTTCTTTTGGTTACTTAAGTAATGAATCAATAAATGTCTTGCAACGCTTGGTACGACGCATCTTTTAGCGGTGATAGACACCACAGACCGGTGAACGGTGTCCTTGGGTCCTTAGTGCGTATGCACTATCCCAGGGTCATCGACGGGGTGCCTGATACTTCATGGGAGGACTACGCATGCGCCCCTCACCAGGAGCAGCACAACGTTCAGGAGGCCATATGGGCTGATTTTATGGTAAGTATGGTAAATAAAGTTTCTATATTTTTCAGCTTCTTGCAACATATCAGGTCCAAACACTTGATTTTCTCCTATCTCATTCAGAACAAAGGTGTCCTACACTTCCTCCCATATAATGCTTCATAGGTGACATTTTCAAGCTTGCTTGGTAACTATTGTTATATGAGAATTCCGCATATGGCAAACTTTTGTCCCAACTTTTCCCATGCTTCAAGGCACAAGCTCTTAACATATTCTCTGGAATATGATTGGTCCTCTCAGCTTGTCCATCCATTTGAGGGTGATACGCTGAGATGAAATTCAACCTTGTTCCCTATGCTTCATGCAATTTTTGCGAGAACCTAGAGGTAAATTGAAAACCTCTATCCGACACTATCTGCTTTGGAACTCCATGTCGGCACACAATATGCTGCATATATAGGTCTGCCAGTTGAATTGCAGTATACTTGGTATTGACAGGGATGAAGTGAGCTGACTTGGTCAACCGATCTACAATTATCCAAATTGAATCATAACCGGACTGGGTGCACGGTAAACCAACTATAAAGTCCATTCTGATTTCTTCCCACTTCCATTCCAGAATCTTCAATGGCTGCAATAATCCAGCTAGCCTCTGATGTCCAGCTTTGACCTGTTGGCACACATCACACAATGCTACATATTCAGCTATGTCCTTTTTCATGCTGGCCCACCAATAACATGTCTTCAAATCCTTGTACATATTTGTAAAACTGGGGTGAATTGAGTATGGCGAGTCATGTGCCTCTTTTAGTATTGTTTCTCGGATATGCTTATCATTAGGCACAACAATCCTTTTTCCAAGCCATAAAGTACCATGGTCATCCTCATCAAACCTAATTTCCGTTCCTTATTGGGTCCTTTCTTTGCTCTCCTGAATTTCCCCGTCCTTTGTCTGACCCTCTCGAATTTCATGCTCTAAGGTTGGATTTAACTCCATTATCCCCATCTCATTTACAAATCCAAGGTTCAACCGTTCAAACTCCTTACATATCTCGGATGGCAGCTCTTGAACTGTGAGCTGGTGACTTACTCCCTTCCGGCTCAAAGCATCGGCCACTACATTAGCCTTCGCTAGATGATAATTGATTACCACATCATAATCTTTAATGAGCTCCAACCATCTTCGTTGCCTCAAATTCAGATCCGTTTGTGTGAAAATATACTTGAGACTCTTATGATCCGTATAAATTTCACACCAATGTCCAAGGATATAGCGTCACCAAATCTTCAATTCATGTACCACGGCTGCAAGTTCCAAATCATGCATTGGATATATCTGCTCATGTTTCTTCAATTGTCTTGATGCATAGGCTACCACTTGACCTTCTTGCATGAGCACACATCCAAGTCCTTGTCTTGATGCGTCGCAATATCTATCAAAACTTTTGCTCACATCCGGCAATATAAAATTGGGGCTGTTGTTAACCTTTTCTTCAACTCCTCAAAACTTTCTGTGCAAGCTTGAGTCCATCGGAAAGCTTTACCCTTCATTAGCAACTCTGTCATTGCCTTGGCTATTTTGAAGAAGTCCTTGATGAATCAACGGTAATATCTAGCCATCCCAAGAAAACTCCGAATCTCCTTTACATTATGTGGGGGTTCCCATTTCAACTTGTCCTCACTTTTTCGGAGTCGACCGATACTCCTCCTTCTGAGATGATATGACCCAAAAATGATACCTCTTCCAACCAAAATTGGCATTTGCTGAACTTGGTATACAGTTGATGCTCCCTCAATTTCTGCAATGTGAGCCTCAAATGTTCCTCATGTTCCTCCTCGCTTCTTGAGTAGATCATAATGTCATCAATGAACATCACTATAGATTTATCAAAGTACTCCATGAAGACCTTATTCATGAGGTACATAAAATACGCAGGTGCGTTTGTCAATCCAAAGGACATAACTGTATACTCATAAGATCCATACCGTGTCCTGAAAGCTGTCCTGGGTATGTCCGATGGTCTAATCTTCGATTGAAAGTATCCCGACCTCAAATCAATCTTGGAAAAGACACATGCACCCTTCATATGATCAAACAAGTCTTCTATACGTGGCAAGGTGTACTTGTTCTTGATGGTCACCTCATTGAGAGCTCGGTAATCCACATACATTCTTTGTGATCCATCCTTCTTATCCACAAAAAGAACAGGCACTCCCAAAGGTGAAGAGCTTGGATGAATAAAACCCTTCTCTAGTTGCTCTTAAATCTACTTCTTGAGCTACGCTTACTCCTTAGGAGGCATCCTATATGGCCTCTTAGCTATAGGTGTAGTTCCAGGTATTAATTCAATAACAAATTCAATGTCGCGATCTGGTGGCATACCTGGCAACTCATCCGAAAACACATCCAAGAATTCACGCACCACTGGAATCTCCTCAATTGCGGCACCAGTCATGTGATTTAGCTCCAATTGCTTCGGTGCATGTTGAGACGCTTCAAACTCTATGGTGATCCCTTCCTCATTGGTCAACTTCACCATCTCTATGGCACATTCAATGACTCCATTGTGCTTCCTCAACTAGTCCATACCAAGTTTAATGTCCAATCCTTGAGAACCCAAAACAATGAGGTTGGAAAAGAAGTCTACCCTCCTTATTCTAAGGCTTACTTTTGGACATACTATATTTTTCCTCATCTCTCCTCCAGGAGACTTAACCAATAGAGTATACTTCATATGAGAGATAGACAAACTATACTTGGCAACATAATTTGATGCAACGAATGAATGCGATTCTCCAGAATCAAATAACATAGTCGCTGGGTTGGAGTTTGCGAGAAACATACCAATGACCATGTCATACGCTTGTTGCGCTTCCTGCGTAGAGACATGGTTCACATTGCCACGAGCAAAATTTTGCTGTCCACGGTTCCCTTGCAGCTATCCTTCATTGGGTCTTGGGTCCTATCTTGGAGTATGGCTTCCTTGACCAAGGCCTGACTTAGGACGTTGAACTGTAAAGTGTCCTGCTTCTCCACTTGTATAGCACATCCTAACTGCACCAGAATTTGGTCAAACTTGATTATGAGCATTTGCACCAAGAATATTGGCACAAGGTGCATAGGGCATTGGAGGCCTAGGTGCTTGCATGATAGGGCGTTGCTGCACGAATTGAGCTGGGCGTGGTGCATATCAGGGCGTTGTACAGGAGAAGAAGAGCTGTAATAAGGTGCATTAGGTGGTGCAAAGTGAGGGCGCACATTACTTGCTTGTTGCTGTCCATGATATGGCGCCTTCCTCTTAGTGTCTTGCTCCATCTCACGGACCTTGTTCCCCACAACAATTGCTTTGTCCACTAGCTTCTGGAAGTTGGCATATTTACAATTGAGCAATTGTACCTGGATCTCATTGTTCAAGCCCCTCATGAACAAGTATTGGTTCCGGCTATCCCAACTCACATCCTCAGGCGCATATCTTGAGAGTTGTGTTAATTTATTGAAGTATTCACCCACAATCGATCTTCCTTGTCTCAAGTTATCAAACTCTTTCCTCTTCAAGATCATAACACCCTCGAGCACATAATGAGAAAGAAAGCTCTCCTTGAACTCAGCCCAAGTAATCCTCTCATGGTTCCCATGGGCATTGCATAGCAAATCCCACCATATAGTAGCTGCTCCAACAAGTTGATGAGATGCGAATAGCACCTTCTCCCGGTCACTGCCTTGGACTATTGCAAGTTTTTTCTCCATGGACTTGAGCCAATCATCGGCATCTATAGGGTCAGCAGCTTGAGCAAAGGTCGGCGGCCTAGTCCTCATGAACTCCCCCAATCGGTTATGAGGAGGTGGGGGCGGCGGTGGAGGCATGCATGCCTGATTGTTGTTGTTACCAGCCTGCAACTATCCCATAGTCTATATCATGGTCTGCATGAGCTGGTTCTGCATGGCAAATAACTGCTCAAGATTGATAGCTCCCAAGGCAGGTCCTTGTCCATTGTTGTTCTAAGGTGCTCCATTGTTCTCCTCCTCATCATTGTCGTCCCTCTAGTTGCGAGTCCTCACCATCTGAAGAAAAGCAGAGAGAAGAATTTAGAAAACATCCCCAACTATATGCATCAAGGGATAGTAAACTAAGCAACTAACTATACTAACCTATGTGGACATGGCAATGCTAAAGCATCGCAAAATCTTCTACTAAGCACACAAGCAGCAATACATAGCAATCAGGACACCAAGCGAAAACACATCGCTTCCAGGGTGTTCATATGTGCTCTAAAGTGTCCATTCTATCTAAGCTGCGTCCTACAGTCAACCTGTGGCTCTGATACCAATTTGTGACACCCGATTCCGAAAATGAACCAAGTGAACACATATGTGTGCCCAAGACGTTCAACACACATACACGAGTGCATTCACAAAAGGATATACATAAAATTACCACATAACAAGATTTATTAAGCACTTTTATTTACATGATTCAGAATATCCTCGAGTACAAGCTCTAATGATTATTAATGACAAGTTTGAACTAATGCAGCGGAAATAAACTAATTAAGCAAACTAAGCAGCTAAGCAAATAGGGCAGCGTAGCTCCAATCAATCCACATGCAAGCTGACGACAGACACGGCCTAGAACGCCGCATTATCACTGTTATACTCCCAATCCTGACCTACAACTGTTGGTGGGGGAATTACAAGGGTGAGTACATGTTGTACTCAGCAAGTGTGGAAAGTATGACATGTAGCTGATTCAATTGACGAATATATTAACGACTAAGTGTTGAAAAGTACATAAAAACATTTGAAAAGCAGTATATTATAAGTATGTGAAGTAAACTGATCATAAACCATGTAGTTATCATAATACCAGTCCATACATCATTACCATCATTCATATAACATTAACCAAGTTCAATGCCATAATTCAATCCATAACCATATTACCAATCATAACCACCCCAAATCCCATGTTCCCTCTAATCATGGAAGTTTTCCAGGTGCTCTTAACCGGAAAAACGGCTATAATTATAGTCTTAGACACACTCTGATCAGGTTGTACCGCTTTACCAACAAGTGCGTGATTTCATCACCTTTCGGTGACTAAGAATCTCCCTTATGCCCGTGACCCGCCAGTCACATATCACACTTCCGTTGGTGTGTGGCCAAGAGATCACAAAATAGCCTTTACAAAGGGATTACTAGTATGTACAGACCCACTGAGGTTTCACTGGTGGCGATGCCAACTGAGCACATCTTTAACCAAGGGCTCCCTCTTGTGCCATTTGGATCCCAGGGAGTCCTGCCTCAAGTCCAAACCTAATTCACCCCCCTTCCCTGGTGCGCCAAATGATCTGCTTAATACTAGCAATACCCTTATTAATCAGCAACACCACACCCATACTTGGCCTCGTGGTGGCACTGTTGTCCTAGCATATTCTCGCATGAACCGGTCCTTAGATCTAAAGCAAGCAAAACCACCATGACATCCAACCCAATTCACATACCATGCTTGCTTAGATCACCCATTACCATATCATATGAACCAGTTCATGTTAACCATAATCTCATTAATGTATAATGAAATAGTATAGTTGTTTCCCATCCCAATTAATTAAGCGAAGCAAAGGTAAAAAGCCCTTCCCGACTCTCTACCATGTATTCCAGGTGACAAGGGTGGTTAAACAAAGCCAGTAAACTTCCTATCATAGGATTCCCATCAAATTGACACAAGCATGCAGTTTTGAAAACAAAACATTTATTGTCGAAACAAGATCAATATGTTCAAGGAACTTTCCTTGCTCTTGGGCTTGATTTGGATCAAAGACTTCAAATTCTTGGTGCTGGAGGTCCTCCGCAGCACTCTCTAGCGCAAATCCCTCTAAACCGCGCAATAAACATACAAGACAAGAATTACAATCAATAAGTGCACATATATTACTCAATATGACATGATATGCATGATTAATGCAAATGCAAAGCAAAACTAGTTAATGAGTTGTTAATAATGTTCACTAATCATTTACAAAGGTTATTAACAAGTCTACACAGTTTTGAAGTTGATTCGAATCAGTTTGGATTTAATTCAGCAGAAAACAGTCAGCAAATTTGAACTAGTCCGCTTGGGACCGGACTAGTCCGCCCTTCACAGGAACATCGAACTAGGGTTTTCTAGATCGACATGAATTTGGAGGAACGGGGTTGAATCCATGTGCGAAAGATGAAGTAGAAGGTATACCAGGTGTTTAGAACTCCAATGAATCAAGGGTTTTGGAGGCAACACTTGGATCTTGACGATCTAGGGTTGATGAAGGAACTTGATGGAGTATTGGTGATGAAGAACGAAAACTCGATGGAGATCTTGATCACTTGATCCTCTTTCATTTCCTCCTCTTCTTCTTCTTGCTCGGGATCTCCTTCTCCCTCCTTGGTGGCAGCTCTCCACGAACTAGGGTTTGTGGTCTTTCAATTGAGGCAAAAGGATGTAAAGTCAAGGGGTGGGGTTGTTTATATAGAGGTGGAGGGCTAGGGTTTGATGGATTTTGAGTTTGGGGTGGGTGGAGGCCGGTGTGGGGTCCCACATGGGCTCCAAAAAGAGTTAGACACAGCGTCCTTAGGCCTACTTAAGGTAAAACTTAAAAACACGTCGTTGAACAAAAGATCAACTCGGGATTACGATCACCGTACAAGCCCGCAAAATGGTTGGACTAGTCCAAAGTTAGTCAGAGAGATATCGGACAAGTCCAAACTAGACATCAGACAAGTCTGAACTTAGTTAGAGGAAAAACACACAAGTCTGGCCAAAACTGGACAAGTCCGATTTTAGTCTGAGGGAAAACGGACAAGTCTGCTAGATGTCGAAAAAGTCTGGACAAGTCTAGGGACTTGGCAAAATTTCAAGGTTGGGATAACCAAACTAGTCTGCTATGGGCCGGACAAGTCCTAAAATTGTACAGAGACGAAACCGGTCTAGTCCACAGCAAAAACAGACAAGTCCAAAGAAGGTCAGAGAGAAATCGGACTAGTCCGCACCAAAAACGGACTAGTCCACACTCCTCAGAACTTTTGAGTTCGGTTTTGCTTTAAATTCATTTTAAACTTTCTCATTTTTATGTGGATTAATGTTAGACATGTATATGAACTTATGGAATGCATGATGCAAGAAAATGAGGGTGTGACAGGTACGTGGGGTGTAGTAAATATTTTTTCAGTTAACTTCCTCAATGATATTTTTAACGACCTACAACTACGTGCAGGGTCACATGAGCTGGTTGCAGGGTGTTGACGGCTTTTATATACTAATTTCATTCATCAATATAACTCAATTATGTGAAGGAAATATCATTTCTTGCACACATCACCTTTCTATTTAACCTATTTCAACTTGGACTTGGAGAAATTGGTGCATGCAGGTATTTTATATAGAATTGAAGTAAAACAAGAGGATGGATCCCATAAAATATCTTCCCAGCCAATCAGGTGCCAACATGTGGCACCACATGGATCAAATGGCCCACAAATAGAAGTATTCGAGACCATCCAACAGTGTAGCACCCATACCAAGGGATGTGACCCACCTGGAAGTCACCCCAAGAAAGCACAGACCGTTTGGAGGACTTACCAGGTGGTCGACCCCCCTAGTCGGCCGACCTGGACTTTCCTCCAAACTCGGTCAGCTTCCACATGTTGGCTCCTCCCGGCTTGAAGAAGTCAGTGATGACTGATTCATGCTCTTTTGGTGGTGGGAACACACCCTTCTCCAAGCTATAAATAGGACCCCTCACCCCTCACTTCAACACACACCACTTGAGCATCATTCTATTGTATACACTAGTTCTCTTAGTCCTTAGTGGAGTTAGGCTATAGAGAGGAGAGCCTCTAGTCCCAAGTCCAAGTTGGGAAAGGTATGGCTCATGAATATTTTCTTATATTTGTGACTTTATGCATAATAAAGATATTATATTTAGTCTTCTTTTATTCATATACTTGGATGAAGCGTGTCTTGTTTGATTGTGGATTATATGTATGTGGTAGGGGTAGTCTTTATGATTATGCCATATCACTCTTAATCTATCATCATAAACACTACAAACCCCCACTATAGTCTAATTAGTTAAGATATGACCATGTTAATATGAATAACTTAAGCTATGTATCAACAATTGTTCGACGGTGATTTAGTTCATTGCCTTAGGATGGCTTGTGCCATGGCTCCTAGGGTATTTACTTAATATGCTAGCATGGTGCTAGGGTAGTTAAGTAGCATTGGATGTCTCATAGACCCATGGATTGAAGAGGTAGGCGGTAGGTGGTGACAGCCCTATCCATCATTTGTAATCCTCCACGTTCAGCTATGCCACAGGCTCTTGCTGGGAGTCATCCTAGTATTGCTAGAGGTAAACCCGTGTCCGAAGTGTTGAACAAATTAGCATAATTATTCACCATTGACATGCTCATTAGTATCTAACCTAGGCTATGTATATGTATATTAGAAGCATCGTTGGAGCAACTCCCCAATTCTAATTCAAACCTCCATTAGTACCCCTTTACCCTTTAGAATGGATTGCTTAGGTGTGTGTCACACTACCCATATATTATCAACTTACCCTTGTCTTGATAATTGATTAGTATCCCATAGCTTGATCATAAGAGCAATGTTTACATTAATCCATTGCCTTCCTTTCTGATAAATATGATACTCTTGGGGATACTCTTGGGTGAAATGCTACACGACATTTTTCGTGCGCTTGCGGACCTCATCTCTTTCGAGAGATTATCTGTGACGCAAGAAATGTCAACAAGCATTTCTGGTGCCCTTGTCGGGGAAGGCAAAGGAAGTATAGGATAGCTATCACTTGTGATTAAGCTATAGGTACTAATACTTATTAGGCAGGATTACCCTTGTTTGTTTTCTCCCTTTGTGTGAAAACAGGGTAGTCTTGGCTAACCCATTTTATGGGATTGACAACGAGGATGCAAGTGCTCAACTGCAAGTTAATTCAAGATGTACCTCAACAAATATCCGCTAGGCAACTCCATTGCCTTTGTGGAATAATTTCAACTTCCAGTAGGAACAAAAGTCATCCATCCCTAAGCTTGCGGGAGGCTCCAAGAGTTCTTCTTGGTTTGCCTCCATCATGAGGTGGATAGTTGGCTCTTCATCCAAAAATCATGTCATTGGTTGGCCTCACCAATCTGTCATCACATTCATGCTGGAGTTGAAGGTGTCGTATTCTCATTCATCATGGATAAGATATGGTCTCCACTCAAGGGGTGGATTGAAGAATGCTCTAGTTCCCTTAACTTGGCATGCACACCACTTAACAAGGTGGACATGCTAGTTATGGAACTACACCTCCCATTGAAGTAACATGAAGATAAAATCAATGGAGAAGTGTCTGGATGATCGAAGCCATGGATATTCACATGATTTGTGAAAATCCTTGTCAAACATGGGCCACTTTGGGAATCATTTCCCTAAAGACCCATGGGGATTCTTCCTTCAAAACACAACTCAAATGGCTATAACCTACAAGGAGGCCAAGGGTGGAATGAATATCACCCTTGTAATCAAGGAGGCTATGAGGATTTCAAGGGATTTAAGTTCAACTAGCCTACCTTGAAGTATCTTGTCCATGGTCAAGCAAGAAATCAAGACAACATCCACTTGAAGCCCTTTTCAAAGGACAATAAAATTAAAGAGCATTCAAGATCCAAGATATCCTACAATCACTTGTTGGGATTCCTACACTTCGACAAAGCCCATGCAACCTAGGGAAAGTGACATTGTGGATGAAGCATTTCTTGTTTTATTGTGGAGTCCACATGTCATCATGCCCAAGGAAGCTTTTGATCCATGATCAGAGTATGGTTTGACCTTAAGGAATATCAAGAAGGTCGAAGTGACACCCCCTAAATAAGGACAAGCCTCACAATGCTCATAAGAGAATATCTTCAAAATTAAGAAGCCGTCACTACATCAACAAGTCTTGATCAATATGATGGAGAGGCTAGGGCCATCATGTGGTCCACATGTCCAACAAAAATGCCAAAGGAGATTCGGCATGTCAATGAAGAGAAGTTGTCCACATCTTCAACTCCTTGATTGGACAACAAATCATAACACTCAAATGGACGGAGGTAAGTCCTACTCATCGGACTTCAAAAATTTGGTGAGTCCTTACCAATAGTTTAATTGGTAGTTATCTCATATTTGATTTCCCAATTGCATATTTTATTTTCCCATCAAGTCTTGCATTTGCATTTAACATGTTGAATTTCCACACTTGCATGTTGGAAAGTAAAATTTCTAACCATTATGAAACTAAAATTTTGAATTAGGAAATAAATTTATTTGGATACAAACCTTGGCTGTAACCACTTGAATTCATATTTCCGAATTCAACCCAAAAATATTTCCCTTAATATTCAATGCATTTGCAAGTTTTTTCAATTTGGGCAAAACAATTTAACAAAGGGTAGACATTCTTATGGGCTAACGTAATCTGTTTTTTATTTGTTTTGTCTGTTCTCGATTTTAGTGCAACCTAGACAAAAATTGTAATGAGGTTGGAAGGCCTCATCAAGCGCATATCTCTCCATCGATCTCATTTTTAAGTTCATAGTGGAGGAATGCTCAAGGCGGTGGCCTAATGGAGGACCAAGATGAAGCTCATTCAACTCTAACATCAACGTGGCAGGATACATTGAACGTGAAGGCTACAACAAAATCCATGGTCATGAGTTTCTCACACAAAAACCTTCAACCAAGACTGCTCTTCAAATTAAGGTACAAGTTTAAAATTTTCCATCGTTTGAATCACATTAGGATTGAATGATTTTGCTTATATTGGTAAGGAAGGTTTACACCTTATCATCATTCAATTCTTGCATCCTCAGAGAATATGTGCTGGCATTATTCTTTTTGATTCTTTGAAAAGGAATGTCACCTTACATAGGAATAAATTTAAACAAGTACCTAGAATCTCATAAGCATTGCTAAAATTGACTTAGACATTTTCTACTAGGTAATGCTTATGGAATGACTTAATGGTTGAATTAGATGTAGCAACCTAGGAATAGTGATGTCCATATTTTCTATTTGAAACTCATTCATGCATGGATCACTAAAAATCAAATTCCTAGGCAAGAAAAAATTAAAAAAATTTCAGGAGGATAAAATTGAGAATCTTGTTGCCATGATCCAAATGATAAACACTTGCTCTAGTGTAAAATACTATGATGGTTAGAAATTTTACAAGATGAAGGGATCCATATAGTATATTTATATCACTTGCATTGCTATGAGTAGGAGTTTAGAAAATGTGCAAATTGATCTATCCATAAAGCCCCACTCCTATCAATGAATCATACATTGTTCATGGATACACATGAAATTGGACCCAATGCATCTTCGATCTTGTTCTTCCCTGTACATATAAATGAAGATTCAGTTACCTAACACAAAAAATTCATTTGTACAAGTATCGGGAGCTAACCATCCATCTCTATCATTGAGGGGAAGTTTGCAAAAGTAATACAACTATATAGGCATTCAAAGATCTGATTGTTGGAATCCCTAGAGGATTCCATTTCAACATCTCTTGGTCAAGGAGTAAAATAGAATGGTTGCTACCTATCAAGAAATTTAGCCCGAAGGTCAACCATAACTATACAAGGTCGGAGATTTGACATGGAAACCCTCCATGAACAACCAATGGGCTGCTAAGAATATGTGAGAGCATTATGCTCTCAGCTATTCTAGGCACTCATTCAAGCTCAAGGGGATTGCCACCATAATTGGGTGTAACTTATTCCTTTGTGGCTAAAAGGTGTGATGCACCTTAACCAAGGAATGACAAGATCACATCCAATGTATATTGGGTTCAAGTTGTTCCTATGTGGCTAGAAGGTATTTTATACCTTAGCCAAGAAATAATGGATCACACTCAACCCATGTTGAGTGCACATCATCCCTTTGTGGTTATAGGTATGTTGTACCTTAGCCAAGGAATAATGGATCGTACTCAACAAACGTTGGGTACATGTCGCTCCTATGTGGCTAAAGGGTATCATTACCTTGGCCATGGAATGACTGATCACACCCAACGCATGAGGGGTACAAGTTATACCTTTACGGCAAGAAGGTATGATACACCTTAGTCAATGAATGACGTAACACACCCAACACATGTTGTGTACACATCATGCCTTTTTGCTAAGGGTTATCACTACCTTAGCCAAGGAATAACAAGGTACATCCAACCTATGGAAACCTTGAGGTGTGGATGAGTGACATCGACAACACTCTCCTCGACCACACTCACGAAACCCATGGAAGGCAATCCAACATCGACACTCAACCCACAACACCAAAGCCATTCTGCAACAAGTTTAGGACAACCTCATGGCCTACATCCGCCGTTAGGGTTTCAACCCCTAGCACAGATCTTGAACAAGAACAAGCTTGGGGGAGGACCCCCACATGAGGTAACTTGTATCACACCCCTTGCATATTTATTTTCTATTCACCCATCATCCACCTTGCATATAAGAAAAAAACTTAAAAATAAGCAGAGTAAATTTGCTTTGAAAATTAAAAAAAAAAGATGTGCGGTAAGAATGTTTTGAAATTCACATAGATGAAATGATGAATAGTTGCTCTGTTTTAATTTTTCTAAGTCCCTAGTTTAGAACTTACTACTCTCCAAAATATTGCTTTCATTGGCTAGAATTACTTTTGACTTGATTTAGAAATTGTGGGCAGCAAAAGCTTAATCCATTCTAAGTTGTTGTTAGATATGAAATAGTGATAGGGCTGCTATTTATAATTTGAAAGTAAAACTTAGATTTCTGGAGAAATTCTAAAAAGATTTTAGTTATTCTCATTTGATTGGAAATACCTAACAAAGCCATATGATATATTACATTGATAGACCTTATGCATATGCTATTTGTCTTCACATTGAGCTTTGTCAAACTAGTATAGACCTAAGTGGGATTTCATTCATTACTTTTTGAATTCAAGTCACTTGCACATGCTATACTTCTACACTAGAACTAAGCAAAAACCCATCATACCATCATTCCACAATAAAAAGAGAAACTCCATACTCTTCATGCTTAGTACTCTCTCAATTTTATTGCATAAAAAGGGAGTAGAAGACATGACTACAAGACAAAAAAGAGAAAATGCATGCGTACATCATAAGCATGATAAAAAAAGAAAAAAAAGAGAAAGAAAAAGAAAAGTAGCCATGTTTCATCCCTGTAAAATAAGAGAGTCTACAAAAATAGGAGTCATCTCAAATATCCACATCCTCTTCCACTCCATCACACATGCAGAAGTCTTGAATCAAATAGTTTTGAATTGATTTCTCCTAAGACTTGCTTTTTTGACTTAGCTATATTATGTGTCGCAAATATGCCTACTATATTCCCTACCAAGCTCCACGTACAAGCCTTATTTAGTGGTAGGATGAATTTAGGCAAAATGCATTGGTGAGGACATATTTCCACTACACATAAAGAAGAGAGTGAGAGAATCAAATTGAGGTACTTATAATCTAAATTGAACTCTCCGAAATTTGAGTGGAACTTGATTTCTAGGGTATGTGTGCTCCATTTGATGTTCTATCTTTCAACCACCCATGAATAGGAGATAACATAAGCCCTATAATGACTTATGATGGGTGAACTACCATGCCAATTTTTGCAATACTAGGTAGAGTATTTTGTTGTGCACATGGTACTTCTGGAAAATAGAACATTGTAGCAACTCCTAATCATCAACCTAAAGTCTTGACTTTGCTCGGGACGAGCAAAGGATAAGCTTGGAGGAGTTTGTTGACGGCTATTATATACCATTTTCACCCATCAATATAACACAATTATGTGAAGGAAATATCATTTCTTGCACACGTCACCTTTCTATTTAACCTATTTCCACTCGTACTTAGAGAAATTGGTGCATGTACGTATTTTATACAGACTTGAAGTAAAACAAGAGGATGGATCCTATAAAATATCATCCCAACCAATCAAGTGTCGACATGTGGCACCACATAGATCAAATGGCCCACAAACATATGTATCCACTACAGGAAATGCGATCATTTGCAGCGGCCGACATAATTTGCGATGGCCCGCAACTGGCCGTCGCAAATAGGCTTATTTGTGATGGCTGACCATCACAAATAATTCTAATTTGCGACAGCCGCTTTGGGAACCGTTGCAAATAAAAATTATTTGCGATGGCCGTTTTCTTTAGCCGTCGTAAATAGTATTAATTGCGATGGCCAACCATAATGCCGTCTCAATTAACGTGGCGGTCGCAAGTTAAAGGCCTATACCCGTCGGGCCGACTCATTTCCAAACCGAGCTTGTTGCCTTCCCTATACGCGCCCGCCGCTGCTGCTCCGCCGCCTCAAAGGTAAGGACGCCCCCTCCTCTTCTACCTCCTATCCATGGCCGCACCCTCCGTAGCCGCCCCATCCCCCTCCCTCCCCTCCGTAGCCGGTCCCCCTCCTCCTCCATGGCCGCCCCCCTCTTCCCTCATCCATGGCCGTCCCTCCCCCCTTCCATGGTGCCCCCACCTAACCGATCCTCCTGTCCATGGCCGCCCCTCCCCCCTCCCCACCTTCCATGGCCGCCCCCCTCCCCCCCCTCCATGGCCGCTCCCCTTCCTCCCTCCCCTCCTCCATGATTTAATTTGTTTAATTAGTGTTGAATTTTTGCTTAATGTGTTGAATTAGTTAGGTTAATTGGTGATTAGTTGACTATAGGATTGAATTGTGTAATTTGTTGGTTAAATTGGTGATTAGTTGATTAAATTTTGTAATTCATAGATTAGATTGTTGATTAGTGGAAGAATTGTTCTATTAAATTGGTAGTGCTTATGTCTATGTTAATCATGCTTAGCTAGGTTTAGATTTAATTATGTTTATGTTTATTTATGCCTATGTTCAATTTTTTGTTAATTGAGATTAAGTTTGCTAAGTTAAGTTTAGGTCAATGCTTATGTCTATGTTTATAATAAAATTGTTTATGTTTAAGTTTATATTTATTAATTGATAAGTTACAATTTAATAATTGTTATCTTTGAAATTTTTTACGTTTAATTGAATTGCTTTGTTTTTTAGATTATGGTTTGTGAGACCTATGTGTGCTGAATACATTGGCTTTCACAATAAAAGTTTTGAATGCTGCCATAACATCTTTTTAGCAAGGTTCGACTATAGCTCCGAGCTTCTGCAAGGTTCGACAATAGGTCCAACTTTCTTTGTCTAGGTCTGATATGTTTTTGGGTAGCTCCGGTGAGCTTTGTCTTTAGCTCCGGCATGTCTTTGATAGCTCCGACATGTTGTTGTTAAGCTCCGATATGTTTTGTTAGGTCTGACTTATGTTGGTTAGCTCCAACATGTTTTTCTAGCTCCGGCTTTTGGGTTGACTAGTTTTGACTAGCTTTGGCAAGCTCCAGCGCTAGGTTGTACTAGCTTTAGTAAGCTCCGGTGCTAGGTTGTACTAGCTTTGGTAAGCTCCAGCTCAAGCTCCGGTTAGTTTTGGCAACATTCGGAGCTTGATCGCAATGTTCCTGCTTTTACTGTGAATTGTCTCCAACTTGCTTTACATTGTTGGAAAATTTTCTTAGTATTCATTTGCTAAGTGTTTGATGTGTTTTGGTTGATATGGATGATATCGTTTTTACTGTGGTTTTGCAACATGCTTATGTAAGGTGCTCACGTAAGATGTTGTACTTTCGGACCTAACGAGAGTCAAGTCGAGGACTTGTGCTTGGAAGTATTGGTTGTTTATTCATGTGCAGGTGTTGCTTGAGTTCGAGACATGGCTGGTGACGGGATCCATTGAACTAGTGTTAGGGAGAAGATGAGGTTCAACAACCAAGTTCGGAAGGAATTGTGGTTGAGTTGATCGGGAGGTCGCGCAACATGTGTGAATAAAGAACAATGCATATGAAGGTATCGTGGACGTTGTTGGAAGATGTTTCCACATGTGCATGGACATGGCTGCATGGTTCCAAGGAGTGATGAAGAGATGTGGACATAAAAATTGGTCGGAAAGGTCCAACCGACTAGGTTATGGGCTCAGGCTGCGGCTGAGTCGGGTTTGACTCAAATATGGAAAGTTTTGAGTTGGTTATGATAGGATTTCGTGTGGGTCATGAATTAGGGTTGTTTTAGGAATGTGGGATACGTTTCTAATGTGTTTGGCAGTCTTAAAATTGCTTCTATCTGTGTATAGAAGAGTCCTAAGCAGTTATGGAAAGTTTTGATTCGTGATTTGAGTAGGATTAGAGTCCTAGTTGAGATTGGGTTTGCCTAAGGGCTGGTTATATAAGAAAGGGAGGCCAGAGCTCGTGGTACACGACTTTGGGGATATTTCTCTTGTGTTCTATTGAATAAAATTCGTAGTTGAAAGGAACTTTTGAGCCTTGTTCGTCCGACTTGTTCCAGACAAGTTTTTCTGCACAGCACTACCTTTCGTCGGTGGGTTGACGTGATTCTTTTTGGATTGTATTCACAACTTAACTTTCTATCATCTATCAAAATTTCACGATCATTGGATTTGTGGTTTCAGATCTATACAAGTTTCTTTGCAGTGTTCCAGAACTATTTTTCTCGGGTGGGACAGATTGACCTTTGTTCGACCTTTCGATCGTAACTTGAGTTTCTCTCGACGGATTTGAGTGATTCTTGTTGTGTCGTTGTCGTGACTTGATTCTCTATGATATATATCGGTTTTGTCATGGTGAAACACGTTTAGATTAGTCTCACACACGATTTCTTTAACAAATTGTTTTTTTGCCAAAGGGGTTTTCATTGCTTCCACTGAAAAAGTTTTAATATACCATTCACCCCCATCTGGTAGCTTTTCACGTGCTCTTCTATCCTACAATTGGTATCAGAGCCACGGTTCTCTAATCTTTGTGATTTGCACGTGTTTTTGACTAATGATCATGGAGAAATACTCTGCCAAACCTTGTGTGTTTAGTGGTATTGATTTTTAGGTTTGGAAGGCACGTATGGAAGCCTTCATCCAGGCTCAAGGCTTCGCAATATGAGAGAAGGTATACAAGCCTTACGAAGTGTTGTCAAATGATCAAGTTATAGCTACAAATCTGAGATATGTCGACAACAACAACAAGGCTAGGAACTTTATCATACAAGGATTAACTCAAAGCGACTTCGACCGTGTTGCACACCTTCGATCTGCATACGATGTGTGGAAAGAACTTTGTGACTACCACGAAGGATCCAACACGATCAAGGAGGTAAGGCAAGACATGTTCAAAAAATAATACATGCGCTTCGAGATGCAACCCGATGAGTCTATTGATGATCTTTTTGCTCGCTTTAATAAGATTCTCGGCAACTTGCGTAGTATCAATGTTAATTTTTCTGATGCTGAAAATGCTAGGCAATTGCTAAGTGCATTAGATATGTCAATTTGGGAGATGGAAGTCACATCTATTCGTGAATCTACTATCATTAGTACACTTACTTTAAATGTGCTATATTCCAAGTTAAAAACTCATGAAATTGACATAATATCAAGTAAGAACCCAAACAAGTCAATTGCTTTTGTTTCTCAATGTGACATGCCTAGCTCCGGTCAATCTTCATCTTGTGGTACACTTTTTTTGTTGTCTTCTCTAACCCTTGAACAGATTGAGGAGTTTCCAGAGGAGGAGCTAGTACTTCTCTCTACTAGGTTCTCGAAAGCATTGCAAAATGTAAGAACTAGAAGGAGAGGATGCTTCGAACCTCAACGATGTTTCGAATGTGGTAAGACGGGACATTTTCGTTCAGATTGCCCTAACCTTTCAGGTCCTACTTCCTGAGATGAAAAGCAAACAAGGACGATGCACTCCTCTACAAAAAGATACGAAGAAAAAGAAGGATTTTACAGGACGTCAATTGGTGAGCAGTTTTATCTCCGCACTTCAAGAACTTGGCTCAAGCGATGTGGACATTGGCAGTGACGAAGATGAACATGATTTGGCAAACTTGTGCTTCATGGCGGGCAAGTCAAGATTAAGTATGGAGGAGACTAAACACAAGAACGATAATGAAGAGGTATGTCCTACTTGCAAAGAAATGTGTGATGCTATTTCTCATGACACCGTTATCGTTAAGAAAAAGGACAAAAAGCTTAGGGACAATGCTGTTAAAATTGAGTCACTAGAATCTAAAATTAATGTTTGAAATCCTTGATTCCTAGTGATGATTCTTGTTCCTCATGTGATTTAATATATGAACAATTGTCCTCATTATGAAGTGCGCACACCTCCACACTTGATAAACTTGAGTCAGAAATTGAAAAGAACAGAGAGCTTGCTGCACTTAATGATAAAAACTTGAAAGATGATAGTTGTTCTACAATTGATTTGCATTGTTCTACATGTGATGATCTTGATAAGAAACTACAAGATGCTATGAACAAAATTTCTATATTGAACAATGTTTTACGTTCTCATGAAGTTAAATTTTGTTCCAATTGCAAATTAAAAGGAAAAACTTCATGTGAAAATTGCGTTGATCTGTCCAATAAACTTGATAACATGCATAGGACATTAGATCGGTTTTGTAATGGGAATGAGAACCTAAACTTGCTTCTGAATTCTTCCAAATCTTGCAATGATAAAACTGGTTTAGGTTTTGATTCTCATGCTCATGCTAAGGCAAATCCACCTAAAATTGTAAAGTCATTAGGAAGTGGTTTGATTCAAACAGTTCCTAAACAAAAAGAAGTGGTTTTCAAATCAGCAGGAGTGTTGTCTCATTCGGTTTCAAATAAAAATGTTGCTTGCTCATCTAGACATGAACATAAAGTTGAATTTCATTGTACTTACTATGGTAGAGATGGTCATGTCATAGATTTTTGTTATAGACTAGCTAAACAACAGAAAAAGGAAAGAATGATTGCTAGATCTCCTAACTTTCATGCAAAATTTGCTGCACTTCCTAAACCGAATGATAGGAACATACAATCTGTTGGAATGAGTCGAAAACATGCAAAGTTTTCTCCCAAACCTACTGTTTTTCGTGCTACACATGTAACATCTCGTAGGATAGTAGTTGGGTAAAAAAATCCTCAAGTTTTGGCTCATAAATCTGCTGTTTTATCTCAGCTTTTGCGTGTTATTCCTGCTGCATGTCGTGTGACTCGGTACTGGATTCCTAAATGCCTTTTGACTAACCCCAGTATTGAGTCATCGACGTATTGTACTTCTATGCAGGTTACATGCTTGAATAAGGAGAACTTTTGGATTGTGGATTCAGGTTGCACACGCCACATGACCGGTAACAAAGAATGGTTCTTCTCCCTCTCTTTTGTGTCACGTGTAGAGAATGTTACTTTTGCCGATAATTCTTCAACTCCTATAATTGCTAAGGGTTCGGTTAGAGTAAATAGTCAATACACTTTGAAGGATGTGGCACTTGTTAAAAATTTGAAATACAACTTGCTTTCTGTTTCACAACTACTAGATGAAAATTTGGAAATAATTTTCACTAAAAATTGCTGCAAAGTTGTAAATTCAAATAGTGAGCTTATTTTTAACATGTCTCGGTTTGGAAGAGTTTTTAAAGCTGATTTTGATATGTCTTCCTCTAAGCATAGGTGTCTAGTTGCTAATGATTCAAAGGACTTATATTTTTGGCATCGTAGACTTGGTCACATAGGCTTTGATCATCTGACACGTGTTAGTGCTCTTGACTGCATACCTGGCATGCCTAAGCTTAAAGGGGACAAAGAAATTGTGTGCTCTTCTTGTAGAAATGCTAAGATGGTTGCAGGTTCACATACTCCTCTCACAATTGTCATGACAACTGAACCAGGTCAACTTTTGCACCTTGACATTGTAGGAACTTCACGTGTTCAATCCGTCGGAGGTCCATATCCATATCGGCAAGGGGGAGAGCATTTTCGTTGAAGATGAGGAAGAGGTGATGCTGCTGCCCGAAAATTCAGCAGCTAATAACATTGTTCCAGCTCCTGATTTTGATTCACAGCTAGCACCGATGACCACAATTGCTGGTACAGATCCTCCTCAAGTCACAAGCTCATCGATTTGTGATGAACATGAAGAAGAAGAAGCTTGTGAAGTGTCCACTCCTCTCCGGGTTCTCAAAAGTCATCCTCCACAACAAATTATTGGAAGCTTGCACGAACGAGTCACACGGTCTAGGTTTTGCGATCCAAACTAATGAATCTTGGATTATTGCCATGCAAGAAGAGTTAGAAAATTTTGAAAGAAATAATGTTTGGAAACTTGTACCTCCACCTCAAGGTAACACTTTAATTGGAACTAAATGGGTGTTTAGAAATAAACAAAGTGAGGATGGGGTTGTGGTTAGGAATAAGGCTAGGTTGGTTACTCAAGGTTTCACTCAAGTTGAAGGTCTAGATTTTGATGAAACTTTTGCTCCTGTTGCTAGATTAGAAGCCATAAGAATTTTGTTAGCTTTTGCTGCATCTAAAGGTTTTAAGCTATATCAAATGGATGTTAAAAGTACTTTTCTTAATGGCTACATAGATGAGGAGGTTTATTTCAAACAACCACCGAGTTTTGAAAATCCAAATTTTCCTAATCATGTTTACAAACTGTCCAAAGCCTTGTATAGTCTCAAACATGCCCCTAGAGCATGGTATGATAGGTTAAAAACATTCTTACTTGAAAAGTGGTTTACCATGGGCAAGGTTGATAAAACTATTTTTGTGCTTAAGCATGGCAATGACTCATTATTCGTTCAAGTGTATGTGGATGATATTATCTTTGGTTGTGCTTCTCATGATCTTGTGTCCAAGTTTTCAGCTGTGATGAGTTCAGAATTTGATATGAGTATAATGGGAGAACTCACATACTTTTTGGGGCTACAAATCAAGCAAACTAAGGAGGGTACCTTTGTGCATCAAACGAAGTATACAAGAAACCTTCTAAGGCGCTTCAACATGGACAAAAGCAAGCCTCTTCGGATACCAATGGGAACAGCTACAACACTTGAACTTGATGAAGATGGTGAACCCGTGGATCAAAAAGAATATATAAGCATGATCGGATCACTTTTGTACCACACGGCATCAAGACCGGACATACAATTCAGCGTATGTCTTTGTGGACGTTTTCAAGCCTCCCCACATGCTTCACATCGACAAGCCGTCAAAAGGATTCTCAGGTACTTACATGGAACTCAAGAATTTGGCATTTTTCTTCCTTCTTCCTCAACCGTTACTTTGAAAGCTTTTTCTGATACTAATTTTGGGGGTTGTAGGATTCATAGGAAAAGTACTTCGGGTGCTTGTCATTTTCTTGGTAATTCACTTGTTACTTAGTCCTCTAGAAAACAAAACTCAGTTGCACAATCCACAGCTGAATCTGAATATGTAGCTGCTGCTAGTGCTTGCTCACAAATTCTTTGGATTGTTCAAACACTTAAGGAATATGGGGTTGATCTAGATAGTGTTCCACTATTTTGTGATAACACTAGTGACGTTTGCATTGCTAAAAATCCCATGCAACATTCTAGAACTAAGCACATTGACATTAGGTATCACTTTCTCTGTGATAATGTTGAAAAAGGAAATATTCTGCTTCACCATGTAGATACCAAACAACAATTGGCTGACATTTTTACAAAACCTTTGGATTTCACTCGTTTTTGTTTCATTCGTAGTGAAATAGGGGTTATGCATCCTCATGACTTAAATTGAGGGGGAGTTTTCAAACTTGATAAATCTATGTGTGAATCTGAACTTAAAATAATATGAGCATTGTATTTCATACATACATGACTTTAAGATTCCTTTTACATGCTGAAAGTTCCTACTACATTACTCGTTTATACATTTTGTAGTTTTTGCCATGTCTAGTAATTGGAATAATTACTTACACTAAATCTGGTCATGGTCGAACTTTCTTGCTATTTTGAACTTGTTGCATGCTCACATGTGCTTTTAATCATAAAGAATTAATCAAGTAATCAACTCACATGTTGAGTTTTTATGAACAAATATAAATTGAGAAAAGATCAAGAGAATATGCATGCATCGCATTTCTTCTTTTGAGATGGCTTATCATTGCACTTAGATATGAACTTGGAAGAAGTTGTGTATGACTAAAACCATGTCCTTAAGCTTCTGATTGTCAAATGACATAGGCTTGGCTTCGTTGGTTAGAATAAGGCAGATGCTCATATAATCTCTTGAAAATGTCATATGATCAAAAATTGTGCTTTGAAAAATAATAAAATGCAGCAACAAGTGTCATCCTTTCTGGTTTTGAAATAGTTAAGTTTGTGAGATCATGACTTGCTTAAATTGAAAATTACATTTGATCTCTAATATGGCTTACACTACTTTATGTATCTCATTGATGTGATAGTGTAAGTTACTTTTTGATAGTATGACTTGGATGAGCTTTGTTTTATATGTATATGTTATAATATGCTCATAACAATTAAAATTTCTCTTTTCAACCTTGCTGAACACATTGTCAAAGGGGGAGAGATAATATGGTGAATTTTTAAAGATAAGTACGCAAGGGGGAGAAATATATGTAGAAGGAGAAATTTATTAAATTTATTTCTATCTCATTTGATTTTCAAAGAGGGGTAGAAATTGTTCTCAAAACTTTTCATGCCAATGTTCGGATTTTAAATGGTGTTGCCAATGCATTCATCAAGGGGGATATTGTGAGACCTATGTGTGCTGAATACATTGGCTTTGACAATAAAAGTTTTGAATGCTGCCATAACATCTTATTAGCAATGTCCGACTCTAGCTCCGAGCTTCTACAAGGTCCGACAATAGGTCCGACTTTCTTTGTCTAGGTATGACATGTTTTTGGGTAGCTCCGGTGAGCTTTGTCTTTAGCTCCGGCATGTCTTTGATAGCTTCGGCATGTCGTTGTTAAGATCCGATATGTTTTGTTAGTTTCGACTTATGTTGGTTAGCTCCGACATGTTTTTCTAGCTCCGACTTTTGGGTTGACTAGTTCCCACTAGCTTTGGCAAGCTCTGACGCTAGGTTGTACTAGCTTTGGTAAGCTCAGGCGCTAGGTTGTACTAGCTTTGGTAAGCTCCGGCCCTAGGTTGTACTAGCTTTGGTAAGCTCCGGCTCAAGCTCCGGTTAGTTTTGGCAAGTTTCGGAGCTTGATCGCAATGTTCTTGCTTTTACTATGAATTGTCTCAAACTTGCTTTACATTGTTGGAAAGATTGCTTAGTATTCATTTGCTAAGTTTTTGATGTGTTTTGGTTGATATGGATGATATCGTTTTTACTATGGTTTTGCCACATGCTTATGTGAGGTGCTTACGTAAGATGTTGTAGTTTCAGAACTAACGAGAGTCAAGTCGAGGACTTGTGCTCAGAAGTATTGGTTGTTTATTCATGTGCAGGTGTTGCTTGAGTTCAAGACATGGCTGGTGATGGGATCCATTGAACTAGTCTTAGGGAGAAGACGAGGTTCAACAACCAAGTTCAGGAGGAATAGTGGTTGAGTTGATCGGGAGGTCGCGCAGCATGTATGAATCAAGAACAATGCATGTGAAGGTATCGTGAACGTTGTTGGAAGATTTTTGCACGTGCACAAGGAGTGCAGGGATGTGGCTGCATGGTTCCAAGGAGTTATGAAGAGGTGTGGACGTAAAAATTAGTCAGAAAGGTCCAACCGACTAGGTTATGGACACAGGCTGCGGCTGAGTCGGGTTTGACTCAAATATGGAATGTTTTGAGTTGGTTATGATAGGATTTCGTGTGGGTCACAAATTTGGTTTGTTTTAGGAATGTGGGATACGTTCCTAATGTGTTTGGAAGTCTTAAGATTGCTTCTATCTTTGTATAGAAGAATCCTAAGCAGTTATGGAAAGTTTCGATTCGTGACTTGAGTAGGATTAGAGTCCTAGTTGAGATTGGGTTGGCCTAAGGGCTGGTTATATAAGCAAGCAAGGCCAGAGCTCGTGGTACACGACTTTGGAGCTGTTCCTCTTGTGTTCTATTGAATAAAATTCGTAGTTGAAAGGAACTTTTGTGCCTTGTTCGTCCGACTTGTTCCAGACATGTTTTACTCGTTGAGTTTCTGCACAACACTACCTTTTTTCGGTGGTTTTATCATAACTCGAGTTTTACAGATCGGATTGACATCATTCTTTTTGGATTGTCTTCAAAACTTAATTTTCTATCATCTTTCAAAATTTCACGATCATTGGATTTTTGGTTTCTGATCTACACGAGTTTCTTTGCAGTGCTCCAGAACTGTTTTCCTCGGGTAGGAGAGATTAACCTTTGTTCGATCTTTCGATCGTAACTTGAGTTTCTCTCGATGAATTTGAGTGATTCATGTTGTGTCGTTGTCGTGACTTGATTCTCTCTGATGTCTATCAGTTTTGTCATAGTGAAACACATTTAGTTTAGTCTCACACACGATTTCTTTAACATATCATTTTTCTGTTGAAGTGGTTGGGATTTAATTGTTTCCGCTGCGTAAGATTTTTTAATCTACCATTCACCCCCCTATGGTAGCTTTTCACGTGCTCTTCGATCCTACATGGTTATAATTTTTAATTTGATTGCTTGAGTGTTACTATATGTACAAAAATGGGATTCGGGGTAGGGGGTGTAGTGTTAAATAAGCGGACGGGTGGTTGTTCGGATTCAGGTTTTGTGTCTCATCAGAAGGAGGATAAATCTTGCATACATTAACGATAATTTCTTCTGCTTTAAACTGCAGAGTCAAACATGGGTGAAGACTGCAGTTGATGTATACTGGCTGGAAGAGCAGAACTGGTGGCCACTCGGATGAGTGGTACATCAAGTTAGATAAATTTTTGGATCGAGCACTTTCGTTGTCAACGGATGATATGGTGCGGTGCCCATGTACAAAATGCCAGAACACCACGTTTTGGAGAAGATTGGATCTTTCGTTAAACTTATGTCGAAACGGTTTCACTCCACATTATGAGGCGTGAACCTTCCACGGTGAGACTAAATCTCGAGTCATAGTAAAAGTGGATGAGGATGATGATATAACAGAGGTTGATAGGATGAATGAGATGCTAGAAGCTATGGAAGCGGATGATCCTCTTACAAATGAGGCAGAGGAGTTCTTCGGGGAGCTGAAGAAATTACAAGAGCTGTTGCAAGAATACACGATTGTGACCGTACTTGCTTTCTTGACCATATTTATGGCAATTAAGTATAAGTACTTTTTTCCATCAACTGCTACAATGATCTCATGAAATTTATCTGCGATATCTTTCCACAACCTCACAAAGCGCCTAAAGATATGTATAAGTCAAAGATCAAGATATCTAGTCTCGATATGTACTATGAGAAAATCGATGTGTGCCCAGGCAACTGCATGCTATTCTGAAAATAGCATGCCAAGGAGAACATGTGCTTGAAATGTAGTAAACCGAGGTATGTCGAAGTTGTTAATGATGATGGTGATAATGTGATGACATATGTCGTACATAAGCAGATTCGTTACATGCCTGTGACACCTCGGTTGAAGTGGTTGTTTCTTTCAAAAAGAACTGGAAGACAAATGAGGTGGCACAAAGAAGGTAATCGTGAGAACAAAAAATTCTTGACACGTCCATCCGATGGTGATGCATGGAAGGCGCTAGACCGTTTTAATCTAGATTTTTCTTGTGATGCGAGAAATGTTCACATCAGATTAGCGACAAACAGATTCTCACCATTTAGTAAAAACACCACACCATACTCCTGTTAGTCCGTCTTTGTGTAGGATCAAAGAGCACGTGAAAAGCTACCAGAGGGGGGGTGAATGGTAGATTTAAAAATCTTACACAGCGGAAACAATTAAACCCCAACCCCTTCGGCAGAAAAATGATCTGTTAAAGAAATCGTTTGTGATACTAATCTAAATGTGTTTCATTGTGACAAAAGTGATAGATATCAGATAGAATCAATTCACGAAGACAGCACAACAATAATCACTCAAATCCATCGAGAAAAACTCAAGTTATGATTGAAAGATCAAACAAAGGTCAATCTGTCCTACTCGAGAAAAAACAGTTCTGGAACGTTGCAAAGAAACTCGTGTAGATCATATACCACAAATCCAATGATCGTGAAATTTTGACAGATGATAAATAATCAAGTTTTGAAGACAGACCAAAAATAATCACGTCAATTGGATTTGTAAAACTCGAGTTATGATAAAACCAACGACGAAAGGTAGTGCTGTCCAGAAACTCGACGAGTAAAACTCGTCTGGAACAAGTCTGACGAACAAGACACAAAAGTTCCTTTAAACTACGTATTTTATTCAATAGAACACAAGAGGAACAGCCCCAAAGTCGTGTACCACGAGCTCTGGGCTCCCTTGCTTATATAACCAGCTCGAAAGCCAACTCAACTCAAACCAGGAACCTAATCCTACTCTGTTCACGAATCGGAACTTTCTATAACTGCTTAGGATTCATCTATACGTAGATAGAAGCAATCTTAAGACTTCCAAACACCTTAGGAATGTATCCCACATTCCTAAACAACTCAAATTCGTGACCCACACAAAATCCTATCATAACCAACTCAAATCTTTCTATATTTGAGTCAAACCCGACTCAGCCGCAGCCTGAGTCCATAACCTAGTCGGTTGGACCTTTCGGACCAACTCTTTACGTCCACATCTCTTATCACGTCTCGGAACCATGTAGCCACATCCATGCACTCCTTGCACATGTGCAAACATCTTCCAATGACGTCCACGATACCTTCACATGCATTGTTCTTGATTGAATCATATTGCGCAACCTCCTGATCAGCTCAACCACAATTCCTCCTGAATTTGGTTGTTGGAACCTCATCTCCTCCCTGAGACTAGTCCAATGGATCCCGTCACCAGCCATGTCTTGAACTCAAGCAACACCTGCACATAAATAAACAACCAATCCATACGAGCCCAAGTCCTCGACTTGACTCAAGTTAGTTCCGAACACAACACCTTACGTGAGAACCTTACATAAGCATGTTGCAAAACCACAGTAACACGATATCATCCTTATCAACCAAAAATGCACCAAAGACTTAGCAAATGAATACTAAGCAATCTTTCCAGAGATGTAAAGCAAGTACAAAACATTGCAAATGAAAAACAGAAGCATTGCGGCCAAGTTCCGGACCTTGCCAGAGCAACCCGGACCTTGAGCCGGAGCTAACAAAAGCTAGTAGAACCTAGTGCCGGAGCTTACCCAAACTAGTACAACCAAGCTCCCGCCGGAGCTTACAAAACTAGTTGGACCTTGATAAAAAGGTGTTTTGGTGATATTCAAAAACTTTTATCTTCAAAGCAAGTGTATTCACTACAAGCCAATGTATTCAGCACACATATGTCTTACAATCTCCCCCTTGATGAATGCATTGGCAACACCATTTAAAATCCGAACATTGGCTTATTCTCATAAAAGTTTTGAAGGTAATTTCTCCCCCTTTGTAAATCAAAAGTAAATTGAGAAGAAAATCCAAAAATTATCCCATATTATCTTTCCCCCCTTTATTATCTCTCCTTATGCACACATTCTCTTTCTCTTCATGCTTATCTCTCCCCCTTTGACAATGTATTCAGCAAGTCATGAGCATATAAATAAATTATCTCTCCCCCTTTAGTTGTTATGAGCATATTATAACATATACATATAAACAAAGCTCATCCAAGTCATACTATCAAGTACCTTACATTATCACATCAATGAAATACATAAAGTAGTGTAAGCCATGCTAGAGATCAAATGTAATTTTCAATTTAAGTAAGTCATGATCTCACAAACTTAACTATTTCAAAACCTGAAATCATGACACTAGTTGCTGCATTTTGTTATTTTTCAAAGCATAAATTTAGATCATATGATATTTGCAAGAGATTATATGCGCACTGCCTTATTCTAACCAACCAAGCCAAGCCCATGTCATTGACAATCAGAAGCTTAAGGACATGGTTTTAGTCATACACAACTTCTTCCAAGTTCATATCTAAGTGCAATGATAAGCCATCTCAAAGAAGAAGTGTGATGCATGCATATTCTCCTTGATCTTTTCTCAATTTATATTTGTTCATAAAAACTCAACATGTGAGTTGATTACTTGATTAATTCTTAATGATTAAAAGCACTTGTGAACATGTTAACAAGTTCAAAACAGCAAGAAAGTTCGACCATGACCAGTTTTAGTGTAAGTAATTATTCCAATTACTAGACATGGCAAAAACTACAAAATGTATAACACGAGTAATGTAGTAAGAACTTTCAACATGTAAAAGGAATCACAAAGTCATATATGTATGAAAAACTATGCTCATATTATTTTAATTTCAGATTCACACATAGACTTCCCAAGTTTCAAAATTCCGCCTCAATTTAAGCCATGAGGATGCATAACCCCTATTTCACTACGAATGTAACAAAAACGAGTGAAATCCAAAGGTTTTGTAAAAATGTCAGCCAATTGTTGTTCGGTATCTACATGGTGAAGCACAATGTTTCCTTATTCAACATTATCTCAGAGAAAGTGATACCTAATGTCAATGTGCTTAGTTCTAGAATGTTGCACGGGGTTTTTAGCAATGCAAATGGCACTAGTGTTATCACAGAACAGTGGAACACTATCTAGATCAACCCCATAATCCTTAAGTGTTTGAACAATCCAAAGAATTTGTGAGCAAGCACTAGCAGCAGCTACATATTCAGATTTAGTTGTGGATTGTGCAACTGAATTTTGTTTTCTAGAGGACCAAGCAACAAGAGAATTACCAAGAAAATGACAAACACCGGAAGTACTTTTCCTATCAATCCTACAACCCCCAAAATCAGCATCTGAAAAAGCTTTCAAAGTAACGGTTGAGGAAGAAGGAAGAAAAATTCCAAATTCTTGAGTTCCATGTAAGTACCTGAGAATCCTTTTGACGGCTTGACGATGTGAAGCACGTGGAGAGGCTTGAAACCGTGCACAAAGACATACGCTGAATTGTATGTCTGGTCTTGATGTCATGAGGTACAAAAGTGATCCGATCATGCTTCTATATTCTTTTTGATCCACGGGTTCACCATATTCATCAAGTCCAAGTGTTGTTGCTATTCCCATTGGTGTCCGAAGAGGCTTGCTTTTGTCCATGTTGAAGCGCCTTAGGAGATGTTTTGTATACTTCGTTTGATGCACCAAGGTACCGTCCTTTGTTTGCTTGATTTGCATCCCCAAAAAGTAAGTGAGTTCACCCATCATACTCATTTCAAATTCGGAACTCATCATTGCTGAAAACTTGGACACAAGATCATGAGAAGCACAACCAAAGATAATATCATCCACATACACTTGAACAAATAATGCGTCATTGCCATGCTGAAGCACAAAAATTGTTTTATCAACCTTTCCCATGGTAAACCCTTTTTCAAGTAATAATGTTTTTAACCTATCATACCATGCTCTAGGGGCTTGTTTGAGACCGTATAAGGCTTTGGACAGTTTGTAAACATGATTAGGAAAATCTGGACTTTCAAAACCTGGTGGTTGCTTGACATAAACCTCCTCATCTATGTAGCCATTTAGAAAAGCACTTTTAACATCCATTTGATATAGCTTGAAACCTTTAGATGCAGCAAAGGCTAACAAAATTCTTATGGCTTCTAATCTAGCAACAGGAGCAAAAGTTCCATCAAAATCTAGACCTTCAACTTGAGTGAAACCTTGAGCAACCAACCTAGCCTTATTCCTAACCACAACCCCATCCTCACTTTGTTTATTTTTAAATACCCATTTAGTTCCAATTAAATTGTGACCTTGAGGTGGAGGTACAAGTTTCCAAACATTATTTCTTTCAAAATTTTCTAACCCTTCTTGCATGGCAATAATCCAAGATTCATTAGTGACTGCGTGTTATATATCTTTGGGTTCAAAAGAAGCAACAAAAGCAGAATGAGCATAGGAGTTTGGATCGCAAAACCTGGAACGTGTGACTCGTTCGTGCAAGCTTCCAATCATCTGTTGTGGGGGGGGGGGTGATCTTTGTAAAACCGTAGGGGAACAGATGTCTCACAAGCTTCTTCTTGTTCATGTTCATCACAAATCGATGAGCTTGTGACTTGAGGATGATTTGAATCAGCATTGATGGTTGTCGATGCTGGTTGAGAATTAACATCCGGAGCTGAACCAAAGTCTTTAGCTGCTGAATTTTCGGGCAGCAGCTCCAATTCTTCCTCATCTTCAACGAAAATGCTCCCCCTGCATGTATGGATCTGTACCTGCAATGTTTGAGCTAGTACCTGGGCTAGCTTCATCAAAAGACACTTCACAAGTCGCCACAATTTTGTTAGTGTCAAGTAAAAGCACACGGTAGCCTCTAGTATGAGATGGATAACCAAGAAACATGCCATCAATGGATCTAGGTTCAAATTTATCAAGATTACCATGTTTCTTAACAAAGCATTTGCAACCAATGACCCGAAAGTGTGTAACACTAGGCCTATGTCCAAACCGGAGCTCATATGGTGTTTTACCTAGCTTAGCACGCAAGAAAACACGATTTGAGACATAACAAGTGGTTGCTAACGCATCAGCCCAAAATTTCCTAGGAGTTTGATATTCATCAAGCATAGTCCTAGCCATCTCAACTAAGGTTCTGTTCTGTCTTTCTACAACACCGTTTTGTTGAGGTACATATGGTGAAGAAAATTGATGTTCTATTCTATTTTCAGCACAAAAGTGATCAAGAGTTTGATTTTTAAATTCAGTTCCATTATCACTTCTAATTGCTTTTAAAGATCCTGGGTAATCAATTGATAATCTAAGAAATAAAGTTCTAAAGTGACTAAAAACTTCATTCTTAGGCCCCATAAAGTAAACCCAAAAGTATCTAGAATAATCATCAATAATCACAAGTACATACCATTTACCCCCGAAGGATTGAACACGTGAAGGTTCTACGGTGTCAAGATGCAAAAGTTGACATGGTTCAGTTGTCATGATCATTGTGGGAGGAGTATGTGAACCTGCAACTATCTTAGCATGTCTACAAGAAGAGCACACAATTTCTTTGTCCCCTTTAAGCTTAGGCAACCCAGATATGCGATCAAGAGCACTAACACGCGTTAGGTGATCAAAGCCTACGTGACCAAGTCTACGATGCCAAAAATATAGGTCCTTTGAATCGTTAGCAACTAGGCACCTATTCTTAGAGGAAGACATATCAAAATCAGCTTTAAAAACTCTTCCAAACCGAGACATGTTAAAAATAAGCTCACTATTTGAACTTACAACTTTGCAGCAGTTTTTATTGAAAATAATTTCCAAATTTTCATCTAGCAATTGTGAAACAGAAAGCAAGTTGTATTTCAAATTTTTGACAAGTGCCACATCCTTCAAAGTGTAGTGATCATTTACTATAACTGAACCCTTAGCAATTATAGGAGTTGAAGAATTATCGGAAAAAGTAACATTCTCTACACATGACACAAAAAAGAGGGAGGAGAACCAATCTTTGTTACCGCTCATGTGGCGTGAGCAACCTGAATCCACAATCCAAATGTTCTCCTTCCTCAAACGTGTAACCTACATAGAAGCACAATAAGTCGATGACTCAATACTGGGGTTAGTCAAAAGGCATTTAGGAATCCAGTAATGAGTCACGCGACGTGCAGCAGTAAAAACAAGCGAAAGCTTAGACAAAACAGCAGGTTTATGAGTCAAAGTTTGAGATTTTTTATTCTTAACTACTGACCTATAAGGTGTTACTTGTGTAGCACAAAAATCACTAGCTCCGAAGGCAAAAACAGAAGGTCCGGAGGTAAACTTTGAATGTTTTTGACTCAAAATAGCAAGTTGTGCATTCGGTTCAATATGTGCAGCAAATTTTGCATGAAAGTTATGAGATCTAGCAACCATTCTTCCCCTTTTCTGTTGTTTAGCTAGTCTATAACGAAAATCTATGACATGACCATATCTACCACAGTAGGTACAATGAAATTTAACTTTGTGTTCATGTCTAGATGAGCAAACAACATTTTTATTTGAAACCGAATGAGACAATACTCCTACAGATTTGAAAACCGCTTCTTTTTGTTTAGGAACTGTTTGAATCAAACCACTTCCTAATGAATTTACAATTTTAGGTGGATGTGCCTTAGCATGAGCATGAGAATCAAAACCTAAACCAGTTTTATCATTGCAAGACTTGGATGAATTCAGCAGCAAGTTTAGGTTCTTATTCCCATTACAAAACCGATCAAATGTCTTATGCATGTTATCAAGTTTATTGGACAGATCAAGGCAATTTTCACATGAAGTTTTTCCTTTTAATTTGCAATTGGAACAATATTTAACTACATGACAACGTAAAGCATTGTTCAATATAGAGATTTCATTCATAGCATCTTGCAGTTTCTTATCAAGATCATCACAACTAGAACAATGCAAATCAATTGTAAAACAAGAAGCATCTTTTAAGTTTCCAATATTAAGTGCAGCAAGTTTTTTGTTCTTTTCAATTTCAAGTTTAAGTTTATAAAGTATGGAGGTATGTGCACTTCTTAGGGAGGACAATTGTTCATATATTAAGTCACATGAGGAACAAGAATCATCACTAGGAATCAAGGATTTCAAACGATTAATTTCAGATTCTAGTGACTCAATTTTAACAGCATTGTCCCTAAGCTTTTTGTCCTTTTTCTTAACAATAATAGTGGCACGAGAAATAGCATCACACATTTCTTCGCAAGTAGGACATACCTCTTCATTGTCGCTGTTGTGTTCTGCCTCCTCCATACTTGATCTTGACTTGCCCGCCATGAAGCACAAGTTTGCCAAATCATCTTCATCTTTATCACTTCCAATGTCCATGTCGCTTGAGCCAAGTTCCTGGAGTGCTGAGATAAAATTGTTCACCAGTTGGTGACCTGTAAAGCCCTTCTTTTTCTTCTTATCGTTTGTTGAGGAGTGCTTTATCCTTGATTGTTTTTCTTCCCGGGAGGTAGGACCTGAAAGGTTAGGGCAATCTGAACGAAAATGTCCTGTCTTACCACATTCGAAGCATCGTTGAGGTCCGAAGCTTCCTCTCCTTCTAGTTCTCACATTTTGCAATGCTTTTGAGAACCAGGTAGAGATGAGCACTAGCTCCTCCTCTGGAAACTCCTCAATCTGTTCAAGGGTTAGAGAGGACAGCAAAGCAAGTGTACCACAAGATGATGTTTTACCAGAACTAGGCATGTCACGTTGAAAAACAAATGTAATAGACTTGTTGGGGTTCTTACGTGAGATTATGTCGATTTCATGAGTTTTTAACTTGGAATATAGCACACCTAAAGTAAATGAACTCATGACTGTAGATTCACGAATAGATGTGACTTTCATCTCCCAAATTGACATATCTAATGCACTTAGCAATTGCCTAGCATTTTCAGCATCTGAAAAATTAACATTGACACTACGCAAGTTGCTGAGAATCTTATTAAAGCGAGCAAAAAGGTCATCAATAGACTCACCGGGTTGCATCTCAAAGCGCATGTATACTTTCTTGAACATGTCTTGCTTTACCTCTTTGATCGTGTTGGATCCTTCGTGGTAGTCACAAAGTGCTTTCCACACATCGTATGCAGATCGGAGGTGTGCAACACGGTCGAAGTCGCTTTGTGTTAATCCTTGTATGATCAAGTTCCGAGCATTGTTGTTGTTGTCGACATCTCTCAGATTTGTAGCTGTAACTTGATCGTTTGATGGCACTTCGTAAGGCTTGTATACCTTCTCCCATATTGCAAAGACTTGTGCCTGGATGAAAGTCTCCATGCGTGCCTTCCAAACCTAAAAATCAATACCAGCGAACACACAAGGTTTAACAGAGTACTTCTCCATGATGATTAGTCAAAAACACACGCAAATCACAAAGATTAGAGCACTGTGGCTCTAATACCAATTGTAGGATCGAAGAGCACGTGAAAAGCTACCAGAGGGGAGGTGAATGGTAGATTTAAAAATCTTATGCAGCGGAAACAATTAAACCCGAACCCCTTCGGCAGAAAACGATCTGTTAAAGAAATCATTTGTGATACTAATCTAAACGTGTTTCATTGTGACAAAAGTGATAGATATCAGATAGAATCAATTCACGAAGACAGCACAACAATAATCACTCAAATCCGTCGAGAAAAACTCATGTTATGATTGAAAGATCAAACAAAAGTCAATCTGTCCTACTCGAGAAAAAACAGTTCTGGAACGTTGCAAAGAAACTCGTGTAGATCATAGACCACAAATCCAATGATCGTGAAATTTTGACAGATGATAAATAATCAAGTTTTGAAGACAGACCAAAAATAATCACGTCAATTGGATTTGTAAAACTCGAGTTATGATAAAACCAACGACAAAAGGTAGTTCTGTCCAGAAACTCGACGAGTAAAACTCGTCTGGAACAAGTCTGACGAACAAGACACAAAAGTTCCTTTAAACTACGTATTTTATTCAATAGAACACAAGAGGAACAGCCCCAAAGTCGTGTACCACGAGCTCTGGGCTCCCTTGCTTATATAACCAGCTCGAAAGCCAACTCAACTCAAACCAGGAACCTAATCCTACTCTGTTCACGAATCGTAACTTTCTATAACTGCTTAGGATTCATCTATACGCAGATAGAAGCAATCTTAAGACTTCCAAACACCTTATGAACGTATCCCAATTTCCTAAACAACTCATATTCGTGACCCACACGAAATCCTATCATAACCAACTCAAATCTTTCCATATTTGACTCAAACTCGACTCAGCCGCAACCTGAGTCCATAACCTAGTCGGTTGGACCTTTCCGACCAACTCTTTACTTCCACATCTCTTCATCACTTCTCGGAACCATGTAGCCACGTCCATGCACTCCTTTCACACGTGCAAACATCTTCCAATGACGTCCACGATACCTTCACATGCATTGTTCTTAATTCAATCATGCTGCGCAACCTCCTGATCAGCTCAACCGCAATTCCTCCAAAATTTGGATGTTGGAACCTCATCTCCTACCTGAGACTAGTCCAATGGATCCCATCACCAGCCATGTCTTGAACTCAAGAAACACCTGAACATGAATAAACAACCAATCTATACGATCCCAAGTCCTCGACTTGACTCAAGTTAGTTCCGAACACAACACCTTACTTGAGAACCTCACATAAGAATGTTGCAAAACCACAGTAACATGATATCATCCATATCAACCAAAAACGCACCAAAGACTTAGCAAATGAATACTAAGCAATCTTTCCAGAGATGTAAAGCAAGTACGAAACATTGCAAATGAAAAACAGAAGCATTGAGGTCAAGTTCTGGACCTTGCTAGAGCAACCCGGACCTTGAGCCAGAGCTAACAAAAGCTAGTAAAACCTAGCGCCGGATCTTACCAAAACTAGTACAACCAAGCTCCCGCCGGAGCTTACAAAACTAGTCGAACCTTGATAAAAAGGTGTTTTGGTGATATTCAAAAACTTTATCGTCAAAGCAAGTGTATTCACTACAAGCCAATGTATTCAGCACACATAGGTCTTACACTTTGTCATTCCGTACAACCTGCCATCGGCTCTTTGTACGAAGAATGAGTTCATGTTTCTCAGCCTCATTGTACCTGGACCTGATCATCCCGGGTCATGTCTCAACGTGATGTTGAAACCGCTGATTGAAGAATTGAAAGTCTTGTGGATAGGAGTCGAAGCGTACAACAGTTACAAGAAGCAGAAATTCAACCTCCGAGCTACTTATTTGTGGTACGTCCATTATTTGCCGACAAACGACATGTTTACTGGATGGAGCACTCACGGTCGTCTAACGTGTTCGATATGTGCTTCAGACACGGATTGAATTCGACTAACTCATGGAGGCAAAATATCTTACTTCGATTGTCACAGACGTTGGCTACCTTCGAATCACATATTTAGGCAACATAGGCATGTCTTTAGAAAGAACATGGTTGTCACCAAAAGGACCACCGAAACATCTCAACGGGTCAGAAATTTCTGATATGTTGGACAAACTAGTGGCAGATGAAGGTCATCCTGGATATTTTGTAGGTTATGGAGAGGAACACAATTGGACTCACATATGTGGACTTTGGGAGCTACCGTATGTGAAGTAGTTGATTCTAATGCACAATATTGATGTCATGCATCAGGAGCAGAACATGAGCGAAAGTATCATAAGCACTTGCGTGGATATGCCTGGCAAAATGAAAGACAATTACACAACTAGACTAGATTTGGCAGACATTTGTCACCGTCCAACTCTTGAAATCTCCGAAAATGGTGGTAAGCCACGTGCTTCTTCCTGTCTTGGATCTAAAGAAAAGAAAGAAGTAATGAAATGGATGAAAACTTTGAAATTCCCAGATGGTTACGAAGCTAGCCTGAAACGAGCCTTGAATGTGAACACAGGAAACCTCATTGGGTTGAAGAGTCATGATTATCACATTATAATGGAAAGACTCTTACCTGTTTTGTTTCAGGGCTATCTAGATGATACGGTGTGGAAGGTTTTAGCCGAGCTGAGCTTTTCTATAGACAGCTTTGTCCTAAAGAAATCAAGATATGGATGATGGATAAGTTAGAGAAGGAGATACCCATACTTTTATGTAAGATAGAAAAAATTTTCCACCGGGTTTCTTCAATCCAATGCAACTTATGCTTATCCATCTTCCATTCAAAGCTAAAGTTGGTGGTCCTATGCAATAAGGTGGATGTATCACATTGAAAGAGTGCTACGATATCTGAAACCAATGGTTGGCAACAGGGCAAGGGTGGAAGGGTGCATCGTTGAAGCATATGCTCTTAAGGAAGTAGGATACTTTTCAAGTGTCTACTTTGTAAAAGAAAACAATATCAATACTTCGACGATGCAGTACAATGTGAATGAAGCACCCCCTTTAAGCGACCACTCCATTTTTCAAATGAGAGGCACTACCGTTAGTAGCTACACGACCTACATGCTATCCGAACATGACAGGACTGTTGCTTTACTCTACATGTACACAAATATAGAAAGGATGCAGGAATACTTCAAGTAAGTGTTTGTCCTAAATTTATGCTAATCGACATATTTTGCTACACATGTATTCTAAAAGATGGTTTTTCACGTTCAGCGAGTTCCACAGACAATGTTGGCCACATAGGCATCAACCTACGGGCAAACAAGTAGAAGGGATGTGAAAAGAAGGAATAAATGGAGGGTCGGGTTTCCTATCTTGGTTTTGAGATTATGTAATACTCTCTCGTATTCTATATATTATAAGTTACTACTATTAAATAAGTATTATTTTAACTTACAATCATTTTTGACAGTGTCAGACTTACAAAGTCCATAAAGATTTGCGGCAGCTATCTTATGGATTTGTGACTGTTAGAAGCTATGGTTGATATGACATAAATGACTTTCGATCCGTAAAACTCATTTTGAAGCTCTTCGTCCTCTCGTGGCAACATCAAATTTCGGTGTTGTGACGAGAGCAATTGACACTCAAGGGAATGTAACTGATTATTATGGGATCATTAACAAAATCCTCGAATTTACTTTTATCGGAAATAAGACCTTTTGAGTGGTCTTCCTTGACTATGACTGGCTTGATCGCACTCATGGAACTCGAGAAAACCAATTTGGAATTGTGGAAGTGAAACATAAGGACCGTCTACGAGGTTACAATACATTTGGTCTTTCCCATCAAGTGGAGCAAGTGTATTATCTACCTTATCCATGCACGGAGCTCAGTGCTTGGTTGGTGATATGTAAGGTGAATCGTCGTGAGCGGTTATATACTCCTGGAGATGATGGTTTCCATGATAGTGAATACGTTGAAGAAGTGTACCACAAAGAAGAGTTGCCAGATACTTTTATCATGGAGCTTGGTGCAGGACTCGATCAATTAGTTGGAGATGTTGAAGATGTTGAAGATGTAGAGCCAGATGATATGCGAAAATGGAACTTAGAACAGGTCACGATGGAAGATTGTTGGGCTGGTTTAAGGAGTAGGGCACATGATAATGATGTTGATGAATTTTGAAAGTGATTACAAGTAACGTTTTATTGAAGATAGTAACATGAATTTTGTATATTTTATTTGCATATTTACTGATTATCTATTAAAACAGGATGGCATCAAAGAAGGGTAAGAAGGTGCCCCCGACGAGGGGGTTCTACCCCTCTTGACCTGAAGACGCTTTCGCTGGTGCCTCGTCGATCGGGAGCAGACACTCTTAGCTGCTTGGGCACGTTCTGAGCAACTCTAGAGCTTCGTCACAGGTAAATTTCACTCGTTTTGACAAATTCTTCAAATTCAATTTCCAATTAAACTTACTTATGAATCATTTGAATGTTGTAGTCCTCACCGACTGACTCAAAGGCTACTGCGCCAGTTGAGCTTGGCTACCCTTCGGTGAGCTAGCCCTTGGCCAGCCAGCCCTCCGCTGGCTAGCCTTCTTTTCCTGTGCCCTTTGACTTGGCTGGTGATGAGCCTTCTGGGTCACCTGACATCTCACCCCAGCAGACACGGAGGTTGAGGAGGACTCACTTTGTCAGTCCTCCTACGATCCCTTCACAGAGATCGTGATTCGTCCGGTCGGAGACATGTAATAAAATCGTAGTGTTCAATTCTAGTTTCTTTTGATTAATTAAGTAATGAATCAATAAATATCTTGCAGGGTTTGGTATGACGCTTCTTTCATCGGTGAGAGACACCATAGATCGGTGAACGGTGTCCTTGGATCCTTAGTGCATTTGCACAATCCCGGGGTCATCGACAGGGTGCCTGCTCTTTCATGGGAGTACTACGCACGTGTCTATCACCAGGAGCACGACAACCTTCAGGAGGCCGTATAGGACAATTTTATGGTAAGTATGTTAAATAAAGTTTCTAAGTTTTAACTTTTAAACTCTTTTAATGAACATCTCTTCAATATATTCTTTATCACAGGCAAGGTCTATTTTAGAGGACCCGAACGACCCTCGCATGTTTGAGGGTGCGAGGAGAGTGTTTCACTACAGGGTTGCCAAGGCGCTTCGACAAGCTTTGTCGAACGCTCGTACTCAAATTATCAATGAGCACTTGAAGGCGAACCAGCAGCACGTGCTACACTTCTGGCAAGGGAGGGAGAGATACTTGACGGAGGAGGAGCACTACAGGAATCCCTACGATTTGCGACGGCCACGGCCGTCGCAAATAAGGCATATGCCGTCGCAAATAAGCTATTTGCGACGGATTTCTTTATTTGCGACGGTTTTTGGCCGTCACAATTAAATCGCCGGAATTAAGCTTATTTGCGACGGCCACCGTCGCAAATAAGCTTAATTGCGACAGCTAGGTTCGGCCGTCGCAAGTTACTGCCGCGGGCCGGTGGGCCCCACAACGTTATTTGCGACGGCCAGGCTATCGCAATTAAAGCTTATTTGCGATGGCCTGGCCGTCGCAATTAAGTGCTTCTATTTGCGACGATCGGGCCGTCGCAAATAAGTTCAGTGGACAGGGCCCACATGTCCCCCTCCGGGACCCACTCTGCTATTTGCGACGGCCGCGCCGTCGCAATTAAACCTTATTTGCGACGGCTTTGTACCTTATTTGCAACGGTACTGTATAAAAAGCCGTCGCAAATAAGGTTTTTTATTTTTTTTAAAAAACAGAAAACACTAGCCAGCTCGATGGCCAGATTCACAGAACACATACATCACAATAGTTTCAAAACACATCGTACAAACATCGCATCAACATCAACAAACTAAACATGGGCTCACTCGCCGGTTTGACCTCCGTATCCACCTCCGTAGCCACCTCCGGAGCCACCTCCGAAGTCGAAGTCCTCGTCGCGCCTCATTCCAGGCGGCGGTAGCGACGGCGACGACGTTTGTGCAGCCGTCGCGGATCCCTGCAATTAATGAAACTTAGAGTTAGAATATAAATGCATCAACATCTCTCTCCCTCCCTTCCTCTCCCTCTATCTTCATCTAAATCCCCCTCTCTTCTTCTCTTTTCATTTCTCTCTTTGTCTCTCACTCTATCTCTCTATTGCTATCCTTTTCCCTCTGTCTTCCTCCCCTCCCTCTATCTCCATCTACATCTCCCTCCCTCTATCTTCCCCTCTCTCTATCTCCATCTACATATTACTCTCTCTCTTCATTCCCATCCTACTCTATCTATCTTTCACTCTTTCTTCTGTCTCCCTTTCTTCTATCTCTATCTTTCTTCTATCTCAATCATTTTCTTCTATCTAACTATCTCTCTCTTTCATATATCTCGATCTTATTACGCTGGAGAAGAAGGATTACATAGAAACTTACCTGACCCGCTGAAGAAGGATCGCCTGGGAGGACCGGTGGTAGTACCGGTAGATGGATTCCCAGACCTTGCGCCCGAGCGATGGCCTGTCATTGCAAACATTAAATGCTACCTATTAGTAAGTCATTTATGCTGAATTAATGAGAATTTTAGTTTTTATTTTGTTACCTCCATTGCTTCCCGCATCTGCGCCAACACTGCT
>JAYESD010000005.1:150559522-150734522 GCA_036927565.1 Tuctoria greenei | reverse complement strand
TTCTTTGGTGAGGCACGTAGTACCGTCAGTATCGACATGGATACTTGACCATCCCCAACGTCAGAATGGTTGCATTCCATTTTTGGAAGGTCCGACTACCAGTTGCTGGTAAGTTTTGGACATTGCAAGGTGAATATCACTCATAACTCATGAAGAATCAAGATTCTTTATTTCTGGCAGAAGTTCGCTCAACTTCGCCAGGTCGTAATCTTGGTTACTTGAAAAATAACATAAGGATATGCTATATTGATAGAAAGATCATCAATTCCACTACAAAGTTCATTCTGGTCTTTAGGACTGAAAATGATCCTACCTTGGTGTAAACTGAACTCCACAAAAACTACTACAAATGTCTTACCCAATTACATAGTCTCTGTATTTTCACCATAACTTCTTGTAGAAAAATCTTCTGCCCTACTGTGATAGATATCTGGAGAGGGCAGAAGCATCTCTACAACTTTGTAAATGAAGTGTTTTCTAATTCGACACTGAACCAATCCAAATCCCAGGTTGAAACTAGTACACTGCAGATCTGATGGCAGAAAACCAGTCAACTCATCTGTCGACTTTAGACAGTCATATCTCCTAATATTAAAGCTTGGCATAGTCAAATGTATATATATATGGAAATATTAGAAAGTCCTCTATCAACTTTCTATTCAACTCCTGGTATGAATCTTTCATTACCAGAGTCCAATTCCAATTGTCGCAAACTCTGTTCTGGCAGCCCAGGACCAGAAATCTTTTGTACATAGTTAGAGTTTGCGAGCTTTGACCTGTACAACGACTTTGTAAGCCTGAAACAAATCTATTTCTAGAATATTAACATGATTTTGTACCATGTTTATTTTATCATTACCTCATGATATTGTTTTGATATACCTGTATAAACTGTGGACAAAACCCACATATACAGGGGAGGTTCTGTCAAAATTTCCAGAAAATTTTGTCAATTGCAGACCTGTATAACTTTTAATCCAGAGCTCACCTTGAGGTGTTCAAGTACAGTCTGGAAAGGTTATGAAGTGATATAAAACTTTTGTATTCAACCCAAATCCTATTCCTGCCATTTACTGGGTGCAAAATTTCGAATTTATACAAGATGGTCTGCTGGAACAGAACTGAAGTTCATATTCCAGATTTGAACTGTCTTGTAACCATTAATCAAGTTTCTATATCTTTCATTACAGAATTGCTATGGGGGCAAAGTAATACATTATGGGAAGGTTTTTGAGTTTACTATAAATTTGTAGTTGAACTCCACACCAAATTCCGCATTTAACTGTGAGGAATAATTACGTTTCTACAGACTGGTCTGATGGACCAGAAACTGGACGGCATACCAGTATGCGATATTGTCAACTCAAATCTTTTAGTTTCACCTTCTTATGTCACTCATCATGTCTAGGGGTGATTACTCCACATGACTGATTCATGTAAAGTTGAAACACCATGTTAAGTGATTGGTGGGCAGTATCACTTATTTGGGTCTAGTTCAATGTTCTAATCTTTATTTACACCTTGCCTACTGCAATGTAACATGATGCATATTACGGTCTTTATCATGATTCCAGTTGGTATTGCAACTTTGGATCTTAACCGTAATGCTCACTCTTGTAGCATGGATCACACTCATTTTGAAGGTGAACCGGGTAATTCTACCCATGGTGGAGATGACTCAACTCTACCACCAGTGCCATCATCAACCGGATTGGCAGGAGTCTTAGCAAGTATGGCCGAGTCACTGCAGATGTTGGTACAGTGGAGTGTACAACCAGAGGCTCGACCACTTGATCAACCTCAAGTCACATATTTGGATTTCTTGGCAACTCAACCACCGGTTTTCACAGAAGCCTGGGAACCATTGGAGTCAGAGCATTGGCTCCGGGTGATTGAAGCCAAATTTGAGTTACTTCAGTGTGATGAGTATCAGAAGGTCTTATTTGCTGCTCAACAGCTTCACGGATCCGCAGGAGCTTGGTGGTCTGAATATCACACCACTCTCTCTGACGGTCATCGTGTGACCTGGGCGGAGTTCCGTGATGCTTTTCGTGCACGCTACATTTATACCTGGATGATTAAAACCAAGTTGGAGGAGTTTGTGGAGTTGAAGCAAGGAGAAATGAGTGCTTATAAATACTCCAAGGCGTTCAATCGTTTGGCTCAATATGCGCCTGAGTATGTGAATACAGAGGCGTTGAAGTGCGATTATTTCTTTCGAGGACTGAACGTCGAACTTCAAGCTCGACTGGTGTTATTCAATAACGGAAACTACAATGACATGGTTGGTGCCGCTATTGTTCAGGAGGATGCAACTCTTCGCTATCAGGCAGAGAAGAGAAAGAGGAAGACATCACTAAAAATTATCAGTGATGTTCCTCAGGAAGATCGTGCGGTATATTGCTTACCGTCTGGTCGAGAGCTTTGGTCGAGCGAGCAACCACAACAGGTTTGGTATCACTCCTATCCAGTGGAGATTTTAATTGCACCTCAACAAAGCATACAAGTGTGTCCTGATTCTCCAACGCAGCAGTATCATCTCACTCTTGCAGCCCAATCCCTGCAAGATGTGCATGTTGTCAGTCCACCCCAATTCAGTGGAAAGCACATGATGCAGTTAGCACGGGAACGTCGCAAGACGGAACACGACCGTGTACAATTGTCCTTTTCCAAGAATTCTGATCAGCACGATAAATTTAAAAGAAGATATCATCGAAGTCTGCCATTGTTAATTATGCTGCGATTGAGGACATTCCAGAAAGAGAACCTGTTTTAGCAGGCGTGTTTACTTTACATGATCAACCAGTAGTCGTTCTGTTTGACTCTGGAGCTACTCATAACTTTGTGAGAAAATATTTTGTGCTGAAACATCAAGTGCCAATTGTGACTGTCTCACATCCTTTTTGTGTCAGTTCACCTGGAGGAAATATTTCAGCTAATGAGGTTATTTCTCGAGCACCTTTGTGCATGGGTGGAAGTATCTATTCGGTGAATCTCATCATTTTGGATGGTCAGCAAATTGACCTCATCTTGGGGATGTCGTGGTTGACACATCATGGAGCTATCTTTGATATCAGTTCACAGACTGTCCAACTGAATTCTAAATTCCTTGGGAGCAACACTTTAAATTTTTTGAATACCACACCAAGAGTCTCAGCGGTGCATCACACAAGTGCCAAGAAGCTTGAGGATATCCCCGTAGTGTGTGAATGTCCAGACGTGTTTCCTGACGATCTCCCTGGCATGCCACCAGAACGAGACGTCGAGTTCAAGATTGAACTAGCGCCGGGAACCATGCCAATCTCAAGGAAACCGTATAGGATGGCGCCGAAGGAATTGATGGAGCAGCTGAATGACTTATTGAGCAAGGGTTTTATTCGCCCAAGTTCATCACCTTGGGGTTGTTCCGCGTTGTTTGTGAAGAAGAAGGATGAGACTTTAAGGTTGTGTGTGGACTATCGTCCACTAAATGCGGTAACCATCAAGAACAAGTATCCATTACCATGCATCGATATTTTATTCGATCAACTAGTGGGTGCTAAGGTATTCTCAAAGATGGACCTTCGTTCAGGTTATCATCAGATTAAGATTCGACCTGAGGACATTCCAAAAACCGCATTTTCGGCAAGGTATGGGCTATATGAGTATCTCGTCATGTCCTTTGGGTTGACCAATGCACCAGCTCACTTCATGTATCTCATGAATTCGGTGTTTATGCTGGAGTTGGACAAGTTTGTAGTGGTATTCATTGACGACATCTTGGTGTATTCTAAATCTGAAGAAGAACACGCTAAACACCTGCATATTGTGCTACAGCGTTTAAGAGATCACCAACTGTATGCAAAGTTCAGCAAGTGTGAGTTTTGGATCCGCCAAGTACCATTTCTAGGGCATATCATATCGGCTGATGGTATTGTCGTTGATCCAAGCGAAATTGTACAAGTCCTGAAGTGGAAATCTCCCAAGTCCGTACATGAAGTTCGTAGTTTCCTTGGCTTGGCTGGCTATTATTAGATGTTCATTCCGATTTTCTCAAAGATAGCTAAACCAATGACAGAACTACTAAAGAAGGGAACAATATATGTATGGACTAAAGAATGTGAAGAAGCATTTCAAGCTTTGGTGAAACACCTCACAACCGCACCGGTGTTGGCTCAGCCGGACAAAACTAAACCATTTGATGTCTATTGCGATGCATCTGGCACTGGTCTTGGTTGTCTACTCATGCAAGATAGAAGGGTGATCGCGTATGGATCCCGGCAGCTTCGGAATCATGAACAACATTATCCGACTCATGATCTTGAGCTCGCTACTGTGGTGCTTGCATTGAAGATGTGTAGACACTATCTATTAGGCAATCTAGTGCATCTCTACACTGATCACAAGAGTTTGAAGTATATTTTCACCCAGAAAGATTTGAATATGCGACAGCGAAGATGGTTGGAATTGATCAAAGAGTATGAGATTGAGATCCACTACCATCCTGGCAATGCAAATGTGGTTGCAGATGCGCTGAGCCACAAGTCTCATGTCAATCATCTGTCGATCATTTCAATACAAGAGGATGAGCCGAGTTTATACTTGGTTCCGTATGGAGCGCTCTACAATCTAGCCCTCATCCCTACCATCAGGGAAGATATCGTAGAGGCTCAGAAAGAAGACAAGGGAATGTCACACATTCGACGAAGAGTGAAGAAGGGAGAGATGAAATGTTTTCGATGTGATGATCACGGTACTATTTGGTTTAACGACCGTATAGTCGTCCCCCATGACATGGAGATCCGAAAGAAGATCTTGGATGAAGCACACTTATCAAAGTACTCTATTCATCCGGGTAGCAACAAGATGTACCAAGATCTGAAGAAGAAATTCTGGTGGTCACGGATGAAGTGAGAGATAGCAAAGTATGTATCTGAATGTGATACATGTTGGCGAGTGAAATCCGACCATTTGAGGCAAGCCGGACAGTTACAACCTTTAAACTAACCGGCATGGAAGTGGGAAGACATCAGCATGGATTTCATTGTTGGGTTACCTCTCACTTTCCGTAAACATGATTCGATTTGGGTGATAGTTGATCGGTTGACCAAATCAGCGCATTTTATCCCTGTCAACACCAACTATCGAGGCCCCAAATATGCAGAGTTGTATATCACAAGGATCATGTTCCTACATGGAGTAACCCATACTGTCATTTCAGATCGTGGAGCCTTATTTGTTGCTCGCTTTTGGGAGAAGCTCCACGCATCATTGGGTACCAAGTTGATTCGAAGCTCTGCTTATCATCCACAGACTGATGGTCAGATGGAGCGAGTAAATCAAGTCCTTGAGGACATGCTACGAGCTTGTGCCATCCACCATGGTAAAAATTGGGATGATCATCTACCATTGGCAGAGTTTTCATATAACAATGGCTATCAAGCTAGTATCCAGATGGCGCCATATGAAGCTCTCTATGGCAGGAAATGCCGCACACCATTGAATTGGTGTGAGTCTGGTGAAAGGGTGACATATGGTATTGATCTTGTCAATGAAGCAGAAGAACGAGTGCGAGTAATCCAAGCCAATCTCAAGGCTACTCAATCTCGACAGAAGAGTTATGCAGACAAGCGACGTCGACCTCTTCACTTCAACATTGGGGATCACGTTTACCTTCGTATATCTCCAATGAAAGGGATTCATCGTTTTGGTGTGAAAGGAAAGCTAGCTCCACGATTCATCGGGCCGTTCGCTATCACTGAGAAATGCGGACATGTGGCCTATCGTCTGGAGTTAACGGCGTCTCTCTCTGGGATTCATAATCTATTCCACATCTCTCAGTTGCGGAAATGTCTTAAATCCCCAGCTGAAGTCCGCTCGAAAGATCTTGATGCTCTACAACCTGATCTCACTTATTCTGAGCATCCGGTCAAGATCATCGATGGGAAAACTCGTACCACAAGAAGCCGCACTTTGCACTTTTACAAAATCTTGTGGAATAACCATACCGCTGAAGAAGCAACTTGGGAAAGCGAGGAGTTTCTTAAATCGAATTATCTGGACTTGTTAGCGGCATATGTTCATTAGATCTTTTTTCTTTTATCCTTCCTATTATAATCTCGGGACGAGATTCTTTTAAGGGGGGAGGAATGTAAAATCCCACTTAATCCTAAATATGAAATTCAGTGTCAGTTAAATTTAAATTTCATTGGGTTCAAGATATGGTCATGTACATAAACTCGAACCTATTCAATTCCTTTTTCTTCTCATGTTTTAAATGCTATTAACATGAGAAGAATACTTCACCAATAATCTTAAAATAATTCAAATATCATCTCTGCAATATTTTGGAATATTTGAATGGGGTTTGCTTGGGCAAATTAATTTATAGTACGTCATATGCTCAAATAAACAAATAAGCATATAACTACTGTATACACATGCCCTGTCAAGAACATTCAAAACTGAGGCTATAAATTTTTCCATAGTCTTCTAAAAATTGCAAATAGGCTCCTTGAAAAGTTTCATGAATTTTGGAGTCCATTTGCTATTTTATTTGAGACGCTCAGCGAATTTAAATCAAGTTTAAATTCAAATTCAAAATCTGGTCAAATATACTTGAACATAAAGATTTAAACACACCATTGTGTTCATCACATTTTTCTTGACTTAGCCATGAAGTTTCATGATTTTTGGAGTTCATTTACTATTTCTAAATGAATTTCTAAAAAGTCAGTAGCTGTAAGACTGACTGGCGGGGCCCACCAGTCAGCAGAGCCACGTGCGGCGCAAACCAGCGCGCGCTGCGCGCGCCACCGCGACGGCGTGCATGTCCAGCGCGACAGCGGTGGTTTACCGCCGTTTGAGCTCTATAAATAGCGCCCCTGGCTCCTCCTTATCACTCCACGGTCGACCTTATCGTCTTCCCTCGCACTGAGCCGAAGGCCTGGTCCATTTTCGCCCCGCGCGCAGGATCTCGACCGCCGGCACCGCGCGCCCGTTGCCGGCCAGTCGAAGGCCTCTCGTGCCAAGCCTCCAACAGCTAGGTTGTTCCTCTCTCCCTCTTCTGTCCTCAGGATCAATCCTTTTGTTGCTTAGTTGACGGTTTGGACAATATTTTGAAGCTACAATGAAGCTCGCCGTCGTGTCCACCACGCGCCGTCTCTGCTCCACAGTGCCAGACCACTACACGCAGTTTCGTGCTTCGACTCCTATAGCGAACTGGTGCGCCTCGTCACCCTCTGCACAACGGTGAAAGCCACTCCTTGTTTACGTGAGTATCGCGCAAGTTAGCTAAGTTTTACTCTCGGCCGAAGCTTATGAATTCACTCGGTTTTTCTTTCAATTCAAGTTCCACACTTGATCACTCTCCCCAATTACTAGCAAATAGCTTCTACACTCCTTTGCGCACCTTCTCGAACTGGAATCACTCAAAATAATCGACCGTAGCTCGGGAATCACAAGTTCTCCCCTCCGCCGTTAAGAAGTTGCCTCGGTCGTCGTCGATGATGGTTTTGCCGACTGTTACACGACGTTATCACCTTCCCATCACGTTCCTCATGATTCCAGAAGAATTTCCCTGCCTTTTTTCGAGAAGTTTTAACCACGAATCGACGGTTCCGACATGGCCAGAACCGTAGCTGTAGCCGCCGCCGATGCGTCACTAATTCCGATCGTCGGCGAGCCTCCCCGACCCTACCATCGTGCTCAGTGCGTGAAATTAAGGTTGGGCACCAAAATTTAGATGCTGCGGTGGACGGGCACACAGATCCGGCGAGGCTCGCGGGACTGCGCCGCCGCGGGAGCCCTGCGCGCCGCCCGTATCGGGAGGTGGAAGACGACGCAGTGGGCCCCGCGTGTCAGCGGCTTGTAAACCATCGGATCAGGTGTGGCCCGGGATCTGTTGTGGCTATGCGCTATATCTCTGTGGTCCCCGTGTGGTGTGATTCCCATTGGTCCATTTTAAAATAGTGGGACCCACGGTTTAATTCAAATTAGGATTTAATTCCAGATTTGACTCCAACATAGAAAATCCATAACTTTCTATAGACTGCTCCAAAAATCTTCAAACAAATATTGTTTGAAAGCCCTTGAGCCCTAGATTTTGTTAGTATCAATTAGGTTTTGTGAAACTTAATTTTAATCCTGTGGGAAACAATCTTTCCAAAAACAAATACAATTTTTCCAAATGAACTTTCCACTGGAAAAATCCCCAAAATTCACATATAAGACACTCTACTATTATTTATTGCCAGAAAAAGTTTGGGAGCCATTGCACCTGTATAACCCTCTGTATAATTCAATTACCTTTTTCAGTCATTGAATTAGTACAGTTATTCAGTTGTTTTGTTATGTCCCAAATTTGAACTGGATGCTCCATTGGTCATATATGAACTCCTGTAAAAATTTGAGATTTAATTGACTTAGTGTCCTAGTCCTAATTCAGTTGCCAACAAAATGTTAATTATAAAACTAAAAATTCAGTTATAAAATAATTCCAGAAATTCTTGCCAACTTTGAAATTCAATATCTCCTTCACCAAGGCTTAGAAATCTATGAAGCCAATTTTTCTAAAATCATAACACCATCCTCTATCATGATCATCAACTGGTAGCTATGTCAAAGCTACATTTTCTTCTCTAAAATTCTTGGAAGTGTATTGCTTGCCATAATTTTAGAGACAACAAACTGCTTTGATCATCTCCTGTTCTTTGCAAGAGTATTCCATGTAGTCCCTAACATCTACCATAAAAATCCCAAGGCCAAAGAAGATCATTCACTCACTATGACCATAGTTAAAAATTTATGAACTATATGTATATTATAATTTACCAGCATTCATATATACATGTCGTGTAGTGATCGATATTGACGAACAACGTCGCTTGGAGGAGAAGGCCAGGGTGTCCACTTGAAGTCCATGGCAGAGTCTTCAGAGAAGGACAATTAACAATTGACATTTAATCGAGTCGCAAACTAAGGCAAGCCCCGGTTTGCATTTAAGAGCTTTTCAAAATTTTGCAGTATTTCTCACATTACGTCCTCAGTTGATATTGTGCATTTACGTATAAGGTGATTGATACTCCACTTGCATGACCACAAATCCCAGGGTTTGGTCGTAACGAGATACAGTTTGACCTGTAGTAACTGCTTTGCTAATGTATAGGAAATCCGATAGAAGTCGAGTAGTTGGAATCTACTCGCAAGATAGGAATAACAGTTCACATGAGGGTGGAATATTAAAAATTGCTTATGAAATGAATACGAGACCGGGCAGGGGGAATAGGAGTCGACGAGATGGAATCTCGGTCGCATAGCCCTGCTTGTGTCGCTTGAGGACCGTGCCATATGCGACACCGTTGGGAAGCTTGAACTGTACAGGTTGCATAATGGTATATGGGCCCATTAAACTGATGTAACTCCAGACTGTAGTGTGGAGACTCCTCGGTTGTCCTTGAATGGAGATGCGAAGGCAGAAAGGTGTAAATCTCCTAGCGGAACGTTTTGACTTGTCCGTGTAGGGGACCTTTTGCTCGGGATGAAGGGGTTTGTCGACATTGGGGTCTTGGGTGAAAGGTGGCCACATATGACGCTGGGAGGAGAGCACGTATGTGTCTCCGACGCGGGTGTGCATGTCGTGCATTCCGGTTGTGTCCTGCTTGCAATCACTGCCCCTCGCGGTAATAGAGTACCACTTGTCCGTCGTTGTCGTGACGTAGTAAATACTAAAGAAGCCAGAAAAATATGTTGTATTGAATTATAATTGCTTTGCAACCTTGTATTACTTAGAGATAGCAAAATTAAAGTTACAGTTTCCCCATACTTTAGCTGTAATAGCATTATGTGCTTTGAGCATGTCATATCATCGGCAAAGCGTTTCTTGTTTGATTGTGGAGTCTATGATGTGTCGTGCTTAAAGAATGTCATTTGCTACTTAAAACAGGATTATAAGGATCCACTTGTAGGCGAGTCTGTTTATGCTATTCCTTACCTATGCTTAGTGCTTACCCTTGCATATGTCTAGTGAGACGGGTTAGTCTTGCTGAGCCTTATGCTCACGTTTGCGCTTTAACGATTTTTGCATGTATTAGGTTCATTTCTGCTATTCAGGTTGTACATGATGTCTCGAGGTATCGAGATAAATCTCTTGTGAACCATGCCGCTGCTAAATGATCGTCATGTTGCTAGTGAGAAGCGTCCTTGGGCATGGACGTCTTCTCTTATGCTTAGATAGGTGAGAATATGAGTATGTAGTTCCGCTGCGTGTGTACTTCTATTGTACACTTTTTTTGTAAACTCTGATTATTCTGAAATGAAAACTTTGTACGTTTTGGTATCCTTTTCGTATGTGCTGTTAGGTGCCGCATCGCACGGCACCACCCAATGAGATCCTCGGATGTGTGGACTTTGGTCCCCACACAAAAATCTTCCAACGACGTCCACAATACCTTCTTATGCATTGTTCTTGATTCAAACAAGTTGCGCAACTTCCCGATCAACTCAACCACAATTCCTCCCGAACTTGGTTGTTGAACCTCATATTCTCCCTAAGACTAGTTCAATGGATCCTGTCACCAGCCATGTCTTGAATTCAAGCAACACCTGCACATGAATAAACAACCAATCTGTTCGATCCAAAGTCCTCAAATTGACTCTCGTTAGTTCTGAAACTACGACATCTTACGTGAGCACCTCACATAAGCATGTTGCAAACCATAGCAAAATGATATCAGTCATATCAACCAAAACGCACCAAAAACATAGCAAATGAATACTCATCAATCTTTCCAACAATGTAAAGCAAGTTCGAAACATTTCACAGTAAAAGCAGGAACATTGCGATCAAGCTCTGAATCTTGCCAAACCTAACCAGAGCCTGAGCTGGAGCTTACTGAAGCTAGTACAATTGAGCACCGAAGCTTACCATAGCAAGTACAACCTAGTGCCAGAGCTTGCCAAAGCTAGTCGGAACTAGTCAACCCAAAAGCCGAAGCAAGAAAAACATGTCGGAGCTAACTAACATAAGTCAGACCTATCAAAACATATCGAAGCTTAACAAAGACATGCCGGAGCTATCAAAAACATGTCGGAGCTAAAGACAAAGCTCACCGGAGCTATCCAAAAACATGTTGGACCTTGACCAAGCAAGTCGGACCTATTGTCGGACCTTGCAGAAGCTCAGAGCTAGAGTCAGACCTTGCTAAAAAGGTGTTTTAGCAGTTTCTCAGAACTTTTATCATCAAAGCCAATGTATTTAGCACACATAGGTCTCATAGATGAAGCTTATTTGTCCAAGTATTATATTCATCCGGGAAGTAACAAAATGTACCAAAACTTAAAGAAGCAATTCTGGTGGACTCAGATGAAGAGGGAGATAGCGAAGTACGTATCCGAGTGTGATACGTGTCGGCGAGTGAAAGCTGACCATTTGAAGATAGCCGGTCAGGTTCAACCTTTAAGCATATCAGCATGGAAATGGGGGACATCAACATGGATTTCATTATTGGATTACCTCTCACCTTTCACAAGCATGACTCGATTTGGGTGACAGTCGACCGACTCACCAAGTTGGCTCACTTTATTCCAGTCAATATCAATTATGTGGCATGGCAATATGCAGATTTGTATATTGTCGAGATCCTGTGCCTACACGAAGTACCCTGCACTATCATATTAGATCGTGGCACCTTTTTTGTTGCTCGGTTTTGGGAGCAGCTCCACGCATCTCTGGGTACCAAGTTGATTCGGAGCTCAACTTACCATCCTCAGACTGATGGTAAAACGGAACGAGTAAACCAAGTGCTAGAGGATATGCGTCGCGCCATTGCCATCCACCGTGGTAAGAATTGGGATGATCATCTATCATTGCTGGAGTTTTCATACAACAATGGTTATCTGGCTAGCATCCAGATGGCACCATATGAAGCTCTTTATGGCCGGAAGTGCCGCAGAACTTTGAACTTGTGTGAATCCGGTGAACGCGTGATATATGGTATCAACTTGGTGAATGAAGCCAAAGAACAAGTACGAGTTATTCAAGCCAACCTCAAGGTTGCTCGGTCTTGTCAGAAAAGCTATGCGAACAAACGGCATCGACATCTTCACTTCGATGTCAGGGATCACATTTATCTTCGTGTATCCCCAATGAAAGGGATTCATCGCTTCAGAGTAAAAGGGAAGCTAGCTCCACGCTTCATTGGACCGTTTGCAGTAATTGAACGATGCGGACCTGTGGCCTATCGGCTATAGCTACCATCTTTCTGCAAATTTTCGAATTTATTGAATGGAAACTTGCTAGGGATAAACAAAATGCAGTACTAAATATATTCAAATTATTTCAAAACTTCAATATAGCTACTGTACATTTAGGCCCTGTCAAAATATTCAAATCTGAGGATTTATATTTTTCCATGGCCTCATAATATTCCAAATAGCACCCCTGCAAATTTTCATAATATTTGGAGCACTGATTCTATTTAATTCAATGGGTACATTGAATTCTAGTCAAATTTAAATTTGAATTTGAATTTCACATGAAACCTGTCAAAATTTGAAATCCAATTTCAGAATCTGAATCTCCATGTTTGAATTGGCCTCTCCAGAAAAATTTAGCAATTTTGGACATGTTTAGGTGGAAGAATTAAAGTTGCAGAGAGGATTGACTTGGAAGGGGATGTGGAACCCACAGGCCAGTGACCCTTTATCGTGAGTGCTCTGCATGCCGAAATCCTGTCGCCGCTCCGCTCGACACTGCATGCCATGCAATCGCCAGCGAGCTGCTTGGCAGCTTGATAGCACCCCGGCATGCTCCTTATCCCCCCTGGTCCCTTCTTCACGCCATCGACGAGGACAGTCGTGCCGATCACTTTTCTTCCCTCCCGCAATGCAAAGCACCGCCGCCTCCTTTCCTCCCCGGTGAGCGCCACATTCTTGCCTCTTTTCCCTTTGATGCCAACAACAAAGATGACGCCAAGACTATTCTCTACCATCCACACCCTTTTGGCTCGTTGTGTTGCTCATTTCTTTGCCCGTATTTTGAAGTTTCGCTGTCGCCATCGTTGAGCCGCCGTGGACATCACCTCTGTCCACCGTGAAGCCAAAGAACTAGGCGGTTGCAAGCCTCGACTTCAACAGAGGAAAGGATCGTCGGGACACCACGGTTCTCGCGGCGAAAACCGCAAACCTTTTCCTCCTTTATCGCGCGAGTAATCTTCATTTTTGTCTCTGTAGGATCAAAGAGCACGTGAAAAGCTACCATAGTGGGGGGTGAATGGTAGATTTAAAAATCTTACGCAGCGGAAACAATTAAACCCCAACCCCTTCCGCAGAAAAACGATCTCTTAAAGAAATCATGTGTGAGACTAATCTAAATGTGTTTCACCATGAAAAAAATGATTGATATCAGAGAGAATCAAGTCACGAAGACAACAAAAAAGTAATCACTCAAATCCCTCAAGAAAAACTCAAGCTATGATTGAAAGATCAAACAAGGTCAATCTGCCCTACCCAAGAAAAACAGTTCTGGAATGCTGCAAAGAAACTCGTGTAGATCAGAAACCACAAATCCAATGACCCTGAAATTTTGACATATGATAGATAATCAAGTTGTGAAGACACCGAAAAAAGAATCACGTCAATTGGATCTGTAAAACTCGAGTTATGATAAAACCACCAACGAAAGGTAGTGCTGTCCAGAAACTCGACTAGTAAAACTTGTCTGGAACAAGTCGGACGAACAAGGCACAAAAGTTCCTTCAACCTACGAATTTTATTCAATAGAATACAAGAGGAACAGCCCCAAAGTCGTCTACCACGATCTCTGGGCTCCCTTGCTTATATAACCAGCCCTTAGGCCTACCCAATATCAACTAGGACTCCAATCCTACTCAGATCACGAATCCTAACTTTCCATAACTGCTCAAGATTCTTCTATACACAGATAGAAGCAATCTTAAGACTTCCAAACACCTTAGGAAAGTATCCCACATTCCTAAACAACTCAAATTCGTGACACACACGAAATCCTAATATAATCAACTCGATACTTTCCATACCGAGCCATAACCGACTTCGCCGCAGCCAAAGTCATCAACCGGTACGATCCGATCCTTCCAACCAGATCTTTCCTTCCTTATCCCATCTTCGGAACCATGTTTCCACGTCATGCACCACATGCATACGTGCGAACGCCTTCCTTCGACGTTCAGTAACCTTCATATGCACTGCCCTTGATTCAATCATCCTTCGCGACCGCCTGATCAGCTCAACCACAGTTCCTCCCGAACTTGGTTGTTGGAACCTCATCTCCTCCCTGAGACTAGTCCAATGGATCCCATCACCAGCCATGTCTTGAACTCAAGCAATACCTGGACAAGAACAAACAACCAATCCATACGAGCCCAAGTCCTCAACTTGACTCAAGTTAGTTCCGAACACAACACCTTACGTGAGAACCTCACATAAGTATGTTGCAAAACCACAATAACACGATATCATCCATATCAACCAAAACTTAGCAAATGAATACTAAGCAATCTTTCCAACAATGTAGAGCAAGTACGAAACATTGCAATGAAAAGCAGAAGCACTACAGTCAAGTTCCGGACCTTGCCAGAGCAACCCGCAACTTGAGCCGGAGCTAACAAAAGCTAGTATAACCTAGCGCCAGAGCTTATCAAAGCTAGTATAACCAATTTCCCACCGGAGCTTTACAAAACTAGCAGAACCTAGCATCGGAGCTAACCAGAACTAGTCAAAACTAGGCAACCCAAAACCGGAGCTAGACAAAGTACGTCGGAGCTTAGCAAAAGCATTCCGGAGCTATCAAATATATGTCGGAGCTAAAGATAAAGCTCACCGGAGCTAACCAAAGCTAGTTGAACCTTACCAAGAAGCCGGACCTAGCATCTAACGTAGCCGGAGCTACCCAAAACAAGCCGGACCTACTGTCGGACCTTGCTGTAGCTCAGAGCTAGAGTCAGACCTTGATAAAAAGGTGTTTTGGTGATATTTAAAACTTTTATCATCAAAGCCAAGTATATTACTACAAGCCAATGTATTCAGCACACATAGGTCTTACAATCTCCCCCTTGATGAATGCATTGGCAACACCATTTAAAATCCGAACATTGACTTATTCTCATTAAAAGTAAAATGAGAAGAAAATCCCCCCCTTTATTATCTCTCCTTATGCACATATTCATCTTTTTATGCTTATATCTCCCCCTTTGACAATGTATTCAGCAAGTCATGAGCATGTAAACAAATTATCTCTCCCTCCTTAGTTGTTATGAGCATTTTATAACATATACATATAAACAAAGCTCATCCAAGTCACACTATCAAGCACCTTACATTATCACATCAATGAAATACATTAAGTAGTGTAAGCCATGCTAGAGATCATATGTAATTTTCAATTTAAGCAAGTCATGATCTCACAAACTTACTATTTCAAAACCGGAAAGCATGACACTAGTTGCTGCATTTTAATATTTTTCAAAGCATAAATTTAGATCATATGATATTTGCAAGAGATTATATGTGCATCTGCCTTATTCTAACCAACCAAGCCAAGCCTATGTCATTTGACAATCAGAAGCTTAAGGACATGGTTTTAGTCATACACAACTTCTTCCAAGTTCATATCTAAGTGCAATGACAAGCCATCTCAAAAGAAGAAGTGCGATGCATGCATATTTTCTTGATCTTTTCTCAATTTATATTTGTTCATAAAAACTCAACATGTGAGTTGATTACTTGATTAATTCTTTATGATTAAAAGCACTTGTGAACATGTAACAAGTTCAAAACAGCAAGAAAGTTCGACCATGACCATTTTTAGTGTAAGTAATTATTCCAATTACTAGACATGGCAAAAACTACAAAATGTATAACACGAGTAATGTAGTAAGAACTTTCAGCATGTAAAAGGAATCACAAAGTCATATATGTATGAAATACTATGCTCATATTATTTTTATTTCAGATCCACAAATAGACTTCCCAAGTTTCAAAACTCCCCCTCAATTTAAGCCATGAGGATGCATAACCCCTATTTCACAACGAATGAAACAAAAACGAGTGAAATCTAAAGTTTTTGTAAAAATGTCAGCCAATTGATGCTCAGTATCTACATGGTGAAGCACAATGTTTCCTTTTTCAAAGTTATCTCGGAGAAAGTGATACCTAATATCAATGTGCTTAGTTCTAGAATGTTGCACGGGGTTTTTGGCAATGCAAATAGCACTAGTGTTATCACAGAACAGTGGAACACTATTTAGATGAACCCATATTCCTTAAGTGTTTAAACAATCCAAAGAATTTGTGAGCAAGCACTAGCAGCAGCTACATATTCAGATTTGGCTGTGGATTGTGCAACTGAATTTTGTTTTCTAGAGGACCAAGCAACAAGAGAATTACCAAGAAAATGACAAGCACCAGAAGTACTTTTCCTATCAATCCTACAACCCCCAAAATCAGCATCTGAAAAAGCTTTCAAAGTAACGGTTAAGGAAGAAGGAAGAAAAATGACAAATTCTTTAGTTCCATATAAGTACCTGAGAATCCTTTTGACGGCTTGACGATGTGAAACACGTGGGGAAGCTTGAAACCGTGCACAATGACATACGCTGAATTGTATGTCCGGTCTTGATGCCGTGAGGTACAAAAGTGATCCGATCATGCTTCTGTATTCTTTTTGATCCACGGGTTCACCATCTTCATCAAGTTCAAGTGTTGTTGCTGTTCCCATTGGTGTCCGAAGAGGCTTGATTTTGTCCATGTTGAAGCGCCTTAGGAGGTCTTTGGTATACTTCGTTTGATGCACAAAGGTACCCTCCTTGGTTTGCTTGATTTGCAGCCCCAAAAAGTAAGTGAGTTCACCCATCATACTCATTTAAAATTCAGAACTCATCATTGCTAAAAACTTGGACACAAGATCATGAGAAGCACAACCAAAGATAATATCATCCACATACACTTGAACGAATAATGAGTCATTGCCATGCTTAAGCACAAAAAGAGTTTTATCAACCTTGCCCATGGTAAACCCCTTTTCAAGTAAGAATGTTTTTAACCTATCATACCATGCTCTAGGGGCTTGTTTGAGACCGTATAAGACTTTAGACAGTTTGTAAATATGATTAGGAAAACCTGGATTTTCAAAACCCGGTGGTTGTTTGACATAAACCTCCTCATCTATGTAGCCATTAAGAAAAGCACTTTTAACATCCATTTGATATAGCTTAAAACCTTTAGATGCTGCAAAAGATAACAAAATTCTTATGGCTTCTAATCTAGCGACAGGAGCAAAAGTTTCATCAAAATCTAGACCTTCAACTTGAGTGAAACCTTGAGCAACCAACCTAGCCTTATTCCTAACGACAACCCCATCCTCACTTTGTTTATTTATATATACCCATTTAGTTCCAATTAAAGTGTGACCTTGAGGTGGAGGTACAAGTTTCCAAACATTATTTCTTTCAAAATTTTCTAACTCTTCTTGCATGGCAATAATCCAAGATTCATTAGTGAGTGCATGTGATATAACTTTGGGTTCAAAAGAAGCAACAAAAGCAGAATAAGCATGAGAGTTTGGATCGTAAAACCTTGACCGTGTGACTCGTTCGTGCAAGCTTCCAATCATCTGTTGTGGGGGATGATCTTTGTAAAATCGTAGGGGAACAAATGTCTCACAAGCTTCTTCTTCATTAGGTTCATTGTAGATTGATGAGCTTGTGACTTGTGGATGATCAGGACCAGCATAGGTGATAGCCGGAGCTTGTTCAATGTCCGGAGCTGGACACGTGTGAACTTCGGAACTACCAGGCAGTATCATTCTTCATCTTTGAAAATACCCTCCCCCTGAGGATACGGATCTGGTCCTGCAACACCGGAGCTAGTACCTGGGCTAGTTTCATCAAAAGACACTTCACAAGTCTCCACAATTTTGTTAGTGTCAAGTAAAAGCACACGGTAGCCTCTAGTATGAGATGGATAACCAAGAAACATGCCATCAATGGATCTAGGTTCAAATTTATCATGGTTACCATGTTTCTTAACAAAGCATTTGCAACCAAAGACCCGAAAATGTGTAACACTAGGCCTATGTCCAAACCGGAGCTCATATGTTGTTTTACCTAGCTTAGCACGCAAGAAAACACGATTTGAGACATAACAAGCGGTTGCTAACGCATCAGACCAAAATTTCCTAGGAGTTTGATATTCATCAAGCCTAGTCCTAGCCATCTCAACTAAGGTTCTGTTCTTTCTTTCTACAACACCATTTTGTTGAGGTACATATGGTGAAGAAAATTGATGATCTATTCCATTTTCAGCGCAAAAGTGATCAAAAGATTGATTTTTAAATTCAGTTCCATTATCACATCTAATTGCCTTTAAAAATCCTAGGTGATCAATTGATAATCTAAGAAATAAAGTTCTAAAGTGACTAAAAGTTTCATTCTTAGATGCCATAAAGTAAACCCAAGAGTATCCAGAATAATCATCAACGATAACAAGAACATACCATTTACCCTTGAAGGATTGATCACGTGAAGGTCCTATGGTGTCAAGATGCAAAAGTTGACATGGTTCAGTTGTCATGATCATTCTGAGAGGTGTATGTGAACCTGGAACCATCTTAGCATGTCTACAAGAAGAGCACACAATTTATTTGTCCCCTTTAAGCTTAGGAAGCCCACGTATGCGATCAAGAGCACTAACACGCGTTATGTGATCAAAGCCTACGTGACCAAGTCTACGATGCCAAAAATATAAGTCCTTTGAATCATTAGCAACTAGACCCTATGCTTAGAGGAAGATATATCAAAATCATCTTTAAAAACTCTTCCAAACTGAGACATGTTAAAAATAAGCTCACTATTTGAACTTACAACTTTGCAACAGTTTTTATTGAAAATAATTTCCAGATTTTCATCTAGCAATTGTGAAACAGAAAGCAAGTTGTATTTCAAATTTTTGAAAAGAGCCACATCCTTCAAAGTGTAGTAATCTTTTACTCTAACCGAACCCTTAGCAATTATAGGAGTTGAAGAATTATCGGCAAAAGTAACATTTTCTACACGTGACACAAAAGAGAGGGAGGAGAACCAATCTTTGTTACCGGTCATGTGGCGTGAGCAACCTGAATACACAATCCAAATGTTCTCCTTCCTCAAACGTGTAACCTACATAAAAGCACAATACGTCGATGAATCAATACTGGGGTTAGTCAAAAGGCATTTAGGTATCCAGTACTGAGTCACACGACGTGCACTAGGAAAAACACGCGAAAGCTGAGATAAAACAGCAGGTTTATGAGTCGAAGATTGAGGTTTTCTGTTCTTAACAATTGATTTAGAAGTTGTTACTTGTTTAGAGTGAAAACCAGTAGCTCCGGAGGTAAAAGCAGCAGTTCCAAAAGACAAGGCTGAAGCTCTGGAAACAAAAGCTGAAGTTCCGAAGGAAACAATAGAAGGTCCGGGAGCTCTCGGAGCTATCGGAACAATCGGAGCTGCTTTTGCGGATTTCTTACCAGAAGGTCTGGAAGCTACCTTTTCAAATTTCTAACTCACTAAAGCAGGTTGTGTTTTTCTAATTGCATGAAAGTTATAAGATCTAGCAAATTTTCTTTCCTTTTTCTATTGTTTAGCTAGTCTATAACAAAAATCTATGACATGACCATCTCTACCACAGAAGGTACAATGAAAATTAACTTTGTGTTCATGTCTAGATGAGCAAGCAATATTTTTATTTGAAACCGAATGAGGCAACACTCCTGTAGATTTGAAAACCACTCCTTTTTGTTTAGGAACTGTTTGAATCAAACCACTTCCTAATGACTTTACAATTTTAGGTGGATGTGTCTTAGCATGAGCATGAGAATCAAAACCTAAACTAGTTTTATCATTGCATGACTTGGAAGAATTCAGCAGCAAGTTAAGGTTCTTATTCCCATTACAAAACCGATCTAATGTCCTATGCATGTCATCAAGTTTATTGGACAGATCAAGGCAATTTTCACATGAAGTTTTTCCTTTTAATTTGCAGTTTGAACAATATTTAACTTCATGAGAACGTAAAGCATTGTTCAGAATGGAAATTTCATTCATTGCATCTTTTAGTTTCTTATCAAGATTTTCACATGCAGAACAATGCAAATCAATTGTAGAACAGCTAGCATCTTTCAAGTTTTTATCATTAAGTGCAGCAAGCTCTTTGTTCTTTTCAATTTCTAACTCAAGTTTATCAAGTGTGGAGGTGTGCGCACTTCTTAATGAGGACAATTGTTCATATATTAAATCACATGAGGAACATGCATCATCACTAGGAATCAAAGTTTTTAAACGGTTGATTTCAGATTCTAGTGATTCAATTTTAGCAGCACTATCCCTAAGCTTTTTGCCCTTTTTCTTAACAATAACAGTGGCACGAGAGATAGCATCACACATTTCTTCGCAAGTAGGACATACCTCTTCATTGTCGCTGTTGTGTTCTGCCTCCTCCATACTTGATCTTGGCTTGCCCGCCATAAAGCACAAGTTTGCCAAATCATCTTCATCATCATCACTTCCAATGTCCACGTCACTTGAACTGAACTCTTGAAGCGCGGTGATGAAACTGTTGATCATCTTGCGTCCTATGGCACCTTTCTTCTTCCTGTTGGAATTTCCAGAGGAGGTCCAGACCTTGCTTTGTTTTTCTTCCCGGGTGGTCGGACCTGAAAGTTTAGGGCATTCTGTATGAAAGTGTCCTGTTTTACCACATTCAAAACAGCGTTGAGGTCCGAAGCTTCCTCTCCTTCTAGTTCTCACATTTTGCAATGCTTTTGAGAATCTAGTAGAGATGAGTGCCAACTCCTCTTCTGGAAATTCTTCCATCTGCTCTAGGGTTAGTGAGGACAACAAAGCAAGAGTACTGCAGGATGATGATTGGCCGGAGCTAGACATGTCACATTGTGAGACAAAGGCAATAGACTTGTTTGGGTTCTTACGTGCTAGGATGTCAATTTCATGAGTTTTTAGTTTAGAATAAAGTACATCTAATGTAAGAGAACTCATGACAGTTGATTCACGAATAGATGTTACTTTCATCTCCCAAATTGACATGTCTAATGCACTAAGAAGTTGCCTAGCATTCTCAGCATCAGAAAAATTAACATTGACACTACGTAAGTTGCTGAGAATTTTATTGAAACGAGCAAAGAGGTTATCGATAGACTCACCTGGTTGCATCTCAAAACGCATATATTCCTTTTTGAAGATATCTTGTTTTACATCCTTGATTGTGTTGGAGCCTTCATGATAATCACAGAGAGCTCTCCAAACATCGTATGCTGACCGGAGGTGCGCGACACGATCAAAGTCGCTTTGAGTGAGTCCTTAGATGATCATGTTTCGGGCTTTGTTGTTGTTGTCGACGTCCCTTGTGGCCGTGACTTGATCATTGGGTGGCACTTCATAAGGCTTATACACCTTCTCCCATATTGCAAAGCCTTGTGCCTGGATGAAAGCCTCCATGCGTGCCTTCCAAACCTGGAAATCAATACCAGCAATCACACAAGGTTTGGCAGAGTACTTCTCCATGATGATTAGTCAAAAACACGTGCAAATCTCAAAGATTAGAGCACCGTGGCTCTGATACCAATTGTAGGATCGAAGAGCACGTGAAAAGCTACCAGAGGGGGGTGAATGGTAGATTTAAAAATCTTACGCAGCGGAAATAATTAAACCCCAACCCCTTCGGCAGAAAAACGATCTCTTAAAGAAATCGTGTGTGAGACTAATCTAAATGTGTTTCACCATGACAAAAATGATTTATATCATAGAGAATCAAGTCACGAAGACAACACAAAAGGAATCACTCAAATCCGTCGAGAAAAACTCAAGCTATGATCGAAAGATCAAAAAAGGTCAATCTGCCCTACCCGAGAAAAACAGTTATGGAATGCTGCAAAGAAACTCGTGTAGATCAGAAACCAAAAATCCAATGACAGTGAAACTTTGAAATATGATAGATAATCAAGTTTTGAAGACACCCCAAAAAGAATCACGTCAATTGGATCTGTAAAACTCGAGTTATGATAAAACCACAGACGAAAGGTAGTGCTGTCCAGAAACTCGACTAGTAAAACTTGTCTGGAACAACTCGGACAAAAAAGGCACAAAAGTTCCTTCAACCTACAAATTTTATTCAATAGAACACAAGAGGAACAGCCCCAAAGTCGTCTATCACGAGCTCTAGGCTCCCTTGCTTATATAACCAGCCCTTAGGCCTATCCAATATCAACTAGGACTCCAATCCTACTCAGATCACGAATCCTAACTTTCTATAACTGCTCAAGATTCTTCTATACGCACATAGAAGCTATCTTAAGACTTCCAAACACCTTAGGAACGTATCCCACATTCCTAAACAAGTCAAATTCGTGACACACACGAAATCCTAACATAATCAACTCGATACTTTCCATACCGAGCCATAACCGACTTTGCCGCAGCCAAAGTCATCAACCGGTACGATCCGATCCTTCCAACCAGATCTTTCCTTCCTTATCCCATCATAGGAACCATGTTGCCACGTCATGCACCGCATGCATACGTGCGAACACCTTCCTTCGACATTCAGTAACCTTCATATGCACTTCCCTTGATTCAATCATCCTGCGCGACCTCCTGATCAGCTCAACCACAGTTCCTCCCGAACTTGGTTGTTGGAACCTCATGTCCTCCCGGAGACTAGTCCAATGGATCCCGTCACCAGCCATGTCTTGAACTCAAGCAACACCTGCACATGAATAAACAACCAATCCATACGAGCCCAAGTCCTCGACTTGACTAAAGTTAGTTCCGATCACAACACCTTACGTGAGAACCTCACATAAGCATGTTGCAAAACCACAGTAACACGATATCATCCATATCAACCAAAACTTAGAAAATTAATACTAAGAAATCTTTCCAACAATGTAGAGCAAGTACGAAACATTGCAAATGAAAAGCAGAAGCACTACGGTCAAGTTCCGGACCTTGCCAGAGCAACCCGGAGCTTGAGCTGGAGCTAACAAAAGCTAGTATAACCTAGCACCGGAGCTTATCAAAGCTAGTATAACCAAGTCCCCACCGGAGCTTTACAAAACTAGCAGAACCTAGCGCCAGAGCTAACCAGAACTAGTCAAAACTAGTCAACCCAAAACCGGAGCTAGACAAAGTACGTCGGAGCTTGGCAAAATCATTCCGGAGCTATCAAATATATGTCGGAGCTAAAGATAAAGCTCACCGGAGCTAACCAAAGCTAGTCGGACCTTACCAAGAAGCCGAACCTAACATCTAACGTAGCCGGAGCTACCCAAAACAAGCCGGACCTACCGTCGGACATTGCTGTAGCTCAGAGCTGGAGTCGGACCTTGATATAAAGGTGTTTTGGTGATATTTAAAACTTTTATCATCAAAGCCAAGTGTATTAACTACAAGCCAATGTATTCAGCACACATAGGTCTTACAGTCTCGGGTCAAGATTTCACTTTGAGCTAGTTCATCGATGCGATTTTGTTTCTATGCATGGTTATAGTTTAATCCAGTTGTGCTATAGCCTCTATGTGTCGTGGCACATCATCTAGATAATGTGCTGATGAGAATAATCGGCCACAGTCTTAGTATTTCAAATTTTCCCCACCACCGTTGAAAAGCGTCATGGTTCACCATCGAAGACCATGTTGCCGACTATTCGACTCCGTTCGCAGCTCAAAATCGTCATCCCCATTAAACCGGGAATGTTTCTAGCCTTTCCCCGAGCTTCATGCACCATTCCCGAGCGATTCCGGCCATTGCCAAAACCCTAGCTCCGCTGTCTGCGTCGCGCACGGTGTTCCGGACATCGGCGGCGTTCGACGACCTCTCCGTCATGATCAGCGCCTCAAATAATTTTTAGGCGGCGAGTTTCGGGGTGGAGAAGGACCGTGAAAGGGGAACTGGCGAACTCGCCGGTGCAGCACCGCCGCGGCCGAGTGGCGCGTCGAGAGGTAGACGACGACGCACGGGTCCCACCGGTCAGCGTCAGTTTTCTCTCACCGGGATGGGTTGTGGCTCGGATCTAATACGGCTACGCGGGTTAACTCCATGGCCCTCAGTGCGGCCCAGCCCTGATTGGTCCATTCATATGAAGTGGGGCCGGCTTTTTTATTCAAATTTTCGAATTGAAAAATAATTCCAGGATTCAATCAAACTTCTGAAATTCATTACTCCTATTAGATTTGCTCAAAAATTTCCAAATAAATTCTGGTAGACTCATGTCAATATATACTTTGGAGTGGTGCAATTTATTGGACATGAAACTCCTAGAATTTTCAAAATTAATTCCTTTGAGCTTCCTGCTTGGGAAATTAATTACCCCTATTCTCTTAATTGGAAAATTACCAATTTTGATAAGAACACTCTTAATAATACACTTGATCTCCGGTAAAGATTTCAAGTTCATTGGATTTCATTTACTTGGTTGATCAATGTTCCAAATCTCTATGTAATTGAAAAATTGGGAAAAATACAGTAACCATTTCAGGATTTTTCCCAAACTAGTAAAATCAATTCTCCCTGTAGGAAGCTTAGAAAATTGTGAAACAAATTTTCCTAGAACCAGTGAGCCCCCTCTACATGGTACAACCACTGTTAGCCATGATAGACCTCCAGAATTTCGACCAAAATTCAGAAAAGGCTTTAATTGTAGGAATTTTAGAGACAACAAACTCCGTTGATCATCTCCTGTTCTTTGCAAGAGTATCTATTATAGTCCCTAGTATCTACCATAAAAGTCCCAAAGCTAGTTAAAATCATTATCTTATATTGACCACATGATATTTGATTGTGACCTTAAAAATATTATTTATTTTCAAAGTCATTCATATATACTATATGCATATCGTGTAGTAACTGAAGTTGAGGAGGAGCCGAAGGCCTTGGAAGTCCATATGCCAGAGAATAACATAGACTTGGACTCGCATTCAGGCAAGCCTCGGTTTGCATTTAAGTTCCTTACAGTGTCTTTGCAGTTTTCATTCACCTTACGTCTTCAGTTGTTTGTGCATTACGTTTAAGGTGTTTGACATCCACTTGCATGACCAAATAACCCAGGGAGTGGTTAGAATAGCTCACAGACTCGTGTAGCAACTGCCATGCTAATGTTGTTAGGAAAACGGTAGAAGTCGAGTAGTTGGAATCTACTCGCGAGATAGAAAGATAACACTTATCTACACTAGGTCGGGTAAATATAATGAATGGCTATCAATATGAATTGGAGACCGGTCAGAGATGTGTAGCAAGTGACAAGACTAGGTCTTGGTTGCATAGCTCTGACCATGTCGATTAAGGCATGCGCCGTATGCGGCCCTACTGGACAAGCTTGAATTGTACCGGCGACATACTGGAGAAATGAGCTCTAGCAAACTAACGTAGCTTGATACTAGTTTGTTGAGGCATACCGTTCCATTTTATAGGCGTAGGTTGAGGACAACAAGGTGTAAATCAGCTGGTGGTCACATCAGAGTACGCCCCACACAGGGACCTCCTGTCCGTGACGGATTGACCGGTTCGACATTCGATTGTTGGGTGAAATGTGGCCATATATACGACTAGTACTGAAGTGTTATGTAGGTACTACTGTAAGTACCCGATGGCGCTTCTGAAAGTGCGTATGTATCGTGTTGTCCTGTTGTGTCCTGATTGCAATCACCGTCCCTCGCGGTAATAGAGTACCACCTGTTCACTGTGTTGTGACGTAGTAAGTACTGAAGAAGTCAGGAGAATACAATGTATTGAATTATAATTGCTTTGGAACTTTGATTGTTGTTTAATATGATCACTAAAGTTACTTTCATTAAACTTGTAAGCTGCTAATAAAAACTTGAAAGCAAAGGAGCCACTTGTAGGCGAGTCTTTTTCTGCTTTACCTTACCTATGCTTAGTATTCACCCTGCATATGTCTAGTGAGACGGGTTAGTCCTGCTGAGCCTTAAGCTCACATTTGCAGTTAACAAGTTTTTGCATATTACACGACTAATGACGGGTTTGACGATGAGGTTGCACCCCCTCCATGGTTTAAGGCTGAGTGGGAGCCCTGCACACCACTGTAAGTTGGGTGAGTGAGGGTTGCTAGTGCAAAGCGTCCAGGGCATGGATGACTTTGCTTTTGCATAGCTAGTGCCGAGAGCGTAGCTATGATGTATAGGTCACTTTCCTTTTCTTTTAGTATTGTAAAACTTCCGCTATGTTTATAAATAAAGACTAGGTATTGTATTTTATTCTCATTTTTTCTCGTATATTGTTTGGTGTTGCATCGCACAACACCACCCAATGAGATCTTTGTATGTCGGGACTCCAGTCTCCACGTTGTTAAGTGCATTAGACATGTTAATTTGGGAGATGAAAGTCACATCTATTCGTGAACCTACTGTCATGAGTACACTTACATTAGATGTGCTATATTCTCAATTGAGAACTCATGAAATTGACATAATCTCACGTAAGAACCCCAACAAGTCTCTTGTATTTGTTTCTCAACATGATATGCCTAGCTCCTTCCAATCTTCATCTATCAATACACTTGCTTTGTTGTCTTCACTAACCCTGGAACAGATTGACGAATTTCTAGAAAAGGAGCTAGCACTCATCTCTACCCTGTTCTCGGAAGCATTGCAAAATGTGAGTACTAGATGGAGAGGAAGCTCCAGACCTCAACGGTGCTTTGAATGTGGTAAGACAAGACACTTTCGTATGGATTGCCCTAACCTTTCAGGTCCTTCTACTCGTGATGAAAAGCAGAATAAAGTCAAATCCTCTTCTGGCAAAATCAACAAGAAAGAGAAGGGTTTTATAGGACGCAAACTGATAAACAGTTTCATCATCGTACTTCAAGAACTTGGCTCTAGTGATGTAGACATTGGAAGTGACGAAGATGAAGATGATCTCGCAAACTTGTGCTTCATGGCGGGTAGATCAAGATCAAGCATGGAGGATGTAGAACACAACAATGAAAACGAAGAGGTATGTCCTACTGGTGATGAAATGTGTGATGCTATTTCCCGTGCAACTGTTATCGTTAAGGAAAAGGGCAAAAGCTTAGGGACAATGCTTAAAATTGAGTCACTAGAATCTGAAATTAATTGTTTGAAAACCTTGATTCCCAGTGATTGTCGAAGTGTGGCAACGACACTTCCCCCAGTACTACCAAATGTAGCCCGCGGAGGTGCTTGTTTCGGTTGGGGCACGTAGAGATCAGGATCAAGATGGTGACACCAGAGATTTATGTGGTTCGGGACACCTGAGCATAATATCCTACTCCATGAGGTTTGTGTTGTTGTATTGAGTGTCACTAGTATGTGTGGAGTATGGCTCGGCCTGGAGTGTCCCCCTATATCATACGACTCAATCCTTTATAGTCCAAGGGCTGATCGTTACTGAAAGTGCATCTAGGCATCCCCGTGGGTTTGGACGATTAATGATGACAATTAAGAGTATAATGAGCTAAGTTGATCTTAAGAACATGTGCAATGATTGAAATGAGATGAAACCTTCCAAAATGGAAAAGGATGCAACGGGCGTCAAAGGCTCAAGAGTAGAAATTAGGTTTTCTATGAAGATGAGATTATATGAGCCATGTCATGTGAAAGGGTGGATGTATCATGTGCATTGAGGTCATTCTAAGAGGGCTTGATGTGGTGGTTTAGTGAAACATCTAAGTGAGAAGCCAAAAATGAGAGAAACCCTAGGAGGCCAGACTAGTCCGGCTAGGCAGATAAGTCCGTTTTGAGATGGACCAAACGTCATTGGAGTGAATCTGAGTGAATTTGGAGCTAAGTCCGAGAAGTCCGGACTTGTCCGTTTTTGGACGGACCAAAGATCTATGAAAAGTTCGGACTTGTCCGTTTGGGTACAGACCAGTCCGTTTGAGACTTAGTGAGATCATCTGCGGGAAACCCTAGTGGGCCGGACTAGTCCGCCCCCTGTGGCCAGACTAGTCCGTGCCAGTCCAGTTGAGTCCATTTTGGGACGGACTAATCCTTTCTGTCTGACTTCGGACTAGTCCGTTGTTTAGTGACCATTTGAATTTGGAAATCTGGCGTGTAGCATGACGATCGCTGCGTAGTGCGGAAGTTGTCGAGAACTGACCAGAGGTAAGTAGTCCCATAAGGCCGGACTAGTCCGGGTCCAGAGACCGGACTAGTTCGCCCTTCTGCTTGTGTCAGCAAAAGGGGCTCGGGACCCCTATAAAGGGGACCCCCAGCCTGATTTGAAGAGGTCTTGAACCCTAGCGCCGCCACAAGCATGCTAGATCCTTCCAAAGCCTTCTACTCGTCCTACTAACCCTCTAAGAGAAAATCTTGAAGAGATTAGGGTTTAGGGATGAGAGTAAAGGATGATCATCGTGCTTTGGCTCTCGGTATGATCTCTTGCACATTGTGTTGTGTTTTGTGGCTTGTGTGAGTTGAGCTTCGTATGCATCTCATTGTACTGATTTGTGGGAGCCTCAACTTGCGAGCATCCCCATCAAGCTTGGTGATTACCCATTGATATAATGGAAACCAAGCTGGCCATCGTGGTGGCTTGGTGAGAGAATGGTCAAGTGAGACCCGGTCCTTGTGTGGACTTCTCAACGTGGATGTAGGCTTCTTCATGGATCTAAAACACAGGATAAATCTTGTCTCACTTGTCTTTTACTTTTCGTGATCACAAGTATTGCTATTAGGGTTCTTATTGCTCATATTGCTCTTCACATTGATCATTGTTGAAAACTCGTGATCTAAGTGTCTTAACTTCACAATCTGAATTGTACTAGTTTACCACATATTGCTTATCTCTTTGGTGAACTTAAATTCCTCAAATAACTTGTAGAAACAAAGTTTTTAGGTCTTCACCTTTTGCTGAGCGGACTAGTGTCCGGCCTCAGGAATTTAATCTCGTTTGATTAAGTCATTTTAGGTATTATTGCCTATTCACCCCCCCCCCCCCTCTAGGCAACTTTCAATTGGTATCAGAGCAGGCTTCTCCACAAAAGTCTAACAACTCGGAGAACAAATGGCCGAAAGGGGTGACATCGAGGTTCCGGTGGTCATCAATGACACCAAGACGAAGAACGTCGATGTTCTTCAGGACGATCCAAACGACAACAAAGAAGTTCGGATGCTCAAGGCACGGCTTCATGAGAAGCTTAATGTGCCCGAGAAGGAGATCAAGCCAATTGCAGTGACCAACATCGACAATGGGAGTAGTTCACAAGACTACTCCCAGTATCCTTATAATTATGAGCAACTAACTGCAAGCAATCATTATTTATCAATTCCCGTTGGCAAACCTCCTTAGTTTGAAGGAAATGATTACTCCATGTGGAAGCATAATATGAAGATGCACCTCATTTCCTTAAACCCTAGCTTGTGGTAAATTGTTATGATAGGTGTTCATCTTCCGAAGAATGAGGAAGACATCACTTCAGAGCAAGCCGTTCTTCTACATCCTAATGCTCAAGCTGTTGGAGTGATTACCTCCTTATTGTCTCGAGAGGAGTTCAACCGCATTGAAGGGTTGGAGGGTTCCAAGGAAATATGGGATACCCTCAAGACGATGCATGAAGGAAACCGCGTCATTAGGGAGGCAAAGATCAAGATGATCGAAGGAGATCTTGGGAGGTTTACCATCATGGATGGTGAGTCACCCCAAGACTTGTACGACCGCCTCAAGACTCTCGTCAACAAGATTTGGTCATATGGAAGCACACGGTAGACCGACTACGAGGTGGTAAAGAGGATGATTTTAGCTTTCAAGCCTTGAAAAGTCACTCTTTGCTGACTAATTCGTGAGAGCCCGGGCTTCCATAAGATGACTCTCGAAGAAGTGCTACGGAGGATCATCAACCATGAGATGATGTAGCAAGAAGCCATGTTATACAATGACCTACAAAACCTTTCTTCCTCCAAAAGGGATGTTGCATTCAAGCCAACGTCCTCGAGTTCACAAGAGAAAGAAGAGATTGATGAAGAGAGTCCCGACACCGACGAGGAAGAAGCTCTCTTCATCAACAACTTTAAGAGGATGGTTAGAAGAAGGAGGTGGACCTACCAAAATGAAAGAAAGAGCAAAGAGAAGCCCAAGACAAGATCGAAGAGGGCTTGCTACAACTGTGGGGAGTATGGCCACTTCATTGTGGGTTGTCCACATGAAGAAAACAAGAAGAAGAAGGAGGGCAAGTCCAAATAGAAGAAGTATTTCAAGAAAAAAGATGCAATCCGGACATGCCCACCTCGGAAAGGAGTGGTATTCAAATGAGGAATCCTCCTTCGATGAATAAGAGAAGATAGCAACCATTGCTACGAAGAAGACAACTACGGAAAACAAGCTCTTCCCCGACTTGGAGACTTCAAGGCCAACATGTCTCATGGCCAAGGAGGGAAGAAAGAAGGTTAAATCTAAATCCTCTTCTTCAATTTCTTCTGATGATGATTTTGATAGTAGTAGTGAAAATGAACATATGCTTAAAGAAATGACTAAAAGTACTTTGAAGAGATTGAGATTGTTAACGAAGGAAATATTTGAGAAGGAAGAACTCATCAACCGTCAAGAGGACATGCTCATCCAACAAAGGGGGTGATGTCAAGAGGTTGAGGAGCTCTTGGAACTTGAAAGAGAAAGAAGCGAGGCACTTGAGCATGAACTCGCTTTGAGCAATGAAACTTGCTCAAATGTTGAGAACACTACAATTGTGCTCAAGGATGAACTTGTTAGTTTGACACAAGCTAACAAGATCCTTGAGACGCATGTGAAGTCTCTCAAGGTCAATGCACTTTCTTCCTCTACAAACTCATCTTCCACAAATATTAAATTCGAAGCATCTCAACCTTGTAAATGCTCAAACTTAATCATAAAGCTTAAAGATGAGCTTTAGTTGGCACAAACCAATCAAGCACCAAAGGGTGGCATCTTTGACAAGGAGAAGGTAGCATATGCATGTAGTGCATATATCAACACAAGACATCCCTTGTCAAGGATGGTCTTGGTTATTCTAGGGAGATGAGGAAAAATGCCAAAACTCCCAAGAATGGCAAAGAGTTGATTGTTTCTGTCAAAGGAGGCTCATAAAAAAATAAGGGAAAGAATGTTGCAACATCTCCTAAAATTCCTTTGAAAGAACCTCATCCATTGTTCCATGATTTTGATGCTTCGTATGTGTTATTAAGGAACAAGTTTGGTAAAGTTTATGCCAGATATGTTGGGCCACACCGCAAGAGTCCCAAACCTTATGTGTGGGTTCCCAAGTGCCTCTTGACTAAGATCAAAGGACCCAACACCGCTTGGGTACCTAAAGCCAAGGCTTAAATCTTTCTCGTAGGCATACTCCTCCGGTGGAACCAAATGGGTTCTTGATAGCAGGTGCACTAATCATATGACACCGGTAAGATCCAAGTGAAGGAATCTATTTTGGGGACAATAGCCAAGGAAAAATCCTTGGCACCGGTAAAATTGCTATATCCCCTAATCATACTCTTTCAAATGTTTTACATGTTGATTCACTTTATTATAACCTCTTGTCCATACCACAACTATGTGACAAATATTATAATTGTTTATTCACTAATGATGGTGTGACCGTCACAAGGAGAAGCAATGGCTCAATTGCCTTTAAGGGTGTACTAAAGGGAAAGCTCTATCTTGTTGATTTCTCCGCGGATAAAGCCCAAATTTATACATGCTTAATTGCAAAAACTAACATGTGATGGCTGTGGCATAGGAGGCTAGCCCATGTTGGGATGAGAAATTTGCAAAAAAATCCTTAAGGGTGAGCACATCCGTGGTTTAAAGAATGTTGTGTTTCAAAAAGATAGGCCATGTAGCGCATGCCAAGCCTGAAAGCAAGTTGGAGCACCACATCCATCCAATAACATTATGAAAACATCAAGACCATTGGAGCTTCTACACATGGATCTCTTCGGTCCAATCACCTATATTAGTATTGGTGGTAACAAATATGGTCTTGTTATTGTTGATGACTTTTCAAGTTTCACTTGGGTTTTCTTTTTGCATGAAAAGAGCGAGACTCAAGGTGTTCTTAATAGATACATGAAGAGAGCTCAAAATGAGTTCTCGTTGAGTATCAAGATCATAAGGAGTGACAACAACACCGAATTCAGGAATACTCAAGTTGAAGAATTTTTGGATGAAGAAGGCCTCAAGCATGAGTTCTCGGCCCCCTACTCCCCTCAACAAAATGGCGTGGCCGAGTGGACTAATATGACTCTAATTGAGATGTCAAGAACCATGCTCGATTAGTACAAGACGTCAGACCGGTTAGGCAGAGGCGGTCAACACCGCTTGCCCTGCCATAAATCGGTTGTATCTTCACCACTGTTGATGGCTCCTAAGATATACTAACAAATCATCTCCAACTGAAATACTTGTTGGTATTTCTTATGCACCATTAACTGAACATCTCCAACTGATGTTTCAGAAATGCTTGATAACGGTTCTATTGGATCACAGAGTGAATTAAGCAAGCGCACGGAGGTATCATTGTAGCATCTCCCCTTAAGATTATTCCTAAGGGTGTCATTTATTTGATCCCAAAGAAAGGCAGGGAAGAGATATAAAAATCATCAAGTGGAAAGGGTAGAAAGGTCTAGGTAAGAGTCTAGTAAGGATGGATAAAATAATAGTGGAGCTAGTGTGACACACACAAAATCTATCAAGTCTAAGGGAGATAAGAGGATCCTAGAGGTTAGTTAAGGTTGAGAGTTATGGAGGTACTCCTACTATGCTGTATTGTACATATACATAGTATAAACTAATTATTCATAAGCTAGATTAATAGTGAATACTTATGCTATGAGGTTCAACACATCAGGCACGGGCTTACCCCTAGCAATACTAGGGCGACTCCCGCCAAGAGCTTGTGGCATAGCCAAAAGTGGAGGATTACAAAGGACAAATAGGGCTGTCACCACCTACTGCCTACCTCTTCAATCTGTGGGTCTACGAGACATCCAATGCTACTTAGCTATCCTAGTACCATGCTAGCATATTAAGTAATTACCTTAAGAGCCTAGGCATAATACAACCTAAGGCAATGAATTGAATCATCATTGAACCAATGTTGATACACAACATAATTATCCATACTAACCTAGTTATGTTATAATTAACTAGACTATAGTGGGGGTCTATAGGTTCTATGATAATGAGATATGTTCATGATGAAATAGTCATAGAAGCTATACCTTCCACATACATGGACTCCGCAATAAAAAAAAAACGCTTTGCCCAAGTATATGTATAAGTAGAAACTAAAGATACTATCTTTATTATGCATAAAGTAACAAATACAAGAAAGAATACATGAGCCATACCTTTCCCAATGTAGGATTGGGAAGAGAGAGACTCCTTACTCCTTTCCCAATTTGGACTTGGGACTAGAGACTCTCCTATCTACAACCTAACTCCTCTAAGACTATGGTTGATAGTGTATACAATAGAGATGAAGCTCAAGTGGTGTGTGTTGAAGTGAGGGGTAGGGGGTCCTATTTATACTAGTGTTGAGGTCGGTTCCCGCCACCAAAAGCACGTGAATCAGTCTCCATTGACTCGAGGGAGCCGGGAGGAGCTAACACGTGGACGCTGACCGAGTTTGGTGGAAAGACCAGGTCGGCTGACCCCCTGGTTCGGCCGACCTGGTCATTGCACCGTTTCTCGTGTGCTTTCTCCAGGTGGGTGCCAGGTGGGTCCCTTTGATGTATATGGGTGATACACAATTGGATCTCCTTGGATACTTCTGTTTGTGGGCCATTTGATCCGTGGGATGCCACGTGTCGTCGCCTGATTGGTTGGGATGATATTTTATAGGATTGGTCCTTCTACATTTCCTCATTTCCTGCATAAAATGCTACATACACATATTTCTCCAAGTCCTAGTGGAATTGGGTGAGATAGAAAGGTGATGTGTGCAAGAAATTATCAATCCTTCACATAATTGAGATAAATTGACGGATGAAATTGTTATATAACAGTCGTCAACAACCACATACTTAAGAAGACGTTGTATGAGATCCTAACCGGTAACAAGCCCAATATTTCTTACTTTAATGTTTTTGGGAGCAAATGATACATTCTTAACAAGAAGCCTAGAAATTCGAAGTTTGCTTCTATGTCCGATGAAGGTTTCTTACTCGGTTATGACTCAAACATTTACGCCTACCGTGTCTTTAACAAATCCTCCGGAGTTGTTGAAGTAGCACGTGACATAGTGTTTGATGAGATTAATGGCTCCCAGGTGGAGCAAGTTGATCGTCATGTGCTAGATCAAAAAGAAGCTCCACAAGTGCTGATAGGAAGGATGGCACTTGGAGATTTACGACCGCAAGAACACCCTCAAGATGCAAGTGACCATCCTACACATCAAGCAAGCTCTTCCTCAGATGATCAAGATCAAGTTACCCAAGATGCACTCCAAGAAGATGAAAATGGAAGCATCAATCAAGGGGGATACAATGAGGATGAAGAAGACCAAGATGATGACTCAAGACATCAAGCGCCACACCCAAGAGTGCACCAAAGTGTCCAACGGGACCATCTCGTTGACAATATACTTGGAGACATCTCCAAGGAGGTAACTACTCGATCTCGTGTTGCAAATTTTTGTCAACATTATTCTTTTGTTTCTTCCTTGGAGCCCCACAAGGTGGAACAAGCACTACAAGGTCCGGATTGGGTGATGGCCATGCAAGAAGAACTCAACAACTTCAAAGGAAATCAAGTATTAGAGCTTGTGAAGCAGCCTAATGCGAATGTTGTAGGCACCAAATAGGTGTTCCGCAACAAGCAAGATGAACACGGGGTGGTTACAAGGAACAAGGCACGACTTGTGGCCAAAGGGTATTCACATGTCGAATGTTTGGATTTCGAAGAAACCTTTGCCCCTGTAGCTAGGCTTGAATCAATTCAAATATTACTTGCCTTTGCTACTCACCATGATTTTAAGCTATATCAAATGGACGTCAAGAGCGCATTCCTCAATGGTCCAATCAAGGAAGAGGTGTATGTGGAGCAACCCCCTGGATTTGAAGATGAAGAATTCCCAAACCATGTGTACAAATTGCATAAGGCTCTCTATGGACTCAAACAAGCTCCTAGAGCTTGGTATGAGTGCCTTAGAGACTTTCTAACTCAAAATGGTTTCAAAATTTGGAAGGTGGACTATACTTTATTCAATAAGCACTTCAATGATGATTTGTTTGTTTGCCAAATATATGACGAAGACAATATATTTGGTTCTACTAACAAAGCCTTTTGTGATGAGTTTGCTAAGATAATGACGGAAAGATTTGAGATGTCCATGATGGGGGAGTTGAAGTTCTTTCTAGGTTTTCATGTGAAGCAACTCAAGGAAGGCACGTTCATTAGTCAAACCAAGTACACACAATATATATTCAAGAAGTTTTACATGGAAAAGGCCAAACCCATCAAGACTCCGATAGCAACCAATTGGCATCTTGATCTTAATGAGGATGGTCCAAGTGTGGACCAAAAGGTATATCGTTCCATGATAGGCCCATTGCTTTACTTATGTGCATCTAGGCCCGATGTCATGCTTAGTGTGTGTATGTGTGCTAGATTTCATTCTGCTCCTATGGTGTGTTATTCGACCGCCGCTGAGAGAATTCTTAGATATTTAGTTCACACACCAAGCCTAGGACTTTGGTACCCCAAAGGCTCTATGTTTAACCTAATTGGATAGTCCGATGCGGACTATGCGGGGTGCAGGTCCTCAAAGAAACAAAACTCCACTGCTCTTTCCACAGCCGAAGCGGAGTATGTCACCGCCTGAAGTTGTTGTGCACAACTTCTTTGAATGCGACAAACTCTTAGGGACTATGGCATAAACTTGCGCCATATCCCTCTCCTATGTGACAATGAGAGTGCCATAAAAATAGCCCACAATCCAGTTGAACACTCAAGGACCAAGCACATCGATATTCACCACCATTTCTTGAGAGATCACTCCATCAAACGAGACATTGCAATTTCACATGTGAGAACCGATAAACAATTGGCCGATATCTTTACCAAGCCCCTGGATGAGAAAATATTTTGTGAACTTAGGAGTGAGCTAAATATCCTAGATTCTCGAAATGTGTCTTAAGTCTTGCACATCTGATTGTTATATTCAAAATTCACACATCCTGGCGAAAAACTCATCCTCCTCGATTTTTTCTACAAATTATTTTGAAATTATTGAATATTTGTGAATCATGGTCACAGTTTGATTGTTGATAGCTTACTGACCATGTTTACAAAGATATTTTGTGAAATCTAGTCCAAAAGGATCAAATCTCCATTGAAAACTCAATATATAGGAGTCCTCACCCTTAGGACTGGACTAGTCCACCCTTAGACCGGACTAGTCTGGTAGCTCAAAACAGTCCGGCCCTGGTCCGATAACCGGACAAGTCCGGGTCCCTAACCAAACTAGTCCGGCCCTTGGGGACTTAACCTCCCCAGTGAGCCCCCGACCTCTCCACATCCATTCAAACACTCTTTCTCCAAAAAACGCTTGAAAACCGCCCCCAAACGGCGATTTTTTATTCCCACCATCAAAATTCGATTCCAATCCATGGGTTGAAGCTCTAAGATGCTTAGGAACCTTTCCCAAGCATCAAAGGCCGAGTCTTCATCCACATTTCAACGATTTGAAGATTTGAAGAGGTATTCTTGACCCAACCCAAAAATCCTTGAAATTCAGTTCTGTTGGGTCTATTGATAGAAACATCTTCACATACAATGTTGTGCACATCATTGTGATCATGTACCTCCATTTTTGTTGTAGGATCCGTAGCTTCACAAAATTTCTCTAGATTAGGGTTCTTGCTGTGTGAACCAGACTAGTCCGGCTTCAGGGCAGCCAAGTCCAGGTGGGTACAGACTAGTCCAGCCCTTGGGTGGACAAGTCCGGATTATACAGCAAAAACCCTAACCTTGATCGATTCTGTGAATTCTACAACTTTATCTTGACTCCTTGGACTCATACACATCCCCTTGCTTCTTTTATCCGCAACCATGTCGGATAACGAGTATGTTCCACCTTCCGACTCTGAGGTTCAAGCAGAGAAGCAAGCTCTTTATTGCCGGAGGCAACGCGAGGATCAAGAAATGGCTGCTGCATAATTTGCATCAAAAAGAGCAAAGTAGATGTAGCAAGAAGCACACAACTCTGCAACAGCCAAGGGAGCCCCAAGGAAAAGGAGACTTGTGACATTTGGGGATCAGGCTAGAGCCCTAGAGGCGAGGTCCTCCAAGGATAAGGGAAAGGCCTCGATCGATGTTGCACCCAAGAAGAGGGTTATAGTGGCCAAGAAAGCTCCTAGCAAGATTAAGAAGGGTGCCTCTCAACCCATAGGCCCCTTGAGGATGTCTTCTCCCGCACGGAACCCAAACCGTGCAGCTGCCTTCGACGCTAACATCATCAAGGGCAAAGGGGCTGAGAAGGCATGCAAGCTAAGTAAGATCAATGTCTGTCAGCAAGACAAGAGCAAAGTGGATCCCCGTTTCTTGTGTGACTTCCACTGTGACTATTACAGGACGGTCTACATGACCAAGCAGACGACAGTCACCGATGCTCAGTGGATTGACTGGGACTATATGGCTCAAAAGGATCACGTGGCCTTCCATGCCGTGATTGAGTCCGTCGAGCTGCACGGTTTGAAGAAGATCATGGCTTTCTATTCAACTATCTACTTCCACACCAATGGGGACAGGAGGATTACATGGATGACCCATGGAGAACAATACTCCACCACCAACTGGAAGTTTGCTCAGCTTCTTGACCTAGAGGATCAACTAGACAATGAAATCATTATCTCCAACTTGAGGCCAGTTGATCGCGATACCATATAGTACATGTATCCTAGCCATGTACCATTTGAGGCAGGGCACATAAGGGTCATCAAGTCCTTCTACAATATCCTCAACAGGGTGCTCAGGAAGACCATTGCCCCCAAGGATGGAGATGCGTTGATAACTCAAGGGAATCTAAGGTACTTGATGGTCCTCATTGATGGAGACGTCCGCTTCAATGTGGTTGACTACATCTTCGACGACATCTTCAACATCTCCCATACTCCCAACCGATCACGTGGATACGCTCTCTACATCATGACAATGATCGAGAAGATCTCCGGACTCATCTTCAAGAAAAACATAATTCACCGGAGGCTTCGACCTCAACTCCCTCCTCCAGAGCCGGCTTCTCCTAGGAGGAAGAATGTGGATCCTCCCGCTTCTTCCTCTCGCTGTCTGCCATCTCCTCTGCCACCTCCGCCTTCATCACAATGCGGGGCTGGCTTTCTCAAGTGCTTCAAGGCCATTTTCTCTTCTTGCCGGAAGGCAGAAGTTCGACAACGTTGCATGGAGCATCGCCAAGAGAAGTATCTCAAGGCGGTGTGCGACAAGTTGGACATTCCCATGTCTCCCGCAGAGGAAAGTGATGGGGAGGTCACTCCATTCCCGGAGTTCACCGCTGAGGAGCTCGCTCAATTTGGTGAATATGGTACTTCCACCGCGGCCCCGACCGATGATAATGATGATGCAAATGTTGATCCAGAGGCCACGGAGAGTGATAGCGGGCGCCAAGGCGGAGATGATGACGACGATTCTGATGATGAGTAGAACTATAGGCTCACTACAAGGGTTCCACCCTGTTGCAACGATTGTACTGCAGCGAATACTAAATCGTTGTAGCAAGCTTGGTCTTTTGCCACGATTCACTAGTTCGTGGAATTAGCATCTATCGCCACAGAACACAATCGTTGCATTAGGATCTGTTGCCATGATTCACTAGTTCATGGCATTAGCATCAATTGCCACGGATCACGATCGTTGCATTAGGATCTGTTGCAACAATTCACTAGTTCTTGGCATTAAGATCTATCGCCACGATTTTGTTGCCACGATTCACTAGTTTGTGGCATTAGTATCTATCGCCACGGAACCCGATCGTTGCACTAGGACCTGTTGCCACGATTCACTAGTTCGTGGCATTAGGATCTATTGCCACGAATCTGTTGCCACAATTCACTAGTTTGTGGCATTAGAATCTATCACCACGGAACCCGATCGTTGCACTAAGATATGTTGCCATGATTCACTAGTTCGTGGCCTTAGCATCTATCGCCATAAATCTGTTGCCACGATTCACTAGTTTGTGGCATTAGCATCAATCGCCACAGAACACGATCGTTGCATTAGAATCTGTTGCCATGATTCACTAGTTTGTGGCGTTAGCATCTATCTCCACGAATCTGTTGCCACGATTCACTAGTCGTGGCATTAGCATCTATCGCCATGTTACACGATCGTTGCACTAGGATCTGTTGCCACAATTCACTAGTTCGTTGTTACAATCTATCGCCATGGAACCCGATCGTTGCATTAGAATATGTTGCCATGTTTTACTAGTTCGTGGCATTAGCATCTATCGCCACAGAACGCGATCATTGCATTAGGATCTGTTGCCACGATTCAATAGTTCGTGGTGTTAGCATCTATCACCGCATAACACAATTGTTACATTAGGATCTGTTGCCACGATTTACTAGTTCGTGGCATTAGAATCTATCGCTACGGAATGCAATCAATGCATTAGGATCTGTTGCCATGATTCAATAGTTCGTGGCATTAACATCTATCGCTGCGGAACACAATCATTGCATTAGGAACTTTTGCCACGATTCACCAGCTCGTGGCGTTAGGATTTGTCGCCATGAAACACAATCGTTGCATTAGGAACTTATGCCACGATTCACAGGAGTGCTCTTCCTCTCTTATTTTTCTTTTTGGTGTCTTGATGCCAAAGAGGGAGAGATTAGTCGATGGGGCATTTAGATAGGGGGAGAGTTTGAGTGGGAGAGATTGAGAGTTTCTACCTAGTTATTAGTGGGAGAGTTTAATTGATCCAATATTGGACTTATGTTTGTAAGTTTAAAGCTTAAATTGTTGTAAGACTTAATTTATATCATTTGTGACGTTATGCTTGAGTTACATGCTGGTCTTGCATATTTGTTGCTTTATCACAACCCATGAGCACATCACTTAAGCACCCCACCATAACATGTATATATATGAAATCTCCCTCAATATCTCTTACTCATGATGCATACATTGAGGGGGAGTCACTCATACAAATACACGTTATGAAAATAAATTATTATCCTTTTTGTCGAAGTCTTAATGTGTTGTCATCAATCACCATAAAGGGGGAGATTGAAAGTGCATCTAGGCATCCCCGTGGGTTTTGGATGATTAATGGTGATAATTAAGAGTCTAATGAGCTCAGCTCGTCTTAAGCACATGTACAATGATATAAATGAGATGAAACCCTCCAAAAAAGAAAAGGATGCAACAGGCATCAAAGGCTCAAGAGTAGAAATTAGTGTTTCTATGAATATGAGCTTATATGAGCCGTGTCATGAGAAAAGGTGGATGTATCATGTGCATTGAGGTCATTCTAAGAGGACTCAAAGTGGTGGTTTAGTGAAACACCTAAGTGAGAAGACAAAAATGAGATAAACCCTAGGAGGCCAGACTAGTCGGGGCCTTAAGGCCGGACTAGTCTGGCCAGGCAGACAAGGCTGTTTTGAGACGGACCAAACGTCTCTGGAGTGAATCTGAGTGAATTTGGAGCTAAGTCGGAGAAGTCCGGACTTTTCCGTTTTTGGACGGACCAAAGCTCTATGGAAATGTTCAGACTTGTCTGTTTGGGTATGAACCAGTCCATTTGAGACTTAGTGAGATCATCCGCGAGAAACCCTAGTGGGTCGGACTAGTCCGCCCCCTGTGGCCGGACTAGTCCCTGCCAGTCCAGTTGAGTCCGTTTTGGGGCGGACTGAACCTTTCTGTCATACTTCGGAGTAGTCCATTGTCTAGTGATTGTTTGAATTTCGAAATTTGGCGGGTAGCGTGACGATCGCCGCGCAGTGCGGCAGTTGTCGAGAACTGACAAGAGGTAAGTGGTCCCATAAGGCCGGACTAGTCCGGGTCCAAAGTCCGGACTAGTTCGCCCTTCTACTTAGGTCAGCAGAAGGGGCTCGGGACCCCTATAAAAAGGGGACCCCAACCTCATTTGAAGAGGTCTTGAACCCTAGCGCCGCCACAAGCATCCTAGAGCCTTCCAAAGCCTTCTACTCATCCTACTAACCCTCTAAGAGCAAATCTTAAAAAGATTAGGGTTTGCGGAGGAGAGTAAAGGAAGATCATTGCGCTTTGGCTCTCGGTTTGATCTCTTGCACATTGTGTTGTGTTTTGTGGCTTGCATGAGTTGAGCTTCGTGTGCTCCTCATTGTATTGATTTGTGGGAGCCTCAACTTCTGAGCAGCCTCATCAAACATGGTGATTACACATTGATGTAATGGATACCAAGCCGGCCATCGTGGTGGCTTGGTGAGAGAAGGGTCAAGTGAGACCCGATCATTGTGTGGACTTCTCAATGTGGATGTAGGCTTCTTCGTGGAGCTGAACCACGGGATAAATCTTGTCTCACTTGTCTTTTACTTTTCATGATAACTAGTATTTCTATTAGGGTTCTTATTGCTCATATTGCTCTTCACATTGATCATTGTTGAAAACTTGTGATCTAAGTGTCTTAACTTCACAATCTGAATTGTACTAGTTTACCAAATATTGCTTATCTCTTTGGTGAACTTAAATTCTGCAAATAACTTGTAGAAACCAAGTTTTCAGGTTTTCACCCTCACCTGAGCGGACTAGTCCGGCCCTGTCCACACAAGTCCGGCCTCAGGAATTTAATCTCGTTTGATTAAGTCATTTCATGTATTATTGCCTATTCACCCCCCTCTAGGCGACTTTCAGTTACATCATTTACCTTGCCCGACATGTGGCCCTAACGTATTTAATAGCCGAATACACTATCTATGAGCATTAAACATGGTTAATAATGTGATAACATGCCTTAATGGACGCGTTACCTCTATTAACAGTGCGTTGATCGTGTGTCATTAATATAGCAATAATGACACGTAATCAGGTCTTGTAACTGCCGCGTTAACTGTCCCTTGAATGTCTGTGCTAAAGGAGATCTGCCAATGTATTCGTTGGTCATGAAGGTCCAGAGGGTCCACATGTGGCAGCTTCAGAGTTCCCCTTGCGGGGAGGTAGCTCAGGAACCGCAATGCACGTGTCGGCACTGGAGCTTCCCTCTACTGGGGGGATAGGTCTGGGGTCGTTATACACGTGTAGATCACGGAGCTTCCTCGTGTTGGGAGTTTAGCTCTGGAATTACATTACACGTGTCAATCCCCGCAGCTACCCATATGAGGGATGCGGGTCCGGCGTGATATGACATGTGGGGCCTGAGGAAACCTTCAACTTGGACAGGTAGAAGTCTCTTTCACTTTTGCGGTACTGTTGGTACCCAGTACACAGGGTACCGACAGTGGCCCCCGGGCCCACCTCTGGGAGAAACCCTTTGGGTTATGTTATTCTTTCAGAGGTGGGGCCATCGTTGATTCACGCGCTTCGTCTTCCAAAATCTTCTGATGCGCCGTTGGGGCGATGGTCCAGAGTTAAACCATCGCCGGGTGGCTTGTTATGAATGCAACAGATGAGATCTTTGAGTGCGGATCTCTCGCAATTAAATGTCGCCAGTTCCCGATACAAAAACCATATCAGTTTTGAGCGTCTTGTCAGGGTGCTGCCTTTGGGTCTCCCGCCGCCCATCATGACAATGGTTCGCCTTGGGTAATAACCTCAATCTCTTCGTCGGGGTGGCCCCAGACCCATTTGTCATGGATGGGATAGATTTTTGATATGTGACCCCACTCTTGTTTCGTTTTCCATCCAAGTGTCGTGGAGGCTTACTTAATAAGGAAAGTATGCGTGGTTTGAGGAATCTTTACGCTTTCGATCAAACTTGCGCTCAGGACCTCCCAAGCTTCGCCTAGCTTTCTCTTCCTTCGCTCCAGTTTGCCACGATGGAGTTGGGTCTTCCCATGAGCCACCTCAAGAGCAAGGACGATTTGATGAAGGTCTGGACCTATATGGGGTGGTCGTGTGAGTCCTTTAACCACCTGATCTGCATCGGCTAGCTCCCGTTCAAGAAGGAGCGTAATGGAGACATGGTGTACTTCTCTGCGTGCGCCATGGTGGGATTGATCCCACCTTTTTTCAACCTTCCTTTTAATGCTGCTGGACTTTTACAGTCTCTTGGCCCCCATTCTCTTCAGCTAGTGGCGACCATCGTCCACTTCTGCGAGATGTCGGTGGGTGTTCTTCCCTGCATCGAGCTGGTTCATACCTTCTTCACAATCCACACCACCTGCAAGGTAATTGAGCTTCTTGGCTTCTACTATTTCGTGAAGCGTATGAACTGCTCCTTCATGTATTTGAAGTCATTCCCTTCCGGCAAATGGAATGATTGGAAGAAGGACTAGGTCATCATTGCAGTGGAGGAGCATGAGAGGATGGAGCTGCCCCAAGGACTCCCCAACGTTGATACTGACGCTTGGAGTGTAGTTCCGGAGCTGTCAGATGCCTTTAACCCCGTCCTGACCAGGATCCAAGAATGCGTGGAGGGTGGAGTGACCCCTCGGATTGTCTTCTGCAATTTCCTGGTCAATAGATGGGCTTCGCTAAGGAAGAGGGAGAAGCTCGCCTGGGCTCTCAATAGCGTGATGCATGACGACCGGATTGAAACCGATCTGAAATCCAATTTGGATGATGAAGCTTTGAAGCTTCATATCATGAAATTTCAGCATGGGATAAACGTCTAAGGCGACAACTTAATTCCGGCGGCAGCTTTCCTTCCTCTGAACATGGAGCTACAGTTCAGCAGAGAGCTCTGAAGGAAGATGCCGGAGCTTCATGACCTTGGTGAGGTGGAAAGGTGTCCGACCTCCAGGGTGGTAATCCCCGGAGCTTCCGAAGGAGGGCCTGCCTCCGCCCCAAGCCAAGGGTTTGAAGACATCGTCAAGGGCAGGGGCAAAGAGCCAGCCGAACCCTCTAGCTGGATGAGGAAGCTGAAGCATGCTAAAGGGAGGTCGGTCAGAGCTGCTTCCTATACAATAGCTCCTTCTCCCTGGCGGAGGAGGTCTTCTACCGGTGCACCTTCTCCGTCGCAGTCATCTTATAGAGATGCTAGCTTTGGCAGTTGACACTGGCTTCAGTGCCAGCTAAGAGCTCCAGGCCCAGGAGTTCTTCCTGACCAAGAGAAGCTCCGGCTGAGAGGACTCCAGCTACCGCAAGTGGTCCTCAGCTGAGTTCCGAAGTCGTTGTCTCACCAGACTTGGTGGGCTCTTGATCCGAGCCTCAAAAGAAGAAGTTCTGAGGCTACTAGGGCGGTAGCACCCCTAGGTAAGCATCGCGTGCTTGCCTTAAAATGCTAATCTTGTTTTCGTTATGTCTTTAATCTTCTCATCCCTTTGTTTCCAAGGTGTCGAGAAAGGGATCAGGGACTTCGGCATCTGTTGTACCGACTGTGGCTACGTATGTCGAAGCTCAAGTTTCGACCACTGAGGCTCCTCCTCAAGTGGTGGCAGAGGTCACGACAGCTCCAGCGCCACCTGTCGTGGCCTTAGATCAAGAAGAGACAGTTTAATCTTCTGTGGTAGCGCCATACCACGGGGGAGAAGTTGAAGATGTACCTCTGGCAACGGTGCTGGAGGCTGATGCTCCAGTACCAGAGCCGGAGATGTCTGAAGCTCCGGTTTTTGAACCGGAAGTCTTCGAAGCCCTGGCTAATGAGCCAGAGGCAATTGAAGTCCCGACCATCAAGCCAGAGATGGTTGAAGCTCCCGACCTTGGGCCAGGAGTTGTTGAAGGTCCGGCGGTTGAGTCGGAAATGCTTGAAGCTCTGGTCGCTGAACCAGAAGTGACTGACGCGTCGGCGTCTGAGCCAGCGGTGGTAGGGGCACCGGATGAACCCTCATCGCTGCCCCGGAGATAGCTGCCCCGGAGGTGTCTGGACTAGAGCTGGAGCAACCTGAAAAGGTGGCGACAGGTCCTGTGCCCTCGGAGCCAGAAATTGAAGACCCGGAAGCAGTGCCTTCGACTTCCGGCACGGAGGTGGGAGTTCCCCAAGTTGTTTCTTCCTCTGCTGCTGCCGATGGGCTTGTAGAGAGCGGCCCTAGTGCTGCAGGAGCTCAGGGGACCACCGTTGTAGAGTGGGACCCAATTTTTGTAATGGAGAATCCTCTGGAGCCAGCAGAGTTGATCTCAGTGGGTCTGGAGCCTATCCCTATGGCGTTGTCCATAGACAACGACTGCTTGAGCCTCTGACAAGTCTAGGTCACCTTCGATCATGAGAGCAAAGCCCTGGAGGAGGAGCGCAACACCTTGAGGCGTTGGCGCAACAGACTCCACTTCGAGACTAGGCTTGCACAGACAAGGCTGGGTAACCAGAATGAGTGGATCAAGAGGGAAAAGGCCTGGTTGGAATACTTGGATGAGTTGCTGGAGGAGAAGGAAGCTGGCATCAGGGCGCTCGATGCTAACTCTCGGGAGATCCTCGAGCAAGCTAAGGAGAGGCGTGATGCTGCTGATGAGCGTCATGAAAACCTTAATGAATTGAATGAGGTCCTCCTGATGTGCCGAGCAGACCTTGATGTTAGAGAAGAGAAGCTCCTGGAGCAGCAGGAGGATATTGTGAAGAGGGAGGCAGAGGTCACCCAGAAGTTGACTCTGGGTGAACAGAATCTGGCAGATCGGCAAAAAGCTGGATCTATGGAGCAAATAAAAGAAGAAGAAGTATCGGCAACTGGGGCAGGAGCTCTCAAAAAGAGAAGCTGATATTGCCACCATGGAAGGGAAAGTAAGAGGCAAACAAAAGGATTTGGCGGAAAGGCGGAACCGCATCCACCTCCAAGAGACGGAGCTGACCGATCGTGAGAAGAAAGTTGCTGAGAATATGCAGTAGCATGCCAAATTGGTCGAGCGCCTCGCTCGGGGGGGGGGGGTTGGAGCTCGCCACCGCCCGAAAGTCACTAGAGGAGCTGCGGAGCTTGAAAGAGACTGAGTCCATCCAAGTATGGGACTTCTTGGGACGAGCCAACGACGCGATGAAGCCACTAGGCTTCAGTCCTATATGTCCGGACAATCCAGAGCTGGACTTGGACCGAGCATTGGTGGCTCTCAATGCTACTGGCGGTAAACTCGACATGATGGGTGACGTCATTGTGGACCAGCTGGAGACAGAGGGGAAATCTCTGGGTACAAAAGTCGTAGAGTATGTCCTGACGTGTTATGTGAGCCGAGATCCTCAATTCTCCATGGACCCGGTGCTCCAAGGTCCCGTCGTTGAAGAGGAGGATGCCACCAAGGCCAGTGTCCAAGAAGTTGCCAAGAAAGTCATGACATTCTTCCGAAGGACTTAGCACCTCCGGTAGCTAGGACTTTTTTCCATTTGCCTTCTGCTGTAATCCCAATTTTGTAATCCAGTGCTTCGAATAAATGAAATCCACTTTGCATGAACTTCACTTTATTGTTGTCTTCAATATACTATGCTCTGTCTTGTTGGCCCCCTATTATATGTGGACAATTGCAGTGTGTACAAGTACCAAAAGGATTTGACACCATGTTGATGCCTTGGATGCTTCGAACTTGTAGATTTTAGGTCCGAAGTCTTCATTTAAGACGCTTAAACGGCAGGCCCCCTAGGATGGCGGAGCATGGTAGCTGCGATGTTACCCACCATCAACATATAAAACGTCGACGGTGGGCCCCTAGGATTTATTAGAGCTTGGTAGCTCCTGATGTGGCCGTACGAATAGTTGAAGGTAGCCCCCCCCCCCCCCCCCAGGGGTTGTCAGAGCTTTGTAGCTCCGACATTACCGACTGTCAACATATTAGACATCGACGGCTGGCCCCCTTGGAAGATGTCGGAACTTAGTAGCTCTGTCGTCGTCCACCATCACTATGAATTTTTGTTTTTCCTGCACATTACATTCTTTCTTCCATCCATCGAAACAGGAAATCAACTCGTATCAATCAATCGATTTTTTTGAATTAGTTCCTATTTGGAAGTTTGCGATTTCTTAACGGCGGCGGTTTCCACCCCTGCCAATAGTTTAGCACAATCTTTGTTGCTACTATGGGTACCAGAAGCGCAAGGAGATTTTATACAAGAAAAGAGTAAAATTTGTCTTCTTGTCTATAAATCATTTGGGACTTATCATTCTTTTTTTAGTTTTATATCCGAAGTAACTCGATATGGTAACAAGTACATTGATGTAATCTTTCCGGACCCATATGCTTTTTTAGTACTCACCCTACTGAGGCCTGCCTGGGTGTAGGTAGAGCGGCGTACTTAGGTTGTAGGACCAGGCTAAGTCGATAGCACACTCCGGACCTATGTTGGCTTGGCGTTCAGGCAAGTAGACTATACAGTATGTTAAGATCCAAAGAGATCAAAAATATAACTTGTAACACATATGAATAACCTAGGTAAAAACTAAAAAAAAAGAATTGCACGGCTTCACTATAGACAAGAAGGTTAAAAACAATAATTTGATAGATCGAGCCTTTTACAAAAATAAATGCACATGGAGTTTGTTTCACACAACAATGTTTTTCATTATAGGCCCAGATTACAGGGGAGACAAGGGCATACTTAGGGTGCAGGACCAAACTAAGTGCGCTATACATCTTGTACTAACCAAGAGCAGGTAGTTACATTTTTAATACTGTGACTGTATACAGTGTTACTTAAACTTCCCGGACCCTCCCGGAGGGTTCCAGATGTTCTCCCGGAGGACCTACCCATCTCTGTATAGCGACTCCATAACATACATTGTGTGTAATTACAGACTCACCTCCGTGATTCTATGCATAAAACTTACGGAGGTGTTGGATGTTCCAAGGATTAGGAAGTGGAGTCCCATCCTCTGTTGCCAAGCGAACGCATCCAGGTGGGGATACTTTGATCACTCGGAAGGGACCTTCCCAGCTGGCGGAAAGTTTGTTCATCCTGTCACGAGTTTGTATCTTTCAAAGCACCAGATCACCTTCTTCAAGATGTGGACTGCGCACATGCCTTTGATGATAGCGCTGGCGATTGGCGATAACGTGCATTCCGAACAGCTGCTTGGCACCTTCCCTCATCGACGAGGTCAAGATCTTCACACCGGAGCTGGTCCTGCGTGGTTTCATCAAAGGTCCGGACCCGGAGGGACCCCAAGGTGATCTTCGGAGGAAGGACTGCTTCAGCTCCGTACACCAGAAAAAATGGAGTTTCCCCAGTTGACCGGTTTGGAGTTGTCCTGTTCGCCCACAGCGTGGAAGGAAGCTCTTCAATCAAGTTAGCTCCGTGCTTTTTCAAGCGCTCGTACGTGCGTGTCTTGAGTCCTTTTAAAATTTCTGTATTTGCTGTCTCGGCTTGGCCATTACTTGCTGGGTGAGCAACAGAGGCGTAGCTAAGTTGAATGTCGAGGTCTTCGCAATATTCTTGGAGTGCAGGACTTATGAATTGGGTTCCATTGTTAGTTATCACTTTGTTTGGAACTCCAAATCTGCATATAATGGACTTCAAGAACCTTATTGATGATTGCTTGTTGATTGTCACAACTGGAGTTGCTTCTGGCCACTTGGTGAACTTGTCGATGGCGACATATAGGAACCTGTAGCATCCGACAGATTTTAGGTATGGTCCCAAGATGTCCATGATATACACAGTGAATGTCCATGGATGAGGTATCATTTGTAGTGATTGAGCTAGTGTGTGAATCTGTTTTGCGTGGAACTGGCACGCTTCACATTTTTTCACTAGCTCAACTGTATCCTGGAGTGCTGTAGGCCAGTAAAAGCCATGTCGAAAGGCTTTACCGACCAGAGTGCGGGAAGAAGCATGGTTCCCACACTCGCCTCTGTGGATTTCCGTTGGGAGCTCGCGACCTTCATTCCTTGCAATGCACCACATTAGGATGCCATTGGCACCACGACAGTAGAGATCCCCTTCTACCAGCGTGTATCTTTTAGCCAATCCGACAATCTGGTTAGTGGATACATTGTCTTCAGGAAGGATATTGTCTTTCAAGTGGCTCCAGATCTCTGAGATCCATGCATCAGTGCTATCTTGAGCTTCTGAGTATTGCGTGTTGGGTTGCTTAGAGCTTCAATCAGCACCTACGACCCTTGGTGGACGCCATTGTAATAGGGCCACCGGGACTGCCAGCATCGAGGTGCTGGTCTCGCCCCCTTTGCTCAGTTCTGCAGGATGAGCTGTTGGTTTTGACAACCTCCGAATGAAGGTTCCGTCGGGAGCCGGAGCTCTGGATGAAGCCTTCATCGAGAGTTCGTCAGCTTCAGCATAATGAAGGCGCTGTACATGGTGTAGATCCAGGACTTCGAAGTCCTTCTGGAGCCTCTAGACTTCAAGGAGATAAGAAGCTAGTTGAGGATTGTTACAGTAGCATTCCCCTTTGACTTGTTTGATGATGAGTTGTGAATCACCATTCACCAATAGCTATTTGACACCATAGGATAGTGCCACCTTGAGTCTGTAGATGAGAGATTCATACTCCACCATGTTGTTGGTCGCCTTGAAATCAAGGTGAACCATGTACATGACCCTCTCCCCAGTCGGAGCCAGGAGAAGGATTCCAGCTCCGGCCCCTTGCTTTTGCACGGTGCCATCGAAGTAGAGAGTCCTATGAGGCTCGGTGAATACTGGGACCTTGGGTTCCGGTTTCTGCTCACTATGGCCCTTGGGGTTTGATGGAGAGGGAGTCCATTCTGCCACGAAGTGAGCCAAGGCTTGACTTTTGATTGCTTGTCGTGACACAAATCCGTGACCGAACTCGGCCAGTTCCGCTACCCACTTTGCAATGTTCCCGGTAGAATTAGGGTTATGCAAAATAGCACGCAGTGGAAAAGAAGTTACCACTAATATTTTGTAGGCTTGGAAGTAGTGCCGAAGCTTCCTTGAGGCAATAAGAACTGCATAAAGCAGCTTAAGCACCTCAATGTATCTCGTCTTGGGTTTGTGGAGTACTTCGCTGATGAAGTACATAGGGCGCTGGACGGTCCGGAGCCTCTCAAAGGGGCCTGGAGCTTCCTCTTCATCGACCCGGACCCTCCCAGAGGGGTCCGAACGTTCATGATGTACTTTTTGGACCCTCCCAAAGGGGTCCAAAACTTCTTCTTGTTAGACCCGGACCTTGCTAGAAGGGTCCAGATCATCTTCGTCGGCCAGGTGAACCCCCTCAGGTGAATGAGGTTGATCTACTAGCATTTCGCTTAGAGGTTCCGTGTCTGGGGGCTGGGATCCAGACAAGCTTTCAAGTAATTTCGGACCCTCCCGGAGGGGTCCGAGCTCCTGGACTGGACTTGGATCCGTTCTTTCCACGACCAGGACCATGTTGACAACTTCGGTGGTTGCAGAAAGGTAAAGCAGTAAAGTCTCACCAGGATTCGGAGCTACCAAGATTGGTAGTGTGGTGAGGAGCTGCTTTAGCTCCTGAAATGCCTTTTCTGCTTCTTCAGACCAATGAAATGGTCTGGACTTCCTCAAAACGTTGAAGAAGGGTAGCATCAGTTCTGCCAATCTTGAGATAAATAGGCTGAGCGCAGCTAGACATCCAGTTAGCTTCTGGACATCCTTGATGCGGGCTGGGGGCCGCATATCTTCTATAGCCTTGATCTTCACTGAGTTTGCTTCAATGCCTCGGTGAGTCACCAAGAAACGTAGAAGCTTCTCGGAGCTAACCCCGAAGACACATTTGTCCGGGTTCAGCTTGGTGCGCGTGGTGCGCAGCTTGTCGAAGAAAGCGTGTAAATTGTCAAGGAGTGACTCCCTGTTCTTTATCTTCATGACGATGTCATCGACGTACACCTCCACCAAGTCTCTAATTAGCTCTCCAAATGTTTTGTACATAACTCACACAAATGTTCAAGCAACATTTTTAAGACCAAAGGGCATGGCAGTATAACAGTACAATCCATCTACTATTATGAATGCAGTATGCTCTTCATCTTCCTTAGATAGTTGGATTTGATGATATCCAGAATATGCATCTAAGAAACACAATAGCTCACACCCGTAGGTGGAGTCCACTATATGATATATTCCAGGTAGTGGAAATGGATCATTTCGATATGCATTATTTAAGGTGGTGTAGCCGATACACATCTGAAGCTTCTCGCCGGCCTTGGGTACAACAGCTAGGTTTGCCAGCCATTTAGGATGAAACACCTTCCAAACGAAACTAGCTTCGAGCAACTTCTTGGTCTCCTGTCGGGTGAAGTTTTGTCGTTCGATTGATTGCCTCCGGGGCTTTTGGTGTACAGGCCGTGTGTCAGGGTAAATCTTCAGATTGTGCTCAATCACCTCCCTAGGGATTCCAGACATTTGCGACAGTTGCCAGCCAAACACGTCGACATTAGAATGGAGGAAAGTGATGAGCATGAATTAGTATTTGTTGTTCAGACCTCCAGAGATACGGGTAGTCTGAGCAGCATCATAACCAATTTGGACAACTTTGATGGGAATGTCAGTGTCGCCGCTTGGTTGCACACGGGGTGCGGAGGTAGAGCCTTTATGATGAATGCTCGGAGGGTTCGGAGCTGGCTCCTTACCGGATGTTTCCTCCTACACAGTGGTAAGCGCATAGAGTTCTTGTAAAGCAGTGACACTAGCGGTGTGATCTCCACAGATCCAGAGAACGCCCACAAGTGTTGGCATCTTCAACACTAAGTAACCATAATGAGCGGCTGCCATGAACTTGTACAAGGATGGCCTACCCAAAATGGCATTGAACAACAGACTGATCTGCGCAACGTCGAAGACAACTTCTCAGTTCTGTAGTTCTCCCGAGTCCCGAAGGTCACTGGGAGTGTGATAGAACTGAGAGGAGTAATGGTCCCTGGACCTACCCCAGAGAAAGGTCGAGATGGGCGAAGGTCCGAAGGCTAGAGTTGGAGCTTAACAAAAGCTTTGAAGCTTATGAGGTTCAGCTCTGAGCCTCCATCCACCATTACATGGTGGAGTTTAACATTGTTAATGGTGGGTGACACCATCAATGAGAGTTGGTCAGCTCCGATCATGTTGCGGGAGCAGTCTGAAGCATCGAAAATGATGGGAGTGTCCTTCCGCTTCCGATGTGGCTCTGCCCTAGCAGTGGGAGCTGCCACGACCATGTCCCACTGCATTGTCTTGAGGATGCGACAAGAGGTGATGTCCCAAGAACCACCACAAATGGTGTTCAGGGTCTTCCGACACTCGTTGTCAGAGACATCAGAATCGTCGTCGACGGTGTTGGACAGCTTTCAGGACCTTCTTGGGGTCCTGGAAACCTATCTCCTCCTCAACTAGAGCTTCGTCAACTTTTTGTTTTCCTTCCTGTTGACGGAAAGGAGCTTCTTCCCAGTGCTTGTTATAGCGCTCGGCAAGGTTCTGGACCTCCCGGCATTCTTCCAGACTGTGTATGTCCATCTTGTGGATCAGACATCACACTTTGGAACTGTTGCTATTTTCTGACGAAGGACGAGATCGTTTCTCAGGCCGTGGCCCCCGGCCACCAAGAGCTGCAGCAGCTGCAACGGCTGGTGTGTCGGTCGACGACTTCTCTTTGCCGTTGGGATTCTTTTTCTTTTTACAACCTCCGGATGTAGTGTCCTCAATCTTGGAGGATTTCTTGTTGGCCTTCGGAGGTGGTTTAGAATGCATTTAACGTCCTTCCGCAGCTTTGGCACATTTGCCTGTCAAGCTGAAAAGTTTCGTGAGACTGGTGACTTCTTTGGTCGCCAGTTTCTCCAGCATCTTCTTATCTCGGACACCCGGTCTGAATGCAACGATTACAGAAGAGCTAGAGGTTAAAGGAATAGTATTCCGCACTTGGGAAAACCACTAGGTTAAGGATCGCAGTGATTCCCCCATTGTTTGCTTTATAGTAAACAGATCCAGTCCGGTGCCAGGTCGGGTGTAAGAACTCCCGAAGTTGGCAGTGAATTGTTGGCATAGCTCCGCCCAACTATAAATGGAGTCTGGTGGAAGACTCATGAACCAGGACCTCGTAGTCCCAATTAGAGCCACTGGGAAGTAGATGGCCATCATAGCCTCATCACCCCCTACTGCCAGTATAGCAGTGGAGTAGATTTGAAGGAACTCGGCGAGGTTGATAGTCCCATCGAATTTTTCTGGCAAGTGCGGTCGGAACTTCTATGGCCACCTGACCATGCGTAAATGCATGGCCAAGGCAGAACAAACTCCCCCTACTCCCTGAGGAGCAGGGTTGTCTCGAGATTCTCGTCTCTCGCGAGCACGCTCGATATGGACGCGGCTGTCCTGCTGTCGATAACGGCGATCAAGTTCCGACTGCATGTCGTGAGTCAAAATCCTGGTGATAGTGTGGGTGCGTTGTGCCCTGGGAGGCAGCGAAGTCACCTGCTGGGATGCAGCACATCTCCTATGCTGCAAGACTCGTGGACCAAGTTGGCCCGACAAAGTTTGTCGTTGTGATGGTGCTCGCCCCGAATGGAGAGGACCTTGATTGCTGATGCCATTGGCTGCAACTGCAACCAGATGTTCAACATTAGTTCTCAACTATTCCATAGCACCCTAGGGTGCCCCTGGAGGTGGTGGATGTTGTAGAAGAGCTCACGAAGTAATGAGCACATGCTCAGGGTTGTTGTTTGTCAATGCAGTGATCAACGCAGATGCCCCATCTTGTCTCTCAACATTGTTTACCGAAACCGATGGAGGTTGTTGTCCCATAGTGCCTGCCGGAACAATGGTACCCACTGGCTACTGTACGTTGGAGGGATTGCCTCCAGCAGGTTGTTCAGCGCGATTGCTGTTGTAAGATCCTGGGCGGAATTCACCATCTTGAGATCAAGGGAGCCCCCTACCCGGCGCGCCAGATGTCGCAGTGTGGCAACGACACTTCCCCCGATATTACCAAATGTATCCCGCGGAGGTTCTTCTTTATGTTGGGGCACGCAGAGATGAGGAGCAAGATGGTGACATTAGAGATTTACGTGGTTCAGGCCGCCTGAGCTTAATACCCTACTCCACGGGGTTTGTGTTGTTGTATTGAGTGTCGCTAGTATGCGTGGTGTACGGCACAACCTGGAGTGTCCCCTTGTATCATACGGCTCAGTCCTTTTATAATCTAAGGGCTGACTATTACATCATTTACCTGGCCCGACATGTGGCCCTGGCGTATTTAATAGCCTAATACACTGTGTATGAGCATTAAACATGGTTAATAGTGTGATAATGTGCCTTAAAGGCTGCGTTACCTCTATTAACAGTGCGTTGATTGTGTTTCATTAATACAACATTAATGACACGTAATCAGATCTTGTAACTGCCGCATTAACTGTCCCTTGAATGTCCATGCTGAAGGAGATCTGCCAATGTATTCATTGGTGATGAAGGTCCGTAGGCTCCACACGTGGCAGCTAAAGAGCTTCTCCTTACGGGGAGGTAGTTCCAGAACCGTTATGCACGTGTCGGCACCGGAGCTTCCCTCTGCTGGGGGTTAGGTCCGTGGTTCTTATACACGTGCACATCGCGAAGCTTCCTTGTGTTGGGAGTTTAGCTCCGGATTTACATTACACGTTTCAATCCCCAGAGCTACCCATATGAGGGATGCGGGTCCGGTGTGATATGACATGTGGGGCCTGAGGAAAACTTCAACTTTGACAGGTAGAACTCTCTTGCACTTTTTGCGGTACTGTGGGGTACCCGGTACATAGGGTCCCGACAGTGATGATTCTTGTTCCTCATGCGATTTGAAATACAACTTGCTTTCTATTTCACAACTGCTGGATAAAAATCTGGAAATTATTTTCACTAAAAATTGCTGCAAAGTTGTAAATTCAAATAGTGAGCTTATTTTTAACATGTCAAATAGTAAGATTTTTTAAAGCTGATTTTGATATGTCTTCCTCTAAGCATAGGTGTCTAGTTTCTAATGATTCAAAGGACTTATACTTTTGGCGTCGTATACTTGGTCACGTAGGCTTTGATCATCGAATGCATGTTAGTGCTCTTGATCACATACGTGGGCTGCCTAAGCTTAAAGGGGACAAAGAAATTGTGTGCTCTTCTTGTAGACATGCTAAGATGGCTGCAGGTTCACATACTCCTCTCACAATGATCATGACAACTGAATCGGGTCAACTTTTGCACCTTGACACCATAGGATCTTCACGTGTTCAATCCTTCAGAGGTAAATGGTATGTTCTTGTGATTGTTGATGATTATTCTCGATACTCACGGGTTCACTTTATAACATCTAAGAATGAAGCTTTTAGTCACATTAGAACTTTATTTCTTAGATTATCAGTTGATCATCCAGGATCTTTAAAAGCAATTAGAAGTGATAACGAAACCAAATTTAAAAATCAATCTTTTGATCACTTTTGTGCTGAAAATGGAATAGATCATCAATTTTATTCACAATATGTACCTCAACAAAATTGTGTTGTAGAAAGAAAGAATAGAACTTTAGTTGAGATGGTTAGGACTATGCTTGATAAATATCAAATTCCTAGAAAATTTTGGGCTGCAGAAATTGCAACCACTTGTTATGTCTCAAATCGTGTTTTACTGTGTGCTAAGCTAGGTAAAACACCATATGAGCTTTGATTTGGATATAGGCCTAGTGTTACACAGTTTCAGGTCTTTGGTTGCAAATGCTTTGTTGAGAAACATGGTAATATTGATAAAATAGAACCTAGATCCATTGATAACATGTTTCTTGATTATCTATCTCATACAGAGGCTACCGTGTGCTTTTACTTGACACTAACAAAATTGTGGTGACTTGTGATGTGTCTTTTTATGAAGCTATGTAACACTCCAGCCACTACAGATGTTGGCGGTCCTTACTTCTAGCAGCTTTCTAGAATCACAGACTAGCCCCACAGACCAACACTAGTCTTTTCTGTGCATTTTGTCCTCACTCGTGCGCACCGGAGAATACTTCCAGATCAGTCACCCTTCTGTAAATTGCTCCGGGTCAAGCACACTTAACCTCAGAGTTCTTTGCAGGTGGTCTTCCGGAAAAGAAGGTATACCTTGATGGTATGAGTTATTGTATCAATCCTATTAAGCATTGAGCTAGTATGTCACAATCCACCCCCCTTAGAAGACCGACGTTCTCGTCGGTCAACTCCCAAGTCAGTTTCATCCCCTCTTGGCCACGTCCATACGTTCAGTACTGGCATACGTACCATAACGTGTCCCTCCTAGAGGACCCATGCATCATGCATACGTACCAACGTTCCTGACCCGTACACACCTGTGAAACTGCGAGGGTCGGCTCTGATTCCATTTGTAACACCCTAGCCACTACAGATCTTGGCGATCGTTACTTCTGGCAGCTCTCTAGGATCACAGACTAGCCCCACAGACCAACACTAGTCTTTTCTCCGCATTTCGTCCTCAATCGTGCGCACCCGAGAATACTTCCCGATCGGTCACCCATCTGTAAATTGCTCCGGGTGAAGCACACTTAACCTCAAAGTTCTTTGCAGGTGGGCTTCCGGAAAAGAAGGTATACCTTGATGGTATGAGTTATTCTATCAAACCTATTAAGCCTTGAGCCAGGATGTCACAAGCTAGTCGAGGTACTAGCTCAAACATTGCAGGTCCGGATCCATATCCTCAGGGGGAGGGTATTTTCAAAGAAGAAGAAGAGTCGGTGATATTGACTGATTGTTCCAAAGCTGACAAGTATTCAGCTCCAAACTTTGACAAGCTCCGACTACCATCTCTGCTGGTCCTGATAGTCCACAAGCCACAAGCTCATCAATCCACAATAAACCTGATGAAGAAGAAGCTTATGAGACATCTGTTCCCCTACGGATCTACAAGAATCATCCCCTACAATAGATAATTAGAAGCTTACATGTACGAGTTACAAGATCCAGGTTTTACGATCCAAATTCTCATGCTCATTCTGCTTTTTTGCTTCTTTTGAACCGAAAGATATATTACACGCACTCACTACTGAATCTTGGATTATTACCATGCATGAAGAGTTAGAAAATTTGGAAGAAATAATGATTGGATACTTGTACCACCACCTCAAGGTCACACTTTAATTGGAACTAAATGGGTGTTTAAAAATAAACAAAGTGAGGATGGGGTTGTGGTTAGGAATGAGGCTAGGTTGGTTGCTCAAGATTTCACACAAATTGAAGGTCTAGATTTTGATCAAACTTTTGCTCCTATTGCTAGATTAGAAGCCATAAGAATTTTGTTAGCTTTTGCTGCATCTAAAGGTTTTATTTTATATGAAATGGATGTTAAAAGTGCTTTTCTTAATGGCCATATAGATGAGGAGGTTTATGTCCAGTAACCACAAGGTTTTGAAAATCCAGATTTTCCTAATCATGTTTACAAACTGTACAAAACCTTGTACGGTCTCAAACAAGCCCCTAGAGCATGGTATGATAGGTTAAAAACATTCTTACTTGAAAGGGGGTTTACCATGGGCAAGGTTGATGAAACTCTTTTTGTGCTTAAGCATGGCAATGACTCATTATACGTTCAAGTGTATGTGGATGATATTATCATTGGTTGTGCTTCTCATGATCTTGTGTCCAAGTTTTCAGCGATAATGAGTTGAGAATTTGAAATGAGTATGATGGGTGAACTCACTTACTTTTTGCGGCTGCAAATAAAACGAACTGAGGAAGGTACCTTTGCGCATCAATCGAAGTATACAAGGGACCTTGTAAAGCTCTTCCACATGGACAAAAGAAAGCCTCTTCGGACACCAATGGGAACAACATCAACACTTGAAATTGATGAAGATGGTGAACCTGTGGATCAAAAAGAACATAGAAGCAAGATCGAATCACTTTTGTTCCTCACGGCATCAAGACAGGACATACAGTTCAGGGTATGTCTTTGTGCACGATTTCAAGCTTCCCCACGTGCTTCACATCGTCAAGCCATCAAAAGGATTCTAAGGTACTTACAGGAAACTCAAGAATTTGGCATTTTTCTTCCTTCTTTCTCAACCGTTGCTTCGAAAGCATTTTCGGATGCTGATTTTGGGGGTTGTAGGATTGATAGGAAACTACCAGTTCTTTTCATTTTCATGGTAATTCACTTATTGCTTGGTCGTCTAGAAAACAAAACTCAGTTGCACAATCCATAGCCGAATCTAAATATGTAGCTGCTTCTATTGCTTGCTCACAAATTCTTTTTATTGTTCAAACAATTAAGGACTATGGGGTTGATCTAGATAGTGTTCCAGTATTTTGTGATAACACTAGTGCCATTTGCATTGCTAAAAACCCCATGCAACATTCTAAAACTAAGCACTTTGATATTAGGTATCACATTCTCCGTGATAATGTTGAAAAAGGAAACATTGTGCTTCACCATGTAGATACCGAACAACAATTTGCTGACATTTTTACAAAACCTTTGGATTTCACTCGTTTTTGTTACATTAGTAGTGATATAGGGATTATGCATCCTAATGGCATAAATCGAGGGGGATCTTTCAAATTGGGATCTGAATTTAAAAATAATATGATTATAGCATTTCATATATATATGGCTTTGTGATTCCTTTTACATGTTGAAGGTTCTTATTACATTACTCATGTTATACATTTTGTAGTTTTCGCAATGACTAATAATTTTAATAATTACATACACTAAATCTAGTCATGATCGAACCTTCTTGCAGTTTTGAACTTGTTGCATCATCACTGGTGCTTTTAATCATAATGAATTAATCAAGTAATCAACTCACATGTGTCCTAAATACATCAAGAGAATATGCATGCATGACACTTCTTCTTTTGAGATGGCTTATCTGCACTTAGATATGAACCTGGAAGAAGTTGTGTATGACTAAAACCATATCCTTAAGATTCTGATTGTCAAAAGGCATAGGCTTGGCTTGGTTGGGTAGAATGAGGCGGATGCGCATATAATCTCTTGCAAATATCATATGATCTAAATTTGTGCCTTGAAAAATAATAAACTGCAATAACAAGTGTCATGCTTTCAGGTTTTGAAATAGTTAAGTTGTGAGATCATGACTTTCTTAAATTGAAAATTACATTTGATCTCTAGCATGGCTTACACTACCATATGTATCTCATTATTGTGATAGTATAAGTTACTTGATAGTATGACTTGGATGAGCTTTGTTTTATATGTATATGTTATAATGTGCTCATAATAAATTAAAATTTCTCTTTTTTACCTTGCTGAATACATTGTCAAAGGGGGAGAAGTATGTATAAGGGGAGAAATTCATTTCTATCTCATTTGATTTTCAAAAAGGGGGAGGAATTGTTTTCAAAACTTTTCATGCCAATGTTTGGATTTAAGTGGTGTTGCCAATGCATTCATCAAGGCGGAGATTTTGAGACCTATGTGTGCTAAATACATTGGCTTTGACGATAAAAGTTTTGAATACTACCAAAACACCTTTTTAATAAGGTCCAATGACAAGTCTGGCTTGTTTTGGGTAGCTCGGGCAAGGTCCGACGTAAGGTTTGACTTTCTTTGGCTAAGGTCTGACTCCTTTGTCTACGTCAGACTAGATTTGGTTAGTTCCGGCTCTAGGTCCGACAAGCTTTGGTAAGCTCTGGCGCTATGTCCGACTAGCTTTGGTTAGCTCCGGCGCTAGGTCCTGCTAGCTTTGGTATGTTCCGGCGCTACATCCTGTTAGTTTTGGTAAGCTCCAGTTCAAGGTACGGTTAGCTTTGGCAAGGTTCAAAGCTTGATCGTAGTGGTTTTTCTTTTAATTTGCAATGTTTTGAACCCGCTTTTTGGATTATGGAATGTTTGCTTAGTTTTCTTTTATTAAGTTTTTGGTGTGTTTTGGTGGTTATGGTTTATATCGTTTTGCTAATGTCTGCAACATACTTATGTGAGGTGCTCACATAAGGTGTTGTGGTTATCAGAACTAACGAGAGTCAAGTCGAGGACTTGTGCTCAAAAGTATTGGTTGTTTATTCATGTGCAGGTGTTGCTTGAGTTCAAGACATGGCCGGTGACGGGATCCATTGAACTAGTCTTAGGAAGAAGATGAGGTTCAACAACAAAGTTCAGGAGGAATTGTGGTTGAGTTGATCAGGAGGTCGCGAAGCATGTTTGAATCAAGAACAATGCATATGAAGGTACCATGGACATCGTTGGAAGATGTTTACACGTGTGCAAGGAGTGCATGGACGTGGCTACATGGTTCCTAGGCGTGGTGAAGAGATCTGGACGTAAAGAATTTGTGAGAAGGTCCAACAGACTAGGTTATGGACTCAGGCTGCGGCTAAGTCGTGTTTGACTCAAATATGGAATGTTTTGAGTTGGTTATGATAGGATTTCGTGTGGGTCACGAATTTATTATTTTAAGAATGTAGGATACGTTCCTAAGGTGTTTGGAAGTCTTAATAGTGCTTCTATCTACGTATGAAAGAGTCTTGAGTAGTTTTGGAAAGTTTCGATTCGTGAATTGAGTAGGATTAGAGTCCTAGTTAGGTTTGGGTTGGCCTAAGGGCTGGTTATATAAGCAAGGGAGGCCAGAGGTCATGGTGCACGACTTTGGGGCTGTTCCTTGGAAGTTTTGAACAATAAAATTTGTAGTCTAAAGGAGCTTTTGTGCCTTGTTCATCCGACAAGTTTTCTTCAAGACTTTTCTCGTCGAGTTTCTGCACAGCACTATCTTTCTTCGGTGGTTTTATCATAACTTGAGTTTTAAAGATCTGATTGACATGATTCTTTTTGGGTTGTCTTTACAACTTAATTTATATCAACTGTGAAAATTTCACGGTCATTGGATTTGTGGTTTCTGATCTACACAAGTTTCTTTGTAGTGTTCCAGAATTGTTTTTCTCAGGTAGGACAGATTGACCTTTGTTCGATCTTTCTATCGTAACACGAGTTTCTCTTGACAGATTTTCGTGATTCATGCTGTGACATCTTCGTGACTTGATTCTCTACAATCTATACTAGTTTTGTCACAGTTGAACACATTTGGATTAGTCGCACACACGGTTTCTTTAACAGATTGGTTTTCTGCCAAGGTGTGTTTTCGTTGCTTCCATTGAAACGTTTTAATCTACCATTCACCCCCGCTCTAGTAGCTTTACACGTTCTCTTCGATCCTACTGAGAATGGCAGGATGCCAAGACAGCCTGAATATCCCATGGAAAATGTCAACATGATTTCTCTACGAGAAGTCAACTGGCTGCAGGACCCTTGATGTCCTACAGTATCCTGCTCAATTGGGGCTCACTACTTCGACAAGGCACTTTGTGACCTTGGAGCAAGTGTAAGTGTGATGCCCAAGGTGGTATTTGACAAACTAAACTTCACAGAGCTTACTCCAACACCAATGCAGCTCCAACTGGCTGATTCTTAAGTCTGTTATCCAGCGGCTTTTGCTGAAGACGTTCGGTGAAAACCCAGAACCGCTTCATACTTGTGGATTTCGTGGTGGTCTACATGGAGGTCGAGAAGGATACGCCGCTCATTCTTGGGTGCCCATTCCATAGCACCACGAAGGCTCACATAGATGTGGGAGCTGGAGAAATCCACTTCCATATCAATGGCAAGGAGGAGAAGTTTAACTTTTGCCCAAAGTTGGAGCAATGCTCCATGATTCATATCAAGTATGGGCCAAATGTTAAAAAAATTCAAGAGGTCGAAGTTACACATCCAAAGGTGGATCCGCTCATCACATTCATGAGGGAGACAATCTATGCGGAGAACCCGTCTTATCGTCCACGCTGACACCCCAAGAAGACGGAGAAGTTTGGGCCTCTTGAAGGTTCAAGTCCACCAAGCCGCGAAAGAGGGAATGGCGGAAGAAACAAGAAAAGCTGTCCGAGCCCATCCCCCTGGGCACGCATGCCAAGAAATAAAGAAGGAGGAACGTCCGTCTCATCAGACAGTGGTGAGACCTACCCAATAGGTTAAATTGGTAGTTATCTTCTCTTTGATTTTTCTTTTCTCTTCATTTTTCCCTCACTTAGTTTGATTTTTCCCACTGCATATTTGAGGTTTCCCATCATGTTTAGAATATTATATTCTCAACTACTATTTTTCATTTATTTATTTTTCATGAAAAAGGAAATTGTTGTATTATGAAAAAGGGTTTTGATTCGAAAACAATTTTTCTGAGCTGCAAATGTGGCATTTAACCAACGTGCTAGTTTATAGCTGTTGGGGAGCCACATGCCAAAAGGGGGAACAGAACAGGGGGCCCAAATTTTAGTTCGGCCAACTAGAGGAAAGAGCCATTTTGCCTTTCTCTCCTCCAATTGCTACATTTGATTCCCTTGTGACTGTTGTGGAGTGTACACTATAAATGGTGGCCATGAGGAGCACTCCTCTTCACACTTCACTGCATTTCACACCTACCATATTATTTTTATTGGGGAGTGTCACTCATGCTCATATTATTTTTATTGATCTTCATTGAAGCACTCATTCTCAAATCCAACCTAAAAATATTTTCTTTTGATTGCATTTGCAATTTTCTCTCAAGTTCTTAAAGGGAAAATTCGTCCGGTGTTCTGCTTTCACTAACATCACCTCTTTTGATTTTTGCTTTGTTGTGTTCTTGCTTGTTGTGGCCATGAAAGGAATGAAGCGGTTGTTTGCGAAGAGGACGGAGGCTGCAAGCTCAAGCAATTGTGGAGACTCAAGTGCACGCCCCTCCTCGGTTACACCAAGTTCATGGAGGAGGAGTGTATGTGAGGACACTCCCAGGGTGAAATGAGCAAGCCGCGACAAATTCTCCACTACGACAACCTCAACATACAAAGTGAAGTTGAATATCAAGCACGCAAGTTCCTCCAAGATCGTGAGTTTTCTCATAGGAAAGCTTATGATCCGGATTTGATCTCCAAAATAGGTATGGACTCCGAATTCTTTTCCATTTGTCGTGCACTATGATGGGAAAATTTTGCTCGCGTAGAGGAGAGAGGTTTACACCTTCTCTCCATGCAATTCCTTTGCACCCTCAAAATAGGATCTGATGGTATTTCTTTTCGATTATTTCAAAAAAAATACAACATCCTATGGAAAGAACTAAGTGAAATCCTAGGCTTCCATAATGTTTTTTGCTAGGTTTAGACACTTTGCCTATGTTTAACAAACAACGTTTCTAGCATGAATTGACTAGTGAGGTCAGATGTAGTGCTCTTAGGAATAGCCACTTACACAACCCTACTTTACACTTCACGCATAGATGGGTAGCTATGACTATGTTCCCTAGAGGAGATGTTAGAATAGTGTGTGATGATGAGCTAAAAATTTTATTTCCCATGATTAAAAAAATAAAAGTTCCTCCAGTTATTGCCATGATGACACAATGGTTTGATTACATTTGAAGGACAAGGCCAATTGAATGCACTTCATTGATTACCCGTATTGCTACTAGGGTAGGAGCACTAGAATATTCTTATTTGAATTAATTAATGAAGATAATCTAGTGCAAGGACGTACCCTTAAGCATGACCAAGATGGCTCTTTGATATTTTGTTATCCATGGTTTGTCAACGAAATTCGGTTACCTAATCCAGATTATCATTTGTATAAATGTCAGAGGCTAATCATTAATTTTCTTCCCATCGAGGAAGCTCAAAGAAGTAATGTCTTTGGTAGGGTAACTAGAAGCCATGCAAGGAGAGCGGCCATTCCTCCAACAACCTCGATGGTCCATGAGTACGAAGAGGATGAGAACCCGATGGGTGATGCACCCGGATGGACTCAACCTTTATCGTATGAGACCGAAGGTCCGTCTTGGCATGGATAGCCGGGTGCTGCGTGGGAGCCACCCGTATCCACCTCAGGCTCTACCAGCTTGCCTCCAACATCAATGAGAAGATGCCATTCCTCTTCGGCTAGAAGTCATCATAACTAGAGCCAAGGAATGACAGATCTCACTATACGTATGGAAGACCTTGAAGTGAGAACAGGTGACATCTACAACACTCTCCAAGAGCATGTTCAAGGTACCCAAGATTGGCAACAACACATGGATGCTCAATTCACCAACTTCAACTGCACGACACAACAACAACATGCCGATCTCTCGGTATACTTTCGTCTTCAAGGATTCAACCCTCATCATGGAGGTGGTTGAAGAACAAGCTTGTGGGAGGACCCCCACTCGAGGTAAATTGTATCACACCCCTTGATATTTATTTTCCATTCATCCACCATTCACCTTGCATACAAAAAAGTAGAGTAGATTTGTTTTCAAATAAAATAAAAGATATGTGGTACGAATGGTTAAGAAGTCACATAGATGAATTGATAAATAGTTGCTCTGTTTTAATTTTCCTAAGTCCCTAGTTTACAACTTAGTACTCTCCAGAATATTGCTTTTATTGGCTGAAAATTACTTTTGCCTTGATTTAGAAATTGTGGTAGCAAAGGCTTAATCCAATTCTATGTTGTTGTGAGATATGATACATTGATAGAGCTGCTATTTCTAATGTGACAGTGAAACTTAGTTTTCCGGAGAAAAAAAAAGATTTAAGTTACTCTCATTTGATTGGAAATACCTACCAAAGCCATATGATATTTTTACATTGATAGACCTTATGAATATGCTATTTGTCTTCATATTGAGCTTAGTCAAAATTGTATAGACCTATGTGAGAATTCATTCATTTCATTTTGAATTCAAGACTTCTCTTGCACATCCTATACTTCTACACTAGAAGTAAGCAAAATTCCATCATACCATCATTCCACAATAAAAAAGAGAAACTCCATACCCTTCATGATTAGTACTCTCTCCAATTTTATTGCATAAAAAGGGAGTAGTAGACATGGCTATAAGAAAAAAGAAAAAGAAAATGCATAATTACATCATAAGCATGAGAAAAAAAAAGAAAGAGAAGAAGAAAAGTAGCCATGTTTCATCCCCGCAAAGTAAGAGAGTGTACATATATAGGAGTCATCTCAAACATCCACATCCACTTCCACTCCATCACACACGCGCAAGTCTTGAATCAAATAGTTTTGAATTGATTTCTCCTAAGGCTTGGCTTTTTTGACTTAACAATAATTTGTGTTGCAAATGTGCCAACTACATTCCCTACCAAGCTCCAAATACAAGCCTTATTTAGTGGTAGGATGAGTTTAGGCAAAATGCCTTGGTGAGGAAATATTTCCACTACAGACAAAGGAGTGATTGAGAGAATCAATTTGCAGTACTTAAAATCTGAATTGAACTCTCCAGAATTTGAGTGGAACTTGATCTCTAGGGTATGCTTGTTCCATTTTGTTGTTCTATCTTTCAACCACCCATGAATAGGAGAAGGCATAAGCCCCATAATGACTTTAGATGGGTGAAGTACCATGCAAATTTTTGCAATACTAGGTAGAGTATTTTGTTGTGCACATAGTACTTTTGAAAAATAGAATATTGTAGCAATCCTGATCATCAAGCTAAAGACTTGACCTTGCTCGGGACGAGCAAGGGATAAGATTGGGGGAGTTTGTTGACGGTTGTTATATACCAATTTCATCTGTCAATATAACTCAATTATATGAAGGCAACATCATTTCTTGCACACATCAACTTTCCATTTAAGCTATTTCCACTTGTCCTTGGAGAAATAGTGCATGCAGGCAATTTATGTAGGAATTGAGTTAAAAGAGGGGGGGGCAATCCTATAAAATATCATCCCAGCAAATCAAGCACCGCAGCAAATCAAGCACCGACATATGGCACCACATGGATCAAAGGGCCCACAAATAGAATCATCTGAGGCCATCGAACGGTGTATCACCTATATCAGTAAAGGGGACCCACCTGTTAGGGACTTGGGGAAAACACAACCCTAACAGAGCCGTGACCAGGTCGGCTAACCCTCCTAGTCGGCCAACTAGGTCCTGGCGCCAAACTCGGTCAATCGACAAGTGTTGGCTCCCCCCGGCTTCCTGAAGATGATCATGACTGATTTGCGCGCTTTTGGTGGCGGGAACCGACCCTTCTCCACCTATAAATAGGACCTCCTACCCTCACTTTACACACACACACCACTTGAGTATTCATTCTATTGTATCCACTATTCTCCATCGGTTTAGAGGAGTTTAAGCTGTAGAGAGAAGATTCTCTAGTCCTTAGTCCAAGTTAGGAAGGAGTAGGAGGAGTCTCTCACTTCCCAATTTCAAATTGGGAATGGTATGACTCTCATATTCCTATTTGTACTTTTGACTTTGTTCTTAATAAAGATTCTATCTTTAGTATTATTTCATTCATATACTTGGATGAAGTGTTCGTTGTTTGATTGTGGATTCCATGTATGTGGTAGTAGTAGTATTTATGATTATGCCATATCATTCTCATTATATCATCATAAACACGACAAACCCCCACAATAGTCTACTTAAATATGACATAACCATGTTAATATGAATAACTTATGCTATGATCCAACATTGGTTCAATGTTGTTTAGATTAGTCATTGCCTTAGGATGGCTTGTGTCGCGGCTCGTAATGTATTTACTTAATATCCTAGCATGGTGCTAGGATAGTTAAGTAGAGTTGGGTGTCTCGTAGACGAGGTAGGCAGTAGGTGATGACAGACCTATCGGTCCTTGTAATCCTCCACGTTCGGCTATGTCACAATCTCTTTGCGAGAGTCATCCTAGTATTGCTAGGGGTAACCCCGTGCCCGATGTGTTGAACAACTTAGCATAAGAATTCACCATTGACATGTTCATTATTAGGCTATGTATATGTATACTAGAAGCATTGTAGGAGTAACTCCCTATCTCTTAGCCTAAACCCTCTTTGACCCATTTACCCCCCTTAGAATTGGATGCTCTTGCGTGTATCACATTATCTCCACATATCTATTACCTGTCCTCAATAGAACCCTACCTAGACAAATCTACCCTCTTTATTTGATGATTGCTTTACTTCCACTTAGCCTTTCTTTGGGAAAATATAAATGACACTCTTGGGAATACCCTTTAAGGGAAAATGCTACTTTGATAGTTTCCGTGCGTTTGCGGATTTTTATCAGTGACGTAAGAAACATCAAAACTTGTCATTTTCTTGGTAATTCTCTTGTTGCTTGGTCCTCTAGAAAACAATGTTCAACTGCACAATCCACAGCCGAATCTGAATACCTAGTTGCTGCTAGTGCATGCTCACAAATTCTTTATATTGTTCAAATACTTAAGGACTATGAGGTTGATTTAGATAGTGTTCCGTTGTTTTGAGACAACACTAGTGCCATTTTCTTTGCTAAAAAGCCCATGCAACACTCTAGAACAAAACACATTGACATTAGGTATCACTTTCTTTGGGATAATGCAGAAAAAGGAAACATCGTGCTTCACCACGTAGATACCGAACATCAATTGGCTGATATTTTTTACAAGACCTTTGAATTTTACTCGTTTTTCTTTCATTAGTGGTGAATAGGGGTTATGCATCCTCATGGTTTAAATTGAGGGAGAGTTTTTGCACCTTGGGAAGCTATGTATGAATCTAAAATTAAAAAATCATATGAGCACAAATGTTTCATACATATATGACTTTGTGATTCCTTTTACATACTGAGAGTTCTTAATACATTACTCATGTTATACATTTTATAGTTTTTGCCATGACAACTAAATAGAATGACTACTTACACTAAATCTGGTCATGATTGAACTTTCTTACTTACACTAAATGTTTGGTTTTGTAGTGGTGTTGCCAATGCATTCATCAAGGGAGAGGTTGTTAGAACTAGGTGCTGAATACATTGGCAAATAGGCTAAATCTGAGGGTTATGATGCAAAGTTTTGAGTATAGAAGACCATAGGAGGTCGAGACAAATTGAACCCGAGTGGGCTGCAGTCACACCTGGATGCATTGACCACCTGACCACAGGAGCTCGAGAGAAAACGAACCCGAGTGGGTTGCAGTCACACATGGATGTGTTGGCCACCCGGTGATAGCCCGGTTCTCGGACTGTCCGAACTTTTCTTGCACACGAGCTACACGTGTTTTCACTTTGGAGTGTCCGAACGTTACCTTTTGTAATGCACAGCAACTGTTTGAACTGTCCGAACATTCTACGTGCTGAAGTAATCGTGCAGCTATTATTTTTTTAACTTGCAATATTTAAAACACGCTTTTCGCCTTATGGGAAGTTTACTTAGTATTCTTTTACTAATTTTTTGATCCGTTTTGGCTGATCATGGTGGATAATATTTTGCTACATTTGCAACATGCTTATGTGAGATGCTCACATAAGGTGTTGTGGTTTTTGGAGTAATGTGAGTCAAGTCGAGGACTTGTGGTCAGAAGAATTGCTTGTTTCTTCATGTGCAGGTGTTGCTTGGTGTCAAGACATGGCTGGTGATGGTGATCCATGGAACTAATCTTAGAAAGAAGATGAGGTTAAACAACCAAGTTCGAGAGGAATTGTGGTTTAGTTGATCGGAGGTCACACAACATGTTTGAGTCAAGAACAATGTCCATGAAGGTATCATGGATATCGTTGGAAGGTGTTTGCACATGTGCAAGGGGTGCATGGACGTAGCAACATTGTTCCAAGGTGTGATAAAGAGTTATGGACATGAAGAAATGGTCGAAAAGGTGCAACTGGCTAGATTATGCATCGGGCTTCAACTGAGGTGGTTATGGTTTGTTTATGGAAAGTTTTGAGTTGGTTATGGTTAGATTTCATGTTGGTCACGAAGTTAAGTTGTGATAGGAATGTTTGAGACGTTCCTAAGGTGTTCGGAAGTCTTAAAATTGCTTCTATATGTGTATCGAAGAGTCTTGAGCAGTTATGGAATGTTTTGGTTGAATCCAAGTAGGAGTATGTACCACCCTCAATTTCATGAATAATGGATTGCATGCATCCTCATACATGTTTAACATAAAGCAATGTTAACAGGGACAAGATTAAAATGAATTTTAGGTCTAATCAGGAATTCAAGTTTGTCAAAGTACAGACTTGTCCGACCCCAAACCCGGACTAGTCCGGTATTCCCCTTCTATTCAAAAAATCCAGTCTTCTTCAGAACCAGGACTTGTCCGCCACAATGAACGGACTAGTGCGTTTGAGGTTCTGATGTTTTTTTGGACATGTCCGATTTTGAGAGTACTAGTCCGATCGTGTCTAAATTTCAGTTTGGATCAGCCTTTCTAGCCACCCTAGACTTGTCCGGCCAAGTACATTGGACTTGTCAGAAATAGTCTCTGTTCCAAAAAGGACTTGTCCGGTCTCTATTGCAAACTAGTCCGGCCTGCTAAAGCCCACTCGAATTATATGATTCTTCTACGATCTCTTATTGGGTAATTGCCTAAATTGGGCCCACGAACTTCGTGCCCAACCTTAGACGAGCCCAAGTGCACCCAACCTAGGCCCCTACTCGCCCCCACCGAAATCCACTTGGAATTCACCCCAAGATCCTACCACTCCACCCCTATATAAGCAACCCAATACCCCACACCTCTCCATCACCATTGAAAACCCTCGTTGCCACCTTTTGCCTTGTGTCGACGTCAAGAAGAAGTCCAGGAGCAAGGAGAAGGAGGAGAAGAAGGAGAAGGATCAATCAAGACAGATCTTTGTCAACTTTTTGACAATTGACGTTCTTCATCACCAAATCCTCATCAACCCATCTTCATGAAGCCCTAATCGTCAAGACTCATCTTTCAGACCCAATTCTTGGTCTTTTGATCTCTAAATATGTGGTACACCCTCTATATCCACTTGTCCACGTGAACTTAACCCCCAATTCTCGCTGATCAGAAAGCCCTGATTCATAGTTCTGATCATGGCGAACTAGTTCGACCCTGGCAAAGGACTTGTCTGGTGTCTATATCTGTATTGTACTAAATTAACTCCAATTTGATCCAAATCAATTCCAAACTTGCTCAAACTTGTTAGAAACCCATATAACTAGTTAGTAAACATTAATAGAAACTCATTAACAAGTTTTACTTCACAATTGCATTAATTATGCATATCCTGGCATATTGAGTAATATATGAGTATTTATTGATTGTAATGTTTGTTTTGCATGTTTGTCGCGCAGAATAGAAGGTCCCACAGTAGAGAGATACTTTCGAGGACCTGCAGAACTGGAATTTCGAAGCTTTCAATCCAAACCAAGCTCAAGAGCAAGGCAAGTGTCCTTGATCATTTTGATTTAGGTTTTCAAATGATCCAGGTTGAACCAAGCTCAATAGCATGCTTGTGTCAAGTGATGGAAAAACACAATTGTAGAAGTTTACTAGATTTGTATGACCACCCTTGTTGCTTGAACACTATGTAGAGAGTCAGGATGGATATTTTACAAATTTTGATTCACTATACTCAATTGGGTTTGGGAAACAATCATATTACTTAATTATGAACTAGCGGACACATGAATGGTGGAATTGATATTATTGACCCTTTAGCAACATGGTGCCTAGGGATCTAAGCAAGCCAGTTAAGTGGAATGGGTTGGACTGTTTTGGTGGTTTTGCTTGCTTTAGATCTAAGGACAGGTTCGTGGAGCGACCCTCCAGGATTTAGAGGGCCACCTAAGGGCCAAGTATGGGTGCGGCTTAGCTGACTAATTAGTGTTTTGCCAGTACTATTGGACCATTATGACATCTCGGGGAAGGGGTAGACGGATGGATTTGTAGATATTGGTGGGACTACCCTGGGATCCGAATGGCTCAAGAGAGGGACCTTGGTTGGATGTGCTCAGTTGGAGACATCACCATCAGTGAAACCTCAGTGAGGTCTAAATATGCTAGTAATCACTTTGTAAAGGCTATTTTGTGATGTCTTGGCCACACACCTAAGGAAGTGTGAGATGACATAATTGATATTCCATAGTCATCGAAAGGTGATGAAATCACAAACTTGTGGGTAAAAGTGGTACAACCTTTGCAGAGTGTGTTGAAAAACTATCATGATAACCGTGCTCCCAGTTATGAGCAACCTGGACCCTCACAAGATTACAGTTATGGACTCGAACATGTTTAATGGCTAAAATTGAATTGTGAACTGATAATGGTTCATCAATTGGATTTGGTATATGGAATTGATGAAAATGAAGCATATGAGTAGTTATGAATTGATTATGGATTATTATTGCTGTTATTGCTTACATAAGTTGAAACTAATGTTAATTGGGTTATTTTGGGAAGGACCTCACTTATCGATAATATAATTGCATTTCAACTATTTTGAATGCACTTTTATGCAATTAGCCATTGTTGTTATCATTCCTTGTTTAAGCTACATGTCATACTTTGCCACACTTGCTGAATATGTTATGTGCTCACCCTTGCTATCCCCCCAACAAATTCAGACCCAGGCGTCAATGTGGAGTACCAAGAGGTCTTTGAGGAGTTCTAGGCGTGCGTGTTACCGTCAAGCTTGCCTGTGGAGTTTGGAGTCTCAGAGTTTAGAGTTTTCTGCTGCAAATGTTTAGAGCTGGTGTCGAGACCATTTGGTTTGTAATAAGGTACTATTAATAGTGTTATTATTCGAAACATTGTTATATATGTTTATCGTTTGTGAATCACTTGTGTATGTGTGTTAAACATCCTAGGCACACATATGCATCACGATCGGTTCATTTTCAGAACCGAGTGTCACAAATCGGTATCAGAGCCGTGTTTGAATATATGATAGTGAGGAAGAGGAAGGTGAAGCCCATGAGGAGAATGAAGATAAGGACCAAAATGAGGAGAAACCACAGGAAGGTGAACCCGATGCACAAGAAGGAGTACCCGAAGCCCAAAGGAATGCAGCAAGGCCTAGTGAAGCTTGAAAGGTGGACAAATGCCTAGTGTACCGTGATGCCCAAGAATTCCATTCCGACGGCACTGATGGAGGATTTGCAGCCAATCAATTGAATGAGTTCCTTGATCTATGCAAAATGCACATGGAGTATATGTTAAGGGGATTCCTCGCCATGGACGTGAAGAATGGAGATCTTAAGTTACTGTTCTTGACGAAGATGAGGTGTTCACCTGACACTTTGCATCAACATGGAGAAGCACCAGGGAGCAAGCTATTGATGGTGTGGCCTGGGATGCACTCACTAGATTGTGCCACATCTACCGAGAGCAGGTTGGAGGTACTAGTTTTGCGGTGCACCCGCAACTCGAGAAAGGAAGAAGGGAAGTCTTAAGATTGCAAGATGGAGCTCAAATCAGCTCTCGTTCCATTGATAGATCTCAGGCGGTATTGGTGAATTTGGGAAATCGCTATGCTGATGCCATGGATGAGATCTTTTACCTGCATAAGAAGTTTTTCGTCATCGAGAAGCAAGAGGAAGTCTGTGCCCCCGTGAAGGTCAATGGTGTAGCAACATCTCCAGCACCTACGTGGACGGCTAACTCACCTTGGCGTGCGCCCATGTATGCCTCGCCATCACCATCGCTTTCATCGCCTCATGACCAAGACAGCTGCGGTGCACATAATTTTGTCTAGGTCTCTTGTTTATATGTTAGAAAGACATATAGATCATATTAGTTATATTTGGTGCGGCGTGCTGAATTTTCTTAATGTGTGCTTGTGATTGTGTGCTTGGTTCGAGTTGTGGGATGGTTAGTGTTTTGTCCACATCCGCACGTAGTAGAGTGTTGTGGGATTCTTGTCCACATCCTCTAATAGGGTTTTCAGTATTAATACGAGAGTTGTTTAGTTACATACACCTTGATGCATATAGTTGGGGCGTTTCTATTCAAACTCTAAACTCTTCTGTCTCTACTATTCTTTCACCAAGAGGTACCAAGGACTCGTAACTAGAGGAATGCCAATGGTGAGGAGGAGAACAATGAAGCACCCTAGAACAACCAGGGACCTGCACATAGAGCTATCAACCTTGAGCCGCTATTGGCTATGCAGAACTAACTCATGCAGACCATGATACAGACCATAGGACAGCTGCAAGCTGGCAACAACAATCAGGCCCACGTGCCACTACCACCACCACCCCCGCCACCCCACAACTATTTGGGAGAGTAATTGAGGACCAGGCCGCCTACTTTTGCTCAAGCCACAGACCATATGAAAGCTGATGATTGGGTTAAGTCTGTAGAAAAGAAACTTGCTTGTCCAGTGCAGTGACATAGAGAAAGTTTTTTTTTTGCCTCACACCAGTTGATTGGAGCTGCTGCAGAGTGGTGGGAATCCCTTTGCAATGCCCATGAAAATAAGGAGAGAATCACCTGGGTTGAATTCAAAGAGAAGTTTTGGCCTCACTATGTACCTGAGGGAGTCATGGTACTAAGAAGAAAAGAATTTGAAAACCTCGGGCAAAGAAGGATGAGTTTGAGTGAGTATCTCAATAAATTAACTCAACTGTTTAGATATGCTCCAAATAACATCGGCACTAATAGCAGCAAGCAGTATTTGTTCATGAGGGGCCCCAATAATGAAATTCAAGTTTAGTTGCTCAATGCTCACTATGCAAATTTTCAGAAGCTGGTCAACAAGGCAAATGTTGTTGAGAACAAGATTCGAGAGATGGAACTAGACCACAAGAGGAAAATGTCATATCAGTGACATCCGCAAGGAAGCAATGTCCGTCCTTGCTATGCACCACCTGATGCACCATATTACAACCCGTCTGCAGCTGCATACCGCCCTTCTTATCCACCGCAACCACATCAGCCAATGCAGCAACACCCACCCATGCAAGCACCTCGCCTACCTATGCAGCCTGCACAACGCCCAAATATGCCTGCCTATGCTCAAAACCAGCCTCACCCTAACTTTGCTGGTACCACTGGTTGAAAGACATTCTATACTTGTCGTCAAGTGGGACACTTTGCAAATCAATACCCAAGATTAGGAAAGGGTCAGACGAACAATGCTCCAGGGCAGAATCCTAGGCCCAATGAAGGAGCAACTCAAGGCAATCGAGGACCGCAAAATTTCGCTCGTGGCAAGGTGAACCATGTATTTGTAGAAGAGGCCCAACAAGCTGAGGATGTTGTGATTGGTATGTTTCTTGCGAACTCCAACCCTGCTACTATATTATTCGATTCTAGAGCATCCCATTCATTCATATCATCAAAGTATGTTGCAAAGCATAGCATGCCCATATCGTACTTGAAGTATACTGTGTTGGTTAAATCTCTTGGATGAGATATGAGGACGAATATAGTATGTCCAAAAGTAAGTATTTCCATATGGGGGGTAGATTTTCTCGCCCACATTATAGTCTTGAATTCGCAAGGCTTGGACATCATACTTAAAATGGATTGGCTAAGGAAGCATAAAGGAGTAATTCAGTGTTGCACTCGGATAGTTCAATTGACAAATGAGGAAGGAGTCAATAAAGAGTTCAAGGCAGTTCAACCGACAATCGAGAAGGCAATAGTAAATCACGCAGAAGGTGTAACTTTTGAGGAAATTCCGATTGTTCGTGAGTACCTAGATGTGTTTCTTGAGGAATTGCCAGGTATGCCACCTGATCGTGACATCGAGATCATCCTTAATTTAATACCTGGAACCAAACCTATATCAAAGATGCCATATGGGATGCCTACTAAGGAATTAGCAGAGGTCAAGAAGCAGATTCAAGAGCAACTAGAGAAGGGTTTTATACGCCCAAGCTCATCGCCCTGGAGAGCCCCAGTGCTTTTCGTAGATAAGAAAGATGGATCCCAAAGAATGTGTGTGGATTACCGGTCTCTCAACAAGGTGACGATTAAGAATAAGTACACACTGCCTTTTATAGAGGATATATTCGACCAGATGAAGGGAGACAGAATATTCTCTAAGATTGATCTTTGGTTGGGATATTTTCAAATGAAGATTAGACCATCAGACATACCCAAAATAGCTTTTAGGACACGGTATGGATCCTATGAGTATCTAATCATGTCATTTGGATTGACTAATGCACCCGCGTACTTCATGTACCTCATGAATAAGTTTTTCATGGAGTATTTGTATAAGTTTGTGGTAGTGTTCATTAATGACATCATGATCTACTCAAAAAGTGAAGAGGAGCACGAAGTGCATTTAAGGCTGACATTGTAGAAGTTGCGAGAGCACCAGTTAGTTGTATGCCATGTTCAACAAGTGTCAATTCTGGTTGAGGGAGGTATCATTCCTAGGCCACGTTATCTCTGGAGGAGTGTCAGTTGACCCAGGAAAGGTTAGAGATGTGCTAAAGTGGGAATCGCCGCAGAATGTGAAGGAAATACGAACTTTTCTTGGAAAGGCTGGATATTACCGTCGGTTATTCAAGGACTTTTCCAGATAGTGAAGTCCATGGCTGAACTGTTAATGAAGGAGAAGCCTTCCAAGTGGACTCTGGCTTGTCAAGACAATTTTGAGGAGCTAAAGAAGAGGTTAACAATAGAACCTTTGTTGGTATTGCCAGATGTGAGCAAGAGATTTGATATCTATTGTGATGCTTCAAGACAAAGACTTGGTTGTGTATTGATGCAACAAGGTTGAGTAGTAGCTTATGCATCCAGGCAGTAGAAGAAACATAAGCAGAATTACCCTATGCATGATCTCGTACTTGCAGCCGTAGTGCATGCGTTGAAGATTTTGAGACATTATGTTATTGGCCATAGATGTGAGATTTATATGGATCATAAGAGTCTCAAGTACATATTCACGCAACAGATCTGAATTTGAGGCAACAACTATGGTTGAAACTCATTAAGGACTATGATGTGGGAATCAATTATCACCCAGGAAAGCCCAATGTTGTGCCTGATGCTTTGAGACGAAAGGGAGCAAGCCACCAACTCATCATCAGGGAGCTGCCACCTGAGCTATGCAAGGAGTTTGAACGGTTGAATCTTGGATTTCCAAATGAGATGGGAATAATGGAGTTGAATCCTACATTGGAACAGGATATCCGAGAAGGCTAGATGAAGGATAAGGAAATCTAGGAAATCAATGAAAGGACCCAAGAGGGAGAGAACTCAAATTTGATGAGGATGACCATGGTACTCTATGGCTTGGGAAGCAAATTGTTGTGCCTAATGATAAGAGTCTCCGACAGTTGACATTAAAAGAGGCACATGACTCGCTTTACTTCATCCATCCTGGCTGTACGAAAATGTATAAAGACCTGAAGACACGTTACTGTTGGGATGTTATGAAAAGAGACATAGCAGAATATGTTGCATTATGTGATGTATGCCAATGAGTCAAGACTAAACAGCAAAGTCCAGCTGGATTATTGCCGCCTTTGAAGATTCCGGAATGGATGTGGGAAGAGTTTGGTATGGATTTCACAGTTGGCTTACCTCGCACTTCAGCAGGTTATGATTCAATATGGATAATTGTGGATCGGTTGACGAAATCAGCACATTTCATTAGTTTTAAGACTACCTATGGTGGAGCAAAGTTAGCAGAACTGTATATGGGAAGAATAGTGTGGTTACAGGGAGTACCGAAGAAGATAATGTCCAATAGAGGTTCTCAATTTACCTCAAGGTTCTCGCCAAATGCGCCCAAGTCTATGGGAATTCAGTTGAATTTCATTTCTGCATATCACCCACAAACGGATGGACAAACTGAGAGAACAAATCAAATATTGGAGGATATGCTAAGAGCTTGTGCGCTTAGGTATGGAGGATGTTAGAACAAAAGTCTGCCATATGTTGAATTTTCCCACAACAACAGTTACCAAGCAAGTTTGAAGATGTCACCCAATGAAGCATTGTATGGGAGAAGTTGTAGAACACAATTGTTCTGGAACGAGACAGGGGAAACTCAAGTATTATGATCGAATGTGATACAAGACGCCGAGAAGCAAGTTCAGGCAATCCGCGAGAATTTGAGGGTTGCCCAGTCATGACAAAAGGGTTACACGAATAATAGACGGGGGAGCTTATCTTTTGAGGTGGTAGACTTCGTATACCTCAAAGTGTCACCCGTGTGAGGTCACAAGCGGTTTAATGTCAAAGGAAAGTTGGCACTACGCTATATTGGATCATTCAAGATTCTTGACAAACCATGAGAAGTAGCGTATAAGTTGGAGATGCCAGCACATCTTTCCGATGTTCATGATGTTTCATGTTTCTCAGCTCAAGAAGTGCTTGAGGGTTCCAGAAGAGTAGATACTAATGGAAGAATTTGAGCTTGAGGAACATTTGACCTATACTGAGCCACTTGTCAAAATTTTGGAAACCAAAGAGAGGGTCATGAGGAACAAGGTGATTGGATGGTGCAAAGTGCAATGGAAGCATCATGCGGAGTAATAAGAAACTTTGGAGCGAGAATATGATATCAAGAAGGAATTTCCCTATCCCTCTCCTTTCTCGTCGAATCTTGAGGGCAATATTCAATTTAAGGGGGGCAGGTTTCTAACACCCTCATTTTCATGCATAATGCATTACATGAATCCCCATATATGTTTAACATAAAGCAACCTTAAAAGGGACAAGATTAAAATGAAATTTAGGTTTAATCAAGAATAAAACTCCGTCAGGGTACGGACTTGTCCGTCCCTAAATGTGGACTAGTCCGGTATTCCCCATCTATTTAGAAAATTCAGTCTTCTTCATAACCCGGACTTGTTCGATGCAATGAATGGACTAGTCCATCTGAGGTTCTGATGTTTTTCTGGACTTGTCCAATTTTGAGCAGACTAGTCCGATCGTGTCTAAATCTCAGTCCGGATCAGCCTTTGTAGCCACCCAGGACTTGTTCGACCAAGTACATCGATCTTATCCAAAATAGTCTCTATTCCAAAACAGACTTGTCCGGTCCCTATTGCAGACTAGCCTGGCTTGCTAAATCCTAATAAGATTCTATTATTCTTCTACAATTGGTTATTCAGTAATTTCCTAAATTGGGCCCAAGAACTACGTGCCCAACCTCAGAGGAGCCCAAGTGAACCCACCTCGACCCCTACTCGTCCCCCACGGAAATCAACTTGGAATTCACCACAAAACCGTACCTCTCCACCCCTATATAAGCAACCCAATACCCCTCAACTCTCCATCACCATTGAAAACCCTCACCGCCACCTTTTGCCTTGCGTTGACGTCAAGAGCAAATCGAGGAGCAAGGAGAAGGAGGAGAAGATGGAAAAGGATTAAAATCAAGATGAATCTTCGTCAACTTTTTGACAATTGACATTCTTCATCACCAAATCTTCATCAACCATCTTCGTCAAGCCCAAATCGTGAAGACTAAAGTTTCATGCCCAATTAACCCCCAATTCACTAAATACGTGGTACACCCTCTATATCAACTTTTCCAAATAAAATTAACCCCAATTCTCGGTGATCAGAAAACCCTAATTCGCAGTTCTGATCAGGGCAGACTAGTTCGGCCCTGGCAAAGGACATGTCCGGTGTCCGAATCTGTATCGTGCTGCATTAATTCCAATTCGATCCAAATCAATTCCAATCTTGTTCAAACTTGTTGGAAACCACTATAACTAGTTAGTAAACATTATTAGCAACTCATTAACAAGTTTTACTTTAAACTTTTATTAATCATGCATATCTTGGCATATTGAGTAATATATGAGCATTTATTGATTGTAATGTTTGTTTCGCATGTTTGTCGCACGGAATAGAAGTGTGACATCCTAGCTCAAGGCTTAATAGGTTTGATGGAATAACTCATACCATCAAGGTATACCTTCTTTTCCGAAAGCTCACCTACAAAGGACTATGAGGTTAAGCATGCTTGGCTCGGAGCACTTTACAGATGAGTGACCGATCGGGAAGTCTTCTCGGGTGCGCACGAATGAGAACAAAATGCGCAGAAAAGTGTGGGGACCGGAATCCCGACCTCAAAGGATCTCATTGGGTGGTGTTGTGCGATGCAACACCCAACAGTATACAAGAATAGAACAAGAACAATTTTTACAATACCAAGTCTTTATTGACAAGCACAGCGGAAATTTGAAAGTACTAACTGAAGGAAAGAGAACTATACATCATAGCTACGCTCTCAGCACTAGCTATGCAAAAGTGCCCTGGATACATTGCACTAGCAACACACAATTCACGACGGCGTGCAGGGTTCCCACTCGGCTGTAAACACTGGAGGTGGTGCAGCCTCGTCATTAAACCCGTCATCAGTCGTATAATCTGCAAAAACTCGTTAACTGCAAACATGAGCATAAGGCTCAGCAAGACTAACCCGTCTCACTAGACATATGCAAGGATGAATACTAAGCATAGGTAAGGAATAGCATAAAGGACTCGCCTACCTGTGGATCCTTATAGTCATGTTTTAATTAGCACATGACATTCCTCAAGCATGGCACATCATAGACTCCACAATCAAACAAGAAACGCTTTGCCGATGATATGACATGCACAAAGAACATAATGCTATTACAGGTAAAGTATGGGGAAACTGTAAACTTTTAATTGTACTATCTCTAAGACAAACAAGGTTGTCCAAGCAATTTATAAACCAATATATCATATTCTCCTAACTTTTTTATTATTTACTATGTCACGGCACAGTGAACAAGTGGTACTCTATTACCGCGAAGGACGGTGATTGCAATCAGGATTCACTTGGAACAACAGACACATATGCACTTTCGGATATGCCAGCGATACTTTCAGCAGTACCTACATAAGAATTCAGTACTAGTCGTATATGGCCACCTTTCACTAAACACTCGAATGTGGAACTGGTCGATCCGCCACTAGCAGGAGGTCACTGCGTGGGGCGTACACTGATGTGCCCACCAGCTGATTTACACCTTGCTGCTGTCAACCCACGCATATACACGGAATGCCTCGACAAACCAGTATCAAACTACGTTAGTTTAATGGAGCCCATTCCTCCATTATGTCGCCGGTACAATTCAATCTTGTCCAGTAGGACCGCACACGAAACGGTCCTAAATCGACACAAGCAGGGCTACGCACTTGAGACCACGTCTCACTGCATCCTATCCACTGCTCGGTCTCAATCTCATATTCATAAATCGATTTTATATTCCAGAATCTCCCGTGTGATAAAATTCCTATCTCGCGAGTAGATTCCAACTACTCGACTTCTACCGAGTTTCTATGAGCATAAGCATAGCAGTGTCTACATAACAGGCCGTGGACCTACCCAAGACTCCATAGGATTTGTAGGCCATGCAAGTGGATGTCAATCACCTTAAACGTAATGCACAATCATCTGAAGACGTAAGGTGAAATAAAACTGCAAAACACTGTAAGGAACTTAAATGCAAACCGGGGCTTGCCTGAATGCGAGTTTGAGTCTATGTTAGTTTATGGCAGCTATACCTCCAAGGCTTCTGGCTGCTCCTCGACTTCATCTACTATACGATATGCATAAACTAGGTATAAATGATTTTGTGAATAATTAATATGCTTAAGGTGTGGTGAGTATATTAAGATAAAATAAGATAATTCTATTAATTTACTTTGGGATTTTTATGGTGGATACTAGAGATTATAGAGAAGACTCTTGCAAAGAACAGGAGATGATAAAAGTATGTTTGTTATCCTTAACAATGATGGTAAGCAATAATCTTCTCTAAATTTTTGTTGAAATTTTTGGAGATGTATTATGGTTATCAAGGGTTTTATCGTGTAGAGGGGGTCTCACTGGTTCTAGGAAAATTTGTTTCACCATTTTCTAAGCTTCCTACAGGGAGAAATTGATTTTTCAAGTTTGGGTAAATTTCTAGAAATTATTTTCCATTTTTCTCAATTTATAACTACATAGATGTTTGAAACATTGATCAACCCATTTTTTTATGTCCAAAGAGCTTGAAACTTTTACTGGAGATCAACTGTATTAACCATAGGGTTCTGACCAAAATTGGGAATTTTCCAATTAACAAAACTGTAGGAATGAATTCTTTGAGCATTTTGCTTATCTGAATTATGGAGAAATTTCTATGGCTTCTCATACAAATCCAAGAGCACAACTGGACTTTATTCTTCATGCTGGTTCTAACAAAATTTATTTGGGAATTTTTGGATAATTCTACTAGAAGTTATGGATTTTTAAGTTTGGATTGAATCTGGATTTATTTTCCTATTGGAAATTTCAAATAAAAGGGGCTGGTCCCACATTATTTGAATGGACCAATCGCATCTGGGCCACACCGAGGGACACAGGGTTCAACCGCGCAGCTGCACTGGATCCAGTGCCACAGCTGATCCCGGCGTTCGAATAGGCGTTGACAAGTGGGGCCCATAGGCCTTCGTCTACCTCGTGATGCGACGACGCTTCTCACCGAAACCGCGGCGGTGCTTCGCCAGACATAGGTGCGTCGACCTCCGTTCGGCCTCGCTGTGACCGCTCAACCCTAAAATCGACCGCGCAAGCCGATGGTGGTGTCCTATCACGCCAGCGATTGCCGGAGACGACGGAGCCACGGTGACGGCGGAGCTAGGGTTTCGGCCTTCATCGGAAATGCTCGAGAATGGCTCAAAAGGCTCGGGAAAAGGTCGGGGAGGTTCCTGTGGGTACCAGGAGTATGATTTGGGGGTTAGATTGGGGTGAAATCGCGAGCAAGGCTGAGTTCAACGGCGAAATGCGGTTTTTCAACCGGCGGACGCGAAAACTTGAAATCTAAGATGCTCGGTTCACAACTTTCAGGGTTTTTGGGCATGGAGCTTCCTTAGGACACATAGAAGCTATCTGCTAATCAGATTTAAGGATGATTGCAAGAATGAAATGAATTTAAGCGCGAAGCTTTGCTGTTCTTTTGAGAAACCATTCAGTTCTCGAACAAGAACTCAAGTTACACTTCATGTCATAAACTTAGATTCTGTGAGCATGAACTAGAGAGGATTGCGAACCTTTTTACTTAAAGGATCGAGGCTGGAGATGGTCTAGAACTCGTGTTCAACGGCAAGACAGTGAAGGTTCTCGGCGGCTTCCTCGACGGCGAATGGGAAACTTCAAAATAAGCCAAGCAGAAGCTATGTCACGATCAATGACCAAATGGAATACGTAGAGGAGTTGGTGACAAGCCTTTTATACACTTACAGCTCGGGAAGAAACGTCTGCAATCGTCTGCAAGAGCTTGATCGAACAGAGGCAGCGAAAATGGCGTGAACCGGGATGGTGTCCAATGGCGACGGCCAAGGGGTATTTTAGGGATTGAGGGGAGAGGGGAGCGCACCATGGCATCAAGCAGGCAAGCAGCTCGGTGGATGCATACGCGTCACGGTGTCGCGTAGTGCCGGCATTGATCGGCGGGGCGAGCTGGAGACAGAGCACCCCCCCCTGGGGGTTTCACTCAAGTGCTTTAGCTAACAGTGGGCCCCACCTCCTGTTATCCACTTCCCTTCTCTGTAACTTCAATTCTCCTACCAAATTTTGTCCAAAAATTCTATATTTTTGTGGGGAGGCTCAAATAAATATCTAGAATTTGATTCTGCAATTTGATTTTGAATTGAAGCAAGTTTGAATTGAATTTCAAGTTCAAATTAGAATTTGGATGAAATCAAATGGTGTCACTGATTTAAATAGCAATTGAGTTCCAAAAATTTTGAAACTATGGGGATAAGTCAAGCAAGTTATTCTGACCATGAGTGTGTGTTCAAATCTTGACGTTCAATCTAGTTGAACAGAATTCAAAATTTGAATTCAAAACATGGTTTGAATTTTCTAAGCGTCTCAATTAAATTAGCAAATGGAGTTCAAAATTTATGAAACTTTGCAGGAAGTCCATTTGGAATATTAGAAAACCATAGAAAAATTTATGGCCTCTGAATTGAATAATTTTTGATAGGGCCAAATATACAGTAGTATATATTCAATTTATATTAATTTTATTATCTATTTGGTATTGCATATCAAATTGGCCTAGCAATCTTTCTTCACATAATTCCAAACGTTGAAGAGAGGTCAAAAGAATTAATCTAAGTTTATTTGTGAAGTTCATTCCTCATGTTAATAAATTTAAACATGAGTAGAAGAAAATATTTGATGAGATCAAGTTTATAAGCATGGCTATAATTGGTCTCCATTAGGGTTAACAACCAATTTACAACTGAACCTCATATGAAGGAAAATGTGGGATTTTACATTCCTCCCCCCTTAAAAGAATCTCGTCCCGAGATTACTAAAGGAAGTATAAAAAGAAAAGACCTAATGAACATATGATGTTAACAAGTCCGGATAATTAGCTTTAAGATATTCCTCGCTTTCCCATGTTGTTTCATCAGCGGTGTGGTTTCCCCACACGATCTTGTAGAAATGCAAGGTGCGGTTTCTTGTGGTACGAGTCTTCTCATCAATTATCTGGGTTGGATGTTCGGATTAAGTAAGATCTGGTTGGAGATCTTTCGAATCCTCCATACGGACTTCCCCTTGGGCCTTGAGACATTTTCTCAATTGTGAAATGTGAAACACACTGTGCACCCCTGACAGCGATGCTGGCAGCTCTAGCCGATAGGCTATAGGTCCGCATTGCTCACTTATTGTGAATGGTCCGATGAGACGTGGAGCTAGCTTCCCTTTTACTCCGAAGCGATGTATCCCTTTCATTTGATATACACAAAGATAAACGTGATCCTCGATATCAAAATGAAGCGATCGACATCGTTTGTCCGCATAGCTTTTATGGCGAGACTGAGCAGCCTTGAGGTTGGCTCGAATAACTCGTACTCGATTTTCGGCTTCCTTTACCAAATCTATACCATATGTTACTTGTTCACCGCATTCACACAAGTTCAAAGGTGTGCGGCACTCTGACCATAAAGAGCTTCATATGGTGCCATTTGAATGCTAGTCCGATAACCATTGTTGTATGAAAACTCCGCTAATGGTAGATGATCACCCCAATTCTTACAATAGTGGATGGCACAGGTGCGGAGCATATCCTCTAGCACTTAGTTTACTCGTTCCGTTTGACCATCGGTTTGTGAGTGGTAAGGTGAGCTTCAAATCAACTTGGTACCCAAGGATGCATGGAGCTGCTCCCAAACTCGAGCAACAAACAAGGTTCCATGATCTGATATTATAGTGCGGGGTACTCCGTGTAGGCATAGGATTCGGCAATATACAACTCTGCATACTATCGTGCCACATACCTGAAATTGACTGGAATAAAGTGAGCCGACTTGGTGAGTTGGTCGACTATTACCCAAATCGAGTCATGCTTGCAAGAGGTGAGAGGTAATCCAACAATAAAGTCCATGATGATGTCCTCCCATTTCCAGGACGGTATGCGTAAATGTTGTAGTTGTCCGGCTGACTTTAGATTGTCGGCTTTTACTCATCGACACGTATCACATTCGGACACATACTTCGCTATTTCCCTTTTCATACGAGTCCACCAAAATTTCTTATTCAAGTATTGGTACAATCTATTACTCCCCGGATGAATAGAATATTTGGACAAATGAGCTTCATCCAAGATTTCTTCCGAAGTTCCACATTGCGGGGTACCACGATGCGGTCTTTAAACATATGGTACCTTCATCGTCACCTCGGAAACACTTCATTTCTCCCTTCTTCATTCATTGAAAAATATGGTATATGCCCTTGTCCTCCTTTTGAGCCTCCATAATTTCCTCCCTTATGGTAGGAATGAGGGCTACGTTGTAGAGCGCCCCATACGGAACCAAGTAGAGACTCAGTTCTTCTTCCTCTATCAAGGTGATAGAAAGGTTATTGATATGGGACTTGCGACTTAACGCATTGGCAACTACATTTGCCTTACTAGGATGGTAGTGGATCTCAATCTCGTAGTCTTTGATTAACTCCAACCATCTTCGTTGTCGCATATTCAATTCTTTCTGGGTGAAGATGTACTTCAAGCTTTTATGATCGATGTAGAGATGCACTAGGTTGCCCCATAGCTAGTGTATCCACATCTTTAATGCTAGTACCACAGCAGCGAGTTCAAGATTATAAGTCAGATAATGCTACTCATTGTTTCGAAGCTGCCGGGATCCATAAGCGAACACCCTTCTGTCTTGCATTAATACGCAACCCGGACCAATTCCAGATGCATCACAATAAACATCAAAGGATCTTGTTGTGTCTGATTGGGCTAATACTGATAATGTTGTGAGGTGTTTTACCAATGCTTGAAAACCCTCCTCACATTCCTTTGTCCAAGTATATCTCTTTTCTTTCTTTAGAAGTTTCGTCATTGGTTTAGCTATCTTGGAAAAGCTTGGGATGAACCTCCGGTAATATCCAGTTAAACCCAGGAAAGTTCGAACATCATGCATAGACTTGGGAGACTCCCATTTGAGTACTTGCTTATTCCTGCTTGGATCAACTGCAATCCCTTCGGCAGAGATGATGTGCCCTAGAAATGGCACTTGGTTGATCCAGAACTCACATTTGCTGAACTTAGCGTACAACTTGTGGTCCCGCAATCGCTGAAGCACGATGTGCAAATGTTGTGCATGTTCTTCTTCAGATTTTGAGTATACAAGGATGACATCGATGAAGACCACGACAAACTTGTCCAAGTCCGGCATGAATACCGAATTCATGAGATACATGAAATGGGTCGGTGCGTTGGTTAATCCGAAGGACATGACAAGGTACTCATATAATCCATACCTCGTCGAGAATGCTGTCCTTGGTATATCCTCTAGTCGAATCCTGATCTGATGATAACGAGAGCGAAGATCCATCTTTGAAAATACCTGAGCACCTACGAACTTATCAAACAAAATATCGATACGGGGTAGTGGATACTTTTTCTTAATCGTGACAGCATTGAGGGGACGATAGTCCACACATATTCTCATTGTTTTATCCTTCTTTTCCACGAACATGCATAACAGCCCCAAGGTGACGAACTTGGACGAATGAAACCTTTGTCCAAAAGTTCATCCAGCTGCTCCTTCAGTTCTGCAAGTTCATTAGGTGCCATCTTATACGGCTTTCTCAAGATTGGCACTGTTCCCGGTACAAGTTCAATCTTAAACTCGACATCTCTTTCTGGTGGCATACCAAGAAGATCTTCGAGCAAAACGTCCGGATACTCACATACTGCTCGAATATCTTCGAGTTTACAGGCTTCGGTGTTATCAGCAGTTGGAGGCATGTGGATATTACTCTCAAGGGTGAGAATTTGGGGAGAGTGCACCGGAGAATTTAGATATATTCTCCTTGGAATGATGTCAATAATAGCACCGTTGTATTGCAACCATGCAATTCCTAAGATGCCATCTAATTTCTGATGATCCAATATAATGAGAGAGATAGGGTATATGTTCCCACCCAGGTTAAGAGGTACCCTATGGACCATCTTATCTGCTACTACTTTTCCTCCCGGAGAACAAATCATATATGGAATTTTTGTGGAATTGATAGGCAATTGGTATTAATTGATATAAGACTTGCTAATAAAGTTATGGGAAGCACCCGAGTCAAAAAGGATGACTACGGGATGACCAATGAGAGAGAACGTACCCGTGAGTACGGGTGCGCCTTCCGGAACGTTTTCGATGGTGAGGTGGTGGACGTTGCCGCCTGGTGGCAGGCTTCTTGGGCTGGTTGCGAGGCTGGTTCGCCCCCTGGTACGATGACTGTCCTCCGCTGTGTGGGCAGTCCTTGGTGAAGTGCCCCGTATGTCCATACGTATAACACATGTACGGGGTCTGCCCGGTACGGAGTGGAGGACGGAATCCCGGTGCACGCGGAATCATCCCCTGAGGCTGTTGTGGGCAGAAGCCAGCATTATTGAATGGGAGACCACGAAACATCGGTGGTCGCGATGGCGGCTGCCACCTCTGGCCGGATGGTGATCGATACACCATGCGATATTTCTGAGGAGTACCTCCTCTGCTGCCCTGTGGAGCACTCCTTTTCTTCTTGTCATAGAACAGCTCCCTAGTAGCATCCTCCTGTACGATTGCGGCATTGACCATGTTGCTAAAGCTGTCGCTATTGAACAAGGCAAGCTTGTCATTCATCTTGGGGTTCAAACCTCGATATAAGCATTTCGGCTTCCAATCTTCTGTATTCACTTGGTACTGAGCATACTGGGCCAAGTGGTTGAATATCTTGGAGTACTTGTAAGCACTCCTTCCTCCTTATTCCAGCTCCAAGAACTCTCGAAGCATCCTCCTCATAACACCGGAAGGTATGTGATAGGCGCGAAATGCTTCCGGGAACTCCTCCCAGCTCGCAGCATAGCCGACTGGTCGTGCGGCAAGGTAATTCGCCCACCACGCACAAACGGACCCTTGTAGTTGTTGGGCAGCGAACAGGGTCTTCTGATGTTCGGTCACTCATAGGAAACCGAACTACCCTTCAATGGAGCGGAGCCAGTTGTCGGCCTCCAATGGTTCATTGACCTCCATGAAGACCGGCGGGTGCGTTGACATGAAATCCGAGTACGAACTCGGAGAAGGTTGTCGTGGACCCGCATCTGGTCGCCCTCCTTGACGGGACGAATGCTGGACCAAGGTTCGCAGTAATTCCATTTGCTCGTCGCGCGAGCAAAGCACTGCGGAGAGAACCTCCGCTAGACTCCTTGGAAGTTCCAGAGGTTGTGGTGGAGGGACTTGTTGCCACGGCGTTGCCACTGTCTCCTGGGTTGGAGATTCGTCCTCACGACCATGTCTGGATCCTCCCATTTCTGGCGTCGAGCGCGTATGCACAATTCTGCATCGAAATGACTTAAAATTAGCACATGTTTTCTTTTCCCTTATCCATATCATTTTTTCAGTAGCACGACTATTGACAAGAGAATAAGTGCATAATATTCATATATATTTATAAAGTACAAACTTTATACAAGACATATTATCTCATGACCAAGTTTACAGTAGTAAACTCCAAAATGATGGACTCCCACTATGGAAATACATCTCTACCATACTTGGTTCCCATGAGATGTCATACACATCTTATCAGCTTAGACATACCCACTACTATTCTTAATATGACACAAACATGGTCACAAAAGAAAAACACGAGTGACTATTAAACTATATGTTGCCCCATCACAGCATAAGTGCTGCCACATCCAACTCCAATACGTCCTACTCGACTGTAAGGATCGAATGCCCAAGAGGGGGGGGGGGGTGAATTGGGCTTCTTTTAAAAAATTAAAGCAATAAAAACTTGACAACTAAAAGCCCAATTCCCTATGCAAACAACCTATGCATTTAAGTGAATAGAAAGATTGTGGTATATGTAATGCATAAGTGTAACGGGAGAGGAAAAAAGCGCAAACTCCCGAGGAGACACGAGGACACGGTGATTTATCCCGTGGTTCGGCAAGATCCTCAAGATCTTCCTACATCAACATTGTGGCAACCACCAAAGGTTTTAGCCACTCCCAAGTCACCGAGACCAGGGATCTTCACTAAAAGTCTCCGTTCGCCAACCCGGCAAGGTGGAGCTCAAGCCTTGTACAAGTTTGATCCTCCGGGCTTCCACAACCGACTTGGCAAGCTCCGGAAGGATCTCTCCAATCACCAATTGTTGCACGGTGAATACAATCAACAAGAGACACTCCCTTACAGCTCTCAATACACTAGGACTCCATTAACCAAGAATGGAAGCACACAAGCATCATCTCTAGCAAGTTCTAGCCTATCTCTTGGTGTACAAGTTGTGTAAATGATGTAGAAGTGGTAGCTCAATGTCTTGAATGCTTGGTAATGTGTAGAGTAGCTCTGGGGATCAAGACATTTTGAAATGACTGGTTGAAGGGGTATAAATAGCCAGCCTCCACGAAATAGCCGTTGGAAAAGTAGGCTGACATCACTGTTCTACGAACACCGGATGATCCGATGTTCTCCCTTCAGTTGTCATCGGTCGAATCCAAATTAGCTGATGTCACTGTGTCAGATATGACCGTTGATCGATCGATGTAACACTTGCCTCATCATTGGATGATCCGGTGACACTTCATCCAGAATGGTCCAAAAATAATGCTTACCGGAGTGATTGACCGATGTGTTATAGTTGTACATCGGATGGTCTGTTGTTACACTTGGTCCAGGGTAATTGCTTACAGGAATGATTGACCGACGTAACACTTTCTTCATCATCAGATGATCCGGTGAGTACTCAGTTCTGAGGTCTTTTTTCTTCTGTTAAACCAACTCGACCGATGTATTGTTTTCTGGAAACATCGGTTGATCCGGTGAGTTGATTTTGTCTGCTCCGAGTTGTTCTAAGTGATTCTTTTGGAATTTGCTCGAGTGACTTCTTATACATTTGTTTGAAATATTCTTCTTATGATTACCAAGTCTTGGGTGTTGTCAAATTTGATGGAATAACTTTGACATATGAGCTTTTTCTTTTAGTCTTCATAAGAATCTATTGACCTGTGAAATAGTTTGTCTAGGGGTCTCCAATTATATCCAATGAGCAGTAGATGATATACATATAGAGTTCATTAAGTGCGATGAGTGATATGAGAGACCTTGCATCCATAAACTCATTAGTAATATCCAACGGTTGTCATTAATCCCAATTCAACGAGATTTCTTGGTAAATTTGAACCCAATTTGGATCTTGGAGTGCATCCTCGATGTGAGTGGGTTCTACACATGAAACAAACGAGTAGTGTTCACAAAACATGGCGAAATGGTGAGAACATGTACTTACTCCACTTGACAGACTTCCAATAATTTGGTCAATCGGATGTGCCTTGGAGATGCGTCCATGCCTCATAAGTGGTTGTGAAGCACTTGGCAGTGGTGATGCGTGTTGCTCTTCTTGTGGTTGGACTTGATCATGGACTTGTTCTTCTTCTTGATGTTGTGTGGCTTGTGAATCTTGTGTCGGCAACGGATCATCCTTTTCTTCTTCATCAACTTGAGGTGCCATATATGTGTTGATGTTGGAACTTGAAGCTCCCCCTTGATCATGGCTCTCCTCAACATTAGGCTTGATGTCTCCAATGGTCATGTACTTCATAACTTCTCGTAGAGGCTCATCATCTGTTTCATCATGACCAAAACTCTCCTCTTGGGAGCCATTAGTTTCATCAAACTCAACATCACAACTTTCCTAAACTAAACCGGAGGTTTGGTTGAATACTCGATATGCTTTTGAGTTTGATGAATAACCAAGAAAGATACCAACATCACATCTTATATAGAACTTACCGAGCCTTTTCTTGTGGTAGATGTAGCACTTGCACCCAAAGACTCGGAAATTGGAGATGTTGGGATTTCTCCCAATGAGAAGTTCGTACGGAGTCTTTTATAGTAGTCGATGTAGATAGACCCGATTTGCGGCATTGCACGCCGTGTGATAGCTTCGGCCCAAAACTTCTCGGACGTGCCATAGTCATCAAGCATTGCTCGTGCAAGAGTGACGAGGGTCTTGTTCTTCCTTTCAACGACACCATTTTGTTGAGGAATGTTTGTGGCTGAAAATTCATGCTTCACGCCTTCACGATCACACCACTCTCCAATGTTGTAGTTCTTGAATTCGGTGCCATTGTCACTCCGGACCTTGATGATGGGAAGTTGAAATTCCCTTTGAGCACGGTTATCGAAGGTCTTGAACACTTCCGGAGTTTCACTATTGTCACCTAGAAACAAAGTCCAAGCATAGCGAGAGTAGTCATCAACTATAACAAGACAATAGAGATTACCGCCAAGACTTTGATATGTGGACGGTCCGAAGAGGTCCATGTGGAGCAAATCAAGTGGCTTGGAGGTTGACACCATTGTCTTCATCGAGTGGTGTGAAGCAACTTGTTTCACGGCTTGACAAGCGCTACAGAGCTCGTTCTTCTCAAACGTGACATCCTTCACGCCGGTCACCATCCTGATCTTGAATGACTTCTTGAGCTTGCTCATTCCAATGTGAGCTATGCGTCGAGGCCATAGCCAACCCAAACTTGTCTTGGTGAAAATACAAGTGGTCAAGCTAGCATCCTTGTTGGAGAAGTCTACTTGGTAGAGATGTCCATGCTGAAACCCTTTGAAGATTAGTTCTTGGCTTGTTTCACTAGTCACAACAACATCATTCTTGCTAAAGGTGCACGTTAGTCCAAGATCACATAATTGTGCAATAGAAAGCAAATTGAAACTAAGTGACTTAACATACAATACATTGGAAATAGATAAATTATTTGAAATTGCAATCTTACCCAACCCAATTACCATCCCCTTAGGGTTGTCACCAAAGGTGACTTGTTCATGATTGTCGGGGTTCTTTATGGAGGTGAACATACCATCGTTGCCGGTCATGTGTTGAGTGCATCTGCTATCGAGTACCCAATGCTTTCCTCCGGCTTTATAGTTCACCTACACACATTAATTCAATTTTTGACTTTAGGCACTAAAGCCAACTTAGGTCCTTGTATGTGTAATACAAGTGTTTTTGGGAACCAAAGTTGCTTGGGGAGCTTCCCCTTCATGCCCTTCATGTCCTTGCCAATGAACCTTGCCTTCACCTTGCCATCTACTTTACTCAAGAGATAATAGTGATCATTAAAGATAGACTTGTAGTTAGCAGGCAATTTTGGAGAAGGCCGGTTAGGAAGAGGACACTCCCTTGTATGGTGACCGGTGACCTCACAATGTTGGAATTAGGAACCAACTTCCTTGATGAAGCTTGTTCTAAGCTCTGGTGAGGGCACTTTTCCTTTGTTAGGCACCGGGAAGGATCCAAGTCCTCTCTTGTTGAAGGCCCTTGCTTGTTGGAAGAGTATTTTTTTGTGCTTGACTTCTCCCTTAGATAGTCTTGCCACACTAGTGCGGAGACTTTCAATTTCTTCCAAGAAATCCTTCTCCCTAGCATTCTCTTTCAAAGGCAAAGACTTATGCAAGACATTAGTGGCATGAGAAGTAATAGATACCTTATCATTAAGGGTTTCTTTCATTATAGTTTTCAATTCTTGATCAAGAACTTCATAAGCAAGGTTAAGTACTTGATGCTCTTGAATTAACTCATTTTGCTTTCCCAAGAGTGCTTGGTGCGCTATGTCAAGCTCATGATGATCTAGCTTGATTTGAGCATTATCCAACTCAACTTGCTTTACATGAGATTTGAACGTTTCATGCTCCTTAATTATGTTTTCATACTTGTCAATTAAATCGAGGTTAACACTCTCAAGCTTAGCGCGAGCTTCTTCAAGAGCCTTGACCTTACTCTTTTCCCTTTTAATAATAGTGTGGTATTCATTTATCAGTGAATCTAAGTCATCGGGGGAAACTCATCATAGCTAGAATCATCACATACCTTGGTGTTACCTTTTGCCATAAGGAACATGGGATGTGGACGAAGAGATGAATCATCATTGTTGGCAATGGCAAAGCCAGCCAAGCTCTCTTCTTCCGCTTCACTCTCTTCATCACTAGATTCTTTGTTGGTGATCCATTCATTTGCCTCACACATGAACACCTTCTATGGACCTTTTCTCTTTTTTGGGAAGAGTTTTGCCTTTTTGCCTTTTTCATGCTTTTTCTTCCCCAAGAATCTTGGTTTGGGCTTGTCCTCTACATCATCCTCACTATCCTCAAGCTTGCGATGCTTGCCCTTGTGGTTCTCTCTTCTTTTGTCCGGTTTTGGACAATCATAGGAGATGTGGCCTTGATCACCACAATTATAGCAAGTCTTGTTGTCATCTCTCCTTGGTAGAAATGCTTTCTTTTTGGGATCAAAAGTGTATCCCTTCATGGCAATCTTAGAGTTCAAGCGAGAGAACTTTCTCATCATCAATGCAAGCTCATCATCGTCATCTTCACTTGAGGCTTGCTCTTCTTCACTTGAGCTAGGCTCGGCCACTTTCTTTTTCTTGAGACTTGTTTTCTTGGCGAAAGCCTCTAGAGAAATTGTCTTTGAAGATGATTCCTCCATCATCCCAAGTACACTCATCTCATGAGCGTGAATCTCTCCAATAAGTTCCAAAACTTCATAATGATCAAGAGATTCCTTTTTGAAGCATGGAGTTGATGATGTTGTACTTTGGCTTAGGAAGGAGCATAAGAATCTTGCAGTTGATGAGTCCCTTGCCAAGAGAAGCAATATCTAGAGCATTAATTTCCTCAATAAGCACATTTAAGCGAGAAAACATTTCATTGACATTTTCATGAGGTAGCATTTTGAACTCATCATATTTGGCCTTAAGCATATGATACTTCAGTTCTTTGACACGAGAAGAACCCTCATGAATTTCAATCAAGCAAGCCCAAATTTCACAAGCTTTTTCCTTACTAGCAATCCTAGCAAACACATTTTGACTAATGCATTCAGAAATTGCATTTCTAGCTTTTGCATCCCACTTTACTTGATCACCTAGATAGTTGTGCTCACCAAACCCTGCATGGGTCGCTTCCCATACCTCGGGAGCAATAGCCTCTAGATAAGCACGCATGCGTGCTTTCCAATAGGCAAAGTTCCTGCCCTCGAAGATAGGAACTGAACCCCCAATCATGGCCATTTTAGCTCTCTAGCGGGAAGCTAGAATGATCCAATGAGCAACCTTGCTCTGATACCAATTTTAAGGATCGAATGCCCAAGAGGGGGGTGAATTGGGATTCTTTTCAAAAATTAAAGCAATAAAAACTTGACAACTAAAAGCTCAATTCCCTATGCAAACAAACTATGCATTTATGTGAATAGTAAGATTGCGGTATATGAAATGCATAAGTGTAACGGGAGAGGAAAAAAGCGCAAACTCCTAAGGAGACACGAGGACACGATGATTTCTCCCGTGGTTCGGCAAGATCCTCAGGATCTTCCTACATCGACATTGTGGCACCCACCAAAGGGTATAGCCACTCCCAAGTCACCGAGACCAGGGATCTTAACTAAAAGTCTCCGTTCGCCAACTCGGCAAGGTGGAGCTCAAGCCTTGTACACGTTCGATCCTTCGGGCTTCCACAACCAACTTGGCAAGCTCCGGAAGGCTCTCTCCAATCACCGACTGTTGCATGGTGAATACAATCACCATGAGACATTCCCTTACAGCTCTCACTACTCTAGAGACTCTAATTACCAAGAATGGAAGCACACAAGCATCATCTCTAGCAAGTTCTAGCCTATCTCTTGGTGTACAAGTAGTGTAAATGATGTATAAGTGGTAGCACAATGTCTTGAATGCTTGGTAATGTGTAGAGTAGCTCTGGGTATCAAGACATCTTGAAATGACTGGTTGAAGGGGTATAAATAGCCAGCCTCCACGAAATAGCTGTTGGAAAAGTAGACTGACATCACTATTCTGCGAACATCGGATGATCCGATGTTCTCCCTTCAGTTGTCATCGGTCGAATCCAAATTAGCTGATGTCACTGTGTTAGATATGACCGTTGATCGACCGATGTAACACTTGCCTCATCATCGAATGATCCGGTGACACTTCATCCAGAATGGTCCAAAAATAATGCTTACTGGAGTGATTGACCGATGTGTTATAGTTGTACATCAGATGGCCTGGTGTTACACTTGGTCCAGGGTAATTGCTTACTGGAATGATTGACTGACGTAACACTTTCTTCATCGTCGGATGATCCAGTGAGTACTTAGTTCTGAGGTCTTTTTCTTATGTTAAACCAACTCGACCGATGTATTGTTTTCTGGAATCATCGGTTGATCCGATGAGTTGATTTTCTCTACTTCGAGTTGTTCTAAGTGATTCTTTTGGAATTTGCTCGAGTGACCTCTTATACATTGGTTCTAAATATTCTTCTGATTATTACCAAGTCTTGGGTGTTGTCAATTTCGATGGAATAACTTTGACATATGAGCTTTTTCTTTTATTCTTCATAAAAATCGATTGACCTCGTGAAATAGTTTGTTTAGGGGTCTCCAATTATATCCAATGAGCAGTAGATGATATACATATAGAGTTCATTAAGTGTGATGAGTGATATGAGAGACCTTGCATCCACAAACTCATTAGTAATATCCAACGGTTGTCATTAATCACCGAAACCATAGCTCATGGAGGCCTAGATGCTTTCATCAACGTACTCGAGTTCCTCGGGATCTTCTTCTTCGTCGTCATTCGATGTTGGTGCCACAGGTGCGGTTGCGGAGCAAGAATTGCTACCCCACCCAATATTGATGACATCGCGACAACTAAAGATTCCACATCGGCCTGCAGAAGAAACATCCTCAAGTCTTCCAATTCCTTCTATGCATTTTTGCAACCGGACTTCAGATCCTGAGTTTCCCCTCTGCATTGATACCTTTCTTGAGTCACCTCACTCAGCTGTTCATCCAACAGTTGCACCTCAAGTTGACTCGCTTCCAACGTGCTTTTTGCGTGTTGTGTTTTCATGTGAGCCTCCGATCGAGCTTGAACAGCCTGGTGCCACTGCTTCTCCCTTAAGTTTAAACGGCGATTTTGAGGAGCAACCGTTGCCCTAAGTGATTCGTTGGCACCTTCAAAGTTATCCCCTCGAATCAAGGCCTGTTTCAGGTCACGCATCATTTTTCCCAGGCTAACATGCTGATCTAGGCTTTCCTGACAGCTTGATGCCGCATATGATGCTAAAATCATCTTGGGTACTTCTTCAGTATGCCCATATGCTGCAACCATCCGACTTGCCCACTCGTCACCGGCTCTACCGTAAACCGGAAAGAGCTCGAATGGAGTGCTAGTCATAGCATGGTAATGAAGTTTGCAAAACCTCATGATGGCCACACTTGTGCCATAACACCACGTGTCTTCCAATTGAATCCCTTGCTCTTGGATGGAAAAAGGGGCCCATCCAATATTCAATGAAGCAGCAGGCACATTGACATAAATGGTGCACCTCGTTACCCCTCCATCATCGATCTCCTTGCCCCAATAGTCCGGTATTTCACGATACCCGAACCATTGAAGCATTGCGATCAACAAATCCGGAGAACCCTTCAGAAGCATACACTTCGTGAACACCCATCTGTTAGGTAAGTATACTATTGAATCAGCTATCTGTGAAAAAGATACAGGAGCCATGAGAAGGTTTCCAACTCTCAACAGTTTAAGAAAATTTAAAACTGGAGTTGTAATCACAGTCTGTTCCAGCTGACCTTCCTGTATAAATTCAAAATTTTCATACTGGAAACATCCGAAGCAGATGTTTGTTTGAATATAAAAGTTGTAGTACACTTTACAAACTTTCAAGATTGTATTCATACAGCTCCAGGTGAGCTAGGAAATAGAGTCTATACAGGTTTAAATTGACCCATATTTTCTGGAAATTTTGACAGAACCCCTCCTGTATATGTGGTGATTTCCACAAGTTATACAGGTATAACATTTCAATATATGGGGGTAATAACAAAATAAACATTGTATAACATCAAGTTAGCAATCCAGACGTAAAAGATTTCGGCCATAAAAGATTTGTTACTTAGGTATAGTGTGTTAATTTGAAACTATGTGCCAACTCTTCCAAGTTCTGATTCGCCAGAACCAAGTTTGCAACCCTAGTAATTTAACACGGCTATACCAAGATTTAGGCCACAAGTACAACACGAAGTTGATAGAGGACTTGCTAATATTTCCAGAAAGGTATATATATGATCATGTCATTGTTTTGGATCAAAAACAAAAGCTACCTAAACTTGACAGATGAACTGATGGTTGTTCAACAGCAGTCCTGCAGTTCACTGTTTTGAGCTCGAAATTTGAATTTCCTCCAATTTGAATCAAGAGGAACTTTAAATAACAAAACTGTAGATAGGCTTCTCCCATTTTCAGATATATATCACAATAAGGCAGAAGCTTTTTCTATAGTGAGTTATTGCAGAATTACTGAGACTGGTACAACGGTAGGGTTATCTAGAGTAGTTTAAGCATACTCCAAATTTCAATAGATTATTAAGCTTTTCTGCCTTGATGGTCAACAGAAAAGTTGTAGAGAACTTCGAGAAATTTTCATCCATATATCCTAACCGTATGTTTATTTTAAACTAACCAAGATTACAACCTGGCGAAGTTGAGCAAACTTTGGCCAGAAATCAAGAATCTTGGTGCTAACCCCATGATGAATCGAATTTTTATCTTTGCGGAGTCCAAACCTACCAGCACCTGATAGTCGTACTTCCCAAAAATATAATACATCCAATTTTCATGTTGTTGGGGGTGGTCAAGTATCAAAGTTGATACCGACGGTACTACATGCCTCACCAAAGAAAATTCTAACCGGTTATTTCCAGATACATTTATAGGTGGTCCTAGTATCATTCACTCGCAAATGTGTGATACACGGGTCGCTACCGTAGTCAATGCTGCAAAAGACAAACAATCCCCTTTCACACTTTCACACCTCAAGGGCGGCACGGCGAAACACGACGAGCAGTAACAATAATACATATGAAAATAATTGCATACGACTCTGGTGTGAGTCGCCCTCGAGCGAGGTCATGTCTCGAGGTACATGGCTGTAAATACGTCTATGCAGCAAGGACTCCCGTACGAACCAGCTTATACAGGCTCGGGCATATGTGTTTCGCATGCTCCCATACAATATGAATGATTCTAGAGAGGCATACTATTGTGTTATACACCACCCCACGGGGGCTCCCACTAATTTTGAAGCACGCTGGGGGTACCGCGTTTCATAGGTTCTCAGAAACATAGAAAGCTTCAGAGACTCCTATTAACATTTTCGTGCCATGCCACGGAAAAACTTCCATTCTACCTCTCGCATGGTGAGCTTACCGCAATTGATCCGCTTACGGTGGCGTACCTTACCTCTTACCTGACATCAGCGTTACAGAATTAATAACATATAAGTTAGTTTACCACCTTTATATCTTATACTAATAATACTCCTTATAAGGGCATATAGATAATTCCTCACTCAAATCCTAATTTTCGAAAACATGTTCTTTTCAAGTACACTGTTCCCAATGATGCTCTGATACCATGCCTGTGGGGACCGGAATCCCGACCTCCAAGAATCTCAATGGGTGGTGTCGTGCGATGCGACACCCGATAGTATACAAGAATAGAACAAGAACAATTTTTACAATACCAAGTCTTTATTGACAAGCACAACGGAAGTTTGAAAGTACTAACGGAAGGAAAGAGAATTATACATCATAGCTACGCTATCAGCACTAGCTATGAAAAAGCAAAGTCATCCATGCCCTGGATACTTTGCACTAGCAACACACAATTCACGGCGGCGTGCAGGGTTCCCACTCGGCTGTAAACCCTGGAGGGGGTGTAGCCTCGTCATTAAACCCGTCATCAGTCGTATAATTTGCAAAAACTCGTTAATTGCAAACATGAGCATAAGGCTTAGCAAGACTAACCCGTCTCACTAGACATATGCAAGGATGAATACTAAGCATAGGTAAGGAATAGCATAAAGGACTCGCCTACATGTAGATCCTTATAGTCATGTTTTAATTAGCACATGACATTCCTCAGGCACAGCACATCATAGACTCCACAATCAAACAAGAAACGCTTTGCCGATGATATGACGTGCACAAAGCACATAATGCTATTACAGGTAAAGTATGGGGAAACTGTAAACTTTTAATTGTACTATCTATAAGCCAAACAAGGTTGTCCAAGCAATTTATAAACCTATATATCACATTCTTCTGACTTCTTTAGTATTTACTACGTCACGGCGCAGTGAACAAGTGGTACTCTATTACCGCGAGGGACGGTGATTGCAATCAGAATTCACCCGAAACAACACGACACATATGCACTTTTGGAAATGCCAGCGAGTACTTTCAGCAGTACCTACATAACAATTCAGTACTAGTCGTATATTGCCACCTTTCACTACACACTCGAATGTCGAACCGATCGATCCGTCATGAGCAGGAGGTCACTGCGTGGGGCGTACACTGACGTGCCCACCAGCTGATTTACACCTTGCTGCCCTCAACCCACGCCTATAAAACGGAACAGAATGCCTTGACAAACCAGTATCATGCTAGGTCTGTTTACTGGAGCCCATTCCTCCAGTATGTCGCCAGTACAATTCTAGCTTGTCCAGTAGGACCGCACATGAAACGGTCTTCAATCAACACAAGCAGGGCTACGCACGTGAGACCACGTCTCACTGCATCCTATCCACTGCTCGGTGTCAATTTCATATTCATAAACCAATTTCTTATTCCAGAATCTCCCGTGTGATAAAATTCCTATCTCGTGAGTAGATTCCAACTACTCGACTTCTACCGAGTTTCTATGAGCATAAGCATAGCAGTGTCTACTTAACAGTGCCGTGGACCTATCCAAGACTACATTGGATTTGTGGGCCATGCAAGTGGATGTGAAACACCTTAAACGTAATGCACAATCATCTGAAGACATAAGGTGAAATAAAAATGCGAAACACTGTAAGGAACTTAAATGCAAACCGCGGCTTGCCTGAATGCGAGTTTGAGTCTATGTTAGTTTCTGGCAGCTGGACCTCCAAGGCTTCCAGCTGCTCCTCGACTGGAGCTACTACACGATATGCATATCCTAGGTATAAATGATTTTGTGAATAATTAATATGATTAAGGTGGGGTGAGTATATTAAGATAAAATAGATAATTTTCTTAATTTACTTTGGGTTTTTTATGGTGGATACTAGAGATAATAGAGAAGAGTCTTGCAAAGAACAGGAGATGATAAAGGATGTCTGTTATCCTTAACAATTATGGTAAGCAATAATCTTCTCTAAATTTTGTTTGAAATTTTTGGAGATGTATTATGGCTATCAAGGGTTGTATCATGTAGAGGGGGTCCCACTGGTTCTAGAAAAATTTGTTTCACCATTTTCTAAGCTTCCTACAGGGAGAAATTGATTTTTCAAGTTTGGGTAAATTTCTGGAAATTGATTTTCCATTTTTCTCAATTTATAACTACATAGAGGTTTGAAACATCGATCAACCCCGTATTTTAAGTCCAAATAGCTTGAAACTTTTACTTGAGATCAATTGTATTAACCATAGGGTTATGACCAAAATTTGGAATTTTCGAATTAACAGAACTGTAGGAATGAATTCTTTAAGCATTCAGATAATCTGAATTATTGAGAAATTTCTATGGCTTTTCATACAAATCCAAGTGCTCCACTGGACTGTATTCTTCATGCTGGTTCTAACAAAATTTATTTGGGAATTTTTGGATATTTCTACTGGAAGTTATGGATTTTCTAAATTTGGATAGAATATTGATTAATTTTCCTATTGGAAATTTCAAATAAAAGGGGCCGGTCCCACTTTATTTGAATCGGCCAATCGCATCTGGGCCACACTGGGGGCCACGGGGTTCAACCATGCAGCCGCACCGGATCCAGTGTCGCAGCTGATCCCGGAGTTCGAATAGGCGCTGACAAGTGGGGCCCATAGGCCTTCGTCAACCTAGCGACGCGATGGCACTTCTCGTCGGAACCGCAACAGTGCATCACCGGAGTTAGGTGCATCGACCTCCGTTCGGCCTCGCCGTGACCGCTCAACCCTAAAATAGAACGTGCAAGCCGATGGTGGTGTCCAATCAAGCCGGCGATGGCCGGAGACGGTGGCGCGACGGTGACGGCGGACCTAGGGTTTTGTCCTTCGCCGGAAATGCTCAAGAGTGGCTCAATAGGCTCGGAAAAAGGTCGGGGAGCTTCCTGGGGGTACCAGGGGTATTATTTGGGGGTCAGATGGGGGTGAAATCGCCGGCAAGGCTGAGTTCGACGGCAAAGTGCGGTTTTTCAACCGGCGGCCGCGAAAACTTGAAATATAAGATGCTCGGTTGATAACTTTCAGGGTTTTTGGGCTTGAAGCTTCCTTAGGACACATAGAAGCTATATGCTAATCAGATTTAAGGAGATCGTAAGAATGAAATGAATTTAAGCGTGAAGCTTTGCTGTTCTTTTGAGAAACCATTCGGTTCTCGAACAAGAACTCAAGTTACACTTCATGTCATAAGCTTAGATTCTGTGATCATGAACTAGAGAGGATTGCGAACCTTTTTACTTAAAGGATTGAGGCTGGAGATGGTCTAGAACTGGTGTTCGACGGCGAGACAATGAAGGTTCTCGGTGGCTTCCTCGACGGTGACTGGGAAACTTCAAAATATGCCAAGCAGAAGCTATGTCACGATCAATGACCAAATGAAATACGTAGAGGAGTTGGTGTCAAGCCTTTTATCTACTTACAGCTCAAGAAGAAACGGCTACACTCATTAGCGAAAGCTTAATCGAACAGAGGCGGCGAAAATGGCGTGAACCGGGATGGTGTCCAATGGCGACGGCCAAGGGGTATTTATAGGGACTGAGGGGAGAGGGGAGCGCGCCACGGCGTCAAGCAGGCAAGCAGCTCGGTGGATGCATGCGCGTCGCGGTGTCGCGTGCTGCCGGCGTCGATCGGCAGGGCGAGCTGGAGACAGAGCACCCCCCCCCCCCCCCCCCCCCCCGTGGGTTTCACTCGAGTGCTTTGGCTGACAGTGGGCCCCACCTCCTCTTATCTACTTCCCCTCTCTGTAACTTCAATTCTCCTACCAAATTTTGTCAAAATATTCTAGAATTTTGTGGGAAGGCACAAATAAATATCTAGAATATGATTCTGTAATTGGATTTTGAATTGGAGCAAGTTTCAATTGAATTTCAAATTCAAATTTGAATTTGGATGAAATTCAATGGTGCCATTGATTTAAATAGCAATTGAGTTCCAAAAATTGTGAAACTATGGGGATAATTCAAGCAAGTTATGCTGACCATGAGTGTGTGTTCAAATCTTGATGTTCAATCTGGTTGAACAGAATTCAAAATTTGAATTCAAAACATGGTTTGAATTTGCTAAGCATCTCAATTAAAATATCAAATGGAGTTCACAATTTATGAAACTTTGCAGGAAGTTCATTTGGAATATTAGAAAACCATAGAAGAATTTATGGCCTCTGAATTGAATAATTTTTGACAGGGCCAAATATACAGTAGTATATATCCAATTTATATTTATTTGAATGTCTATTTGGTACTGCATATTAAATTGGCCTTGCAATCATTCTTCACATAATTCCAAACTTTGAAGAGAGGTCAAAAGAATTAATCTAAGTTTATTGGTGAAGTTCATTCCTCATGTTAATAAATTAAAACATGAGTAGAATAAAAGATTTGATGAGATCAAGTTTATAAGCATGGCTATAATTGGTCTCCATTAGGGTTAACAACCAATTTACAACTGAACCTCATATGAAGGAAAATTTGGGATTTTACAAAAAGGCGAGGGTTGGTCTGTGGGGCTAGTCTGTTATCCTAGAGAGCTACCAAAAGTAACGACTACCAAGCCCATAGTAGCTTGGGTGTTACAAAATGGTATCACAGTCGACACTCGCGGTTGCACGGGTGCATAAGGGTCAAAGACGTGGGTACATACGCATGACGTGTGGGACCTCTAGGAGGGACATAGTATGATATGTATGCCTGTACTGAACGTATGTATGTGGCTGTCGGTACCCTAGAAACCGTACATCCCTTGAGGTTATAAAGATCTGAAAGGAAAATCATCTACTTGGTTTGAAGACCCTCGAAGGCCCACATGTCAGACATAACCGGACCCGCTTCTCCAACATGGTTAATCCCTAGGTCCCCACGTGTACTACCAAACCGGAGCTACCGCCCACACGGAGGAAGCTCTGGACCATGTACCGAAATGGCACCTCCGGACTTAGCCCCTGACCGTGAGAAGCTCCGGACCTGACACGTGTCAGGTAGCCCCGGAGCTACCTGTTTCCACAGTATGCTCCGGAGCTGCCACGTGTCCGATCGTCGGATCTTCAGCTTCTAACCTCCGGAAGACCCCGCAACGGCTCTGGATCATCAAAGGAGAATCAAGGAATTCAAGACCCGATTAAGTGTCATTAATACCATATTAATGACACTTAAACGGACGATCTTAATACCAATAACGGTGCTTTCAAAGCCCGTTACAGGATCATTAAGAGCAATTAAATGTGTATCAATACTAGTAACCGCCGTGGCCACATGTCGGGCCAGGCTAACCTGTAACGGCATGCCCTTGTACTATAAAAGGACAGGCCAACGATACACAGAGACAGAGAACACACACACGCCTCATATGCTCATCACAGGCTCATATTGCTAATACAACACCAACACATCCGTGGAGTAGGGTATTACGCTCAGGCGGCCCGAACCACGTAAATTCTTGTGTCTCCTGTGTCAATTCTTACTCACCTTCTTGAATCTCCGCGCGCCCACACCGAACATCAAACTCCCCTATCACTTTAGTAGTGTAGGGAAATCTGCCGGTTCTCAACCCCCGACAGTTGGCGCGCCAGGTAGGGGACGCCTGAGATTTTGAGAATGGTGAACTCTGCTGCTAGATCATCCAATGGCCAACCTGCTGCTCAGGCTGTTGGAGGCAATCTCTCCAACAGGCAGCCACCAGTAGGAGCCTCAGCACCAGCAAGAGTCACACAACCACCACCACCGTCTCCTTCAGCAAATCATGCTAGGCAACGTGATGGTGCGCCGGCGTCGCTTACTGCATCGGCAAATCATGACAATCCGGAACACGCGCTTCATGCAGCGCGTGCTCTTCTCCAACGCCCACCACCTCCGGATGCATCTCGGGATGCACTGGAGCAGTGGAGGGCCGATGTGGAGCATTTGGTTGCAGCAGCAGCCGAACGCCTCAGCAACCAGGGTCCTCCTCTTTCAGGACGAGCCCCGTCGCAGCGGCGGACTTTGTCTGGTAGACTTGGTCCGCATGTATCCAATAGCAGGAGACGTACTGCTTCCCAACAAGTGATGTCATTGCCTTCCGGAGCACGACGTACTCACACGGTATCTAGGCTTTCGACTCACGACCTCCGGGCGGAGCTTGATCGCCGTTACCGCCAGCAAGACGGCCGAGTCCATATTGAGCGTGCCCGTGAAAGATGGGAAGCTCAGGACCTTTCTACTCTTGAAGGAGTAGGAGGAGGCTGTTCAGACCTGGCCATGCACCTACGCATGGTTAGATGGCCACAGAAGTTCCGGCCTCATCTGCCGGAAAAATTCGACGGGACTGTCAATCCCGCTGAATTTCTTTAGATATACTCCACTGCAATCTTGGCAGCTGGAGGAAACGAGGCCGTAATGGCCAATTACTTTCCAGTGGCCTTAACTGGGACCGCCAGGTCCTGGTTTATGAGCCTTCCGCCCAACTCTATCAATAGTTGGGAGGAGCTGTGCCGTCAGTTCACTGCCAACTTCGGGAGTTCGTACACCCGACCAGGCACTGAACTAGACCTTTTTGCGGTCGTGCAAAAAGGGGGAGAATCCTTGCGGTCATTCATCCAAAGGTTCTCTCAGGTACGAAACACTATCCCTTCTGTCTCTAGCACCTCTGTTATTGTGGCATTCAGACAGGGTGTACGGGACAAGAAGATGTTGGAGAAGTTGGCGATCAAGGAGATCACCAGCGTCACGGAACTCTTCAGCTTGGCAGATAAATGTGCCAGAGCTGCGGAGGGCCGTGAAATGCACTCCAAACCAGCCTTGGAGGATCACAAGAAATCCTCCAATGAAGAAGCCACTACCTCCGGGAGTGGCAAGAAGAAAAAGAAGACCAACGGCAAGAAGAAGCCGTCGGCCGGCACATCCAATGTTGCAGCTGCTGCAGCTCCGGGTGGCCGGGGCCACGCCCTGAGAAGCGACCTCGACCGTCTTCTGAAGACGGTGGCAAACCCAATGTGTGGTGTCCCATTCACAAGACGGGCAGCCACAGTTTGGAAGACTGCCGAGAGATCCAAAACCTTGTCGAGCGCTACAACAAGCGCCGGGAAGAATCTCCTTTCCGACAGAGGGAAGGAAAGCAAAAGGTCGAAGAAGCTCCGGCTGAAGAGGAGTTAGGGTTTCAGGACCCCAAAAAGGTCCTGAAGGCCGTCTACACCTCAGTCGACGATGATTTTGACGTCTCTGACAACGAGCGTCGGAAGACCATGAACACCATTTTCGGTGGATCATGTGATATCACCTCTCGGCGCGTCATCAAGACCATGCGTCGGGATATGGCCGCAGTAGCTCCTACAGTCCGGCTGGAACCTCATCGAAAGTGGATAGACACAGCCATCACTTTCGATGCTTCGGATTGTCCCCGGAGCATGGTTGGAGCAGGACAGTTACCCATGATGGTATCTCCTACCATCAAGAACATCCAGCTTCACCACGTCATGGTAGACGGAGGTTCGGGGCTTAACCTCATCAGCTTCGAAGCTTTCACTAAGCTTCAGCTCCGATCTTCGGATCTCCACCCCTCTTGACCTTTCTCCAGAGTAGGTCCGGGGGCCATCACCCCACTCGGAGCTATTACTCTCCCTGTGACCTTCGGGACACGGGAGAAGTACCGCACCGATAAGTTGGTCTTCGACGTCGCGCATATCAACTTACCTTTCAATGCCATCTTGGGTAGACCTGCCTTGTACAAATTCATGGCAGCTGCTCATTATGGCTATCTGGTGTTGAAGATGCCAACACCAGTAAGCGTTCTCCGGATCTGTGGAGATCGCACCGTTGGAGTAACTGCACTAGAAGAACTCCATGCGCTCACCACAGTGCAAGAGCAGGACTCCAGGCAGGAGCAAGCTCCAAAACCCCCGAGCATTCGACAACGAGGCTCGACTTCTGCACCTCGAGTGCAGACAAGCGGCGACACCGACACCGACATCCCCGTCAAAGTTGTCCAAATTGGTTCCGATGCCGCTCAAACCACCCGTATATCGGGAGGATTGAACGACAAATAGGAACTCGCGCTCATCACTTTCATCCGGGCTAACGTCGACGTGTTTGCTTGGCAACCGTCACAAATGCCTGGGTTCCCCAGGGAAGTGATTGAGCACAATCTGAAGATCTACCCCGATGCTCGGCCCGTACATCAGAAGCCTCGGAAGCAATCCGTAGAGTGACAGAATTTCATCCGACAAGAAGTAAAGAAGTTGCTCGAAGCTGGATTCATCCGAGAAGTCTTCCATCCAAAATGGCTGGGAAACCCAGTCGTTGTGCCTAAGGCCAGCGGGAAGCTTCGGATGTGCATCGACTACACCACACTAAATAAGGCATGTCCAAAAGATCCATTCCCACTACCTAGAATAGATCAGATAGTGGATTCACCTCCGGGTGTGAATTACTGTGTTTCCTAGATGCATATTCCGGATATCATCAAATCAGGATGTCTAGGGAAGATGAAGAGCATACTTCATTCATCACAGTAGATGGATTGTATTGTTACACAGCCATGCCCTTTGGTCTCAAGAATGCAACTTCAACTTTTGTATGAGCTATGTACAAAACTTTTTAAGAACTCATTAGATACATAGTGGAAGTGTACGTCGATGACATCGTGGTCAAGGTCAGGAACAAGGAGTCACTCCTTGACACCTTGCAGGCTGTCTTCGACAAGTTGCGGGCCACCCGCACACAGCTGAACCCAGACAAGTGTGTCTTTGGGGTTAGCTCCGGAAAACTTCTTGGTTTCCTGGTAAGTCACCGGGGCATAGAAGCTAATCCGGCGAAGATTAAAGCCTTTGAAGACATGAGGCCACCAACCCGCATCAAAGACGTCCAAAAATTAACTGGATGTCTAGCAGCCCTCAGCCGGTTCATCTCAAGACTGGCGGAACGGGCACTCCCCTTCTTCAAGTTATTGTGGAAGTCCGGACCATTCCAATGGTCCGAAGAGGCAGAGAAGGCATTCCAGGAGCTGAAACAGTTCCTCACCACCCTACCATTTCTGGTAGCTCCGAACCCTGGTGAGCCTTTATTGCTTTATATCTCAGCTACTGACGAAGTCGTCAGTATGGTTTTGGTTGCGGAGAGACCAGAATTACCCCACGCTCAGGAATCCAGACCCCTCCGAGAGGGTCCGGAGGTTCCTGAAAGTGAGTCTGGGTTCCAGCTCCTAGATTCAAAACCACAAGAAGTAACTTCAGGAGACCCAGACCCCTCCGGGAGGGTCCAGGTCCTTTCTGAAGAAGCTCCGGGTTCCTCAAACCAGAACCTGGAGGTCCCCGAAGAAAATCCGGACCCTTCCAAGAGGGTCCGGGTCAGTGAAGAGGAAGCCCCTGACCCCTCCGGGAGGGTCCGGACCATTCAACGCCCGGTGTACTTCATTAGTGAATTACTACATGATGCCAAGACTCGATACCTAGAGGTGCATAAGCTGCTCTATGCGGTTCTTATTGCCTCCAGGAAGCTTCACCATTACTTCCAAGTTCACAAAGTCTCAGTGGTGACCTCTTAGCCACTTCGAGCAATTTTGCATAATCCCAATTCAAATGGGAATATTGCAAAGTGGGTAGCAGAATTGGCTGAATTTGATCTTGAATTTATTTCTAGACAAGCAGTCAAGAGTCAAGCATTGGCAGATTTTGTTGCAGAATGGACTCCCTCTCCATCAAACCCTGGGGGCCCCAGTGAGCAGAAGACGGAGCATCAAGCTCCAACCTTCACCAAGCCTCACTGGACTCTCTACATCGACGGCTCCTTGTAGAAGCAGGAGGCCGGAGCTGGAATCCTTCTCCTTGCACCGACCGGTGAAAAGGTGAAATACATGGTACACCTTGACTTCAAGACAACCAACAACATGGCGGAGTATGAAGCACTCATCTACAGACTGAAGGTGGCACTGTCATATGGTGTCGAGCAATTGCTGGTCATGGGAGATTCACAACTCATCATTAAGCAGGTGAAGGGTGAATGCTCCTGCAATAATCTCCAGCTAGCCGCTTACCTCCTTGAAGTCCAGAGGCTTCAGAAGGACTTTGAAGTCCTAGATCTCCACCATGTTCAGCGTGCCCACAACGCTGAAGCCGATGAACTCTCGACGAAAGCGTCAACCAGAGCTCCAGCTCCTGACAGAACTTTTGTCCAGAGATTGTCAAAACCCACAGCTCAGCCTGTCGAACTGAGCGAAGGGGGCGAGATCAGCATCCCGAAGCTGACGGTCCCGATGGCCCTGTTACCATGGCAGCCATCAAGGGTCGTAGGTGCTGCCGGAAGCTCCGAGCAACCCAGCACGCAAGACTCAAATGCTCAAGTTAGTTCCGATGCATGGATCTCGGAGATCCGGAACTACTTGAAAGAAGACATCCTTCCTGACGACGATGTATCCGCTGACTGGGTAGTCAGATTGGCTAAAAGATACACGCTGGTAGAAGGGGATCTCTACCGGCGCGGTGCCAACGACATCCTAATGCGGTGCATCACAAGGGAAGAAGGCTGCGAGGTCCTCGCAGAAATCCATGGAGGCGAGTTGGGAACCACGCGTCCTCCCGCACGTTGGTTGGTAAAGCCTTTCGACATGGCTTCTACTGGCCTACAGCACTCCAGGATGCAACTGAGCTGGTGAAGAAATGCGAAGCATGTCAATTTCATGCAAAGCAAATTCACACTCCGGCTCAGCCCTTACAAATGATACCTCCTACATGGCCCTTCGCTGTGTGGGGGATGGACATCTTGGAACCTTTCCCAAGAGCCGTCGGAGGTTACAAGTTCCTATACGTCGCCATTGACAAGTTCACCAAGTGGCCGGAAGCAACTCCAGTTGTGACAATCAACAAGCAATCTGCTATCAACTTTCTGCAGTCCATTGTATGCAGATTTGGAGTCCCAAAAAAAATCATCACTGATAATGGGACCCAATTCACAAGCTCCGCATTCCAAGGATAATGCGAAGACCTCGGCATACAAGTTTGCTACGCCTCCATAGCTCATCCTGCCAGCAATGGCCAAGCCGAGAGAGCAAATGCTGAAATCCATAAAGGACTTAAAACGCGCACTTATGAGCGCTTGAAAAAACATGGAGCAAACTGAATCGAAGAGCTTCTGCCCACTCTATGGGCCAACAGGACATCTCCAAACCGGTCAACCGGAGAGACACCTTTCTTCCTGGTGTACGGAGCTGAAGCAATCCTTCCTCCGGAAATCACCTTGGGTTCACTCCGGGTCCGGACCTTCGACGAAGCCACGCAGGACCAGCTCCGGCGTGAAGACCTAGACCTCCTTGAGGAGGGAAGGTGCCAAGCAGCTGTTCGGAATGCCCGATATCGTCAAGCTCTACGGCGCTATCACCAGCGGCATGTACACAACTGACAGCTCGAGGAAGGCGATCTGGTGCTACGGAGAATACAATCCAGAGAAGGGTTAAACAAACACTCCCCAGGCTGGGAGGGGCCCTTCCGAGTGATTAAAGTATCCCGTCCCGGAAGCGTTCGCTTGGCTACTGAGGATGGGACACCTCTCCCAAATCCTTGGAACAACGAGCACCTCCGTAAGTTCTACACTTAATATCACGGAGGTGAGTCTTGAGTAACTTGAGATGTATGTTATAGAGTCATTGTACAGAGTCGGGTAAGTTCCTCTGGGAGAGCAGCCGGACCTTTCCCGAAAGGTCCGCAAGGCTCATGCAACACTTGTCACAGTCTCAGGACTAAAAGTGTCGCTAACTCCCCTGGGTCAAATGAGAAATGAAACACCCTTAGCCTGGTTCCGTACCCTAAGAGTGTACTTGTTTCCCCTGTACCCCGGACCTATAATGAAAGACATTTTCATGTGAAATAGACTCCACGTGCATTTCTTAAGAAATTTTTAGTTCGACTGATTTATATATAATTCGAGTTGCATTGTCGATTCTTTTGGATTCAAATATTGTTCATGGCCAACTCGCCTGAAAGCCGCCAAGCCAATCTAGGGCCGGAGTGTGCTATCGACTTAGCCTGGTCAAGCACCCTAAGTACGCCACTCTACCTACACCCCGGTAGGCCGAAGTAAGGCGGGTCCATGTGCAGGTGGATCTAAAAGAAAAGACATCACATTCGGTTGTAATTAGAATCACGTTTGACTTAAAATCTTCTTGAGAGTCATAAGTCACGACGAAGTTATAGACAAGAAACAAATTTTACTATTTTTCTTGGCTTAAGTGTGCAGGAAAAATAAAATCTACGTTGATGGAGAAAAGCCGGAGTTAACTAAGCTCCGACTCCCCTAAGGGGGCCAGCCGTCGATGCTAAATAAAAGATGGTGAGAAGACCCCGTAAAATGGAGTCTGCTGTCAACAAACTAAGTGTTGGCAAAGGTCATTGCCGGAGCTACTAAGCTCCGACACCCCGAAGGGTTAACTATCGATGCTCTACGCCTTGATGGAGACTATTATTGGAGCTACTAAGCTCCAGCGATAGACAATGCCGGAGCTTCTAAGCTCCGACCACCTCAGGGGGCCTTTACTATCGAAGACTTTGAACCAAAATTCTACAAGTTCGGAACAAAAGAGTCTTCAACAATGCACAATATCCTCTTGGTACATTTTCACAATCAAATTGTGTACATCTACCAGGGGGCCAAGTGAAGATAAAAGTGTTGAAGACAAAAAAGTGAAATTCGCAAAATTTGGGGATTTCATTTATCTGGAGACAAGAGATTACATCTGGAGACAAGGGAGTACAAAATTGAGGAAGAAGAAGAGAAAATACAAGTGAGAATTACAGAGATGGTCCTAGACCCTATGGAAGAATTGGGCGACCTTCTAGGCGACCTCTGATACGCTGGCTCGGGTAGCTTCACCTTTCTCCTTCGACGGGGCCTTCAAGCACCGGGTCTAGAGGAAATTTGGAGTTCCGGCTTGTGTAGCATGTCAGCACATACTCTGCGACGTTCTTCGCCAGTGATTGCCCCTCAACCTCCAGTTGGTCCGCGATGACATCTCCCACCTTGGAGAGCTTGGTACCTGCTGCGCTCAACGCCTGCAGCGCTAGGTCCGTCTCCGGCTCCGGATCATCCGGGCGCACGGGGCTGAAACCCATCGGTGTCAGGGCATCATTGGCCTTGCTCAAGAACTCCCAAATTTGTAGGGAGTCCTCAGCCCTCAAGCCCTTCATGTCTTCCAGGGATCTCCTGGCAATCGTCAGTTCGGAATTCTCGCGGGCGAGGCGCTCAACTTCTTTGGCGTTCTGCTGAATCTTTTCAGCAACCTGCCTTTCGAGTTTTCTGAGCTCCTCCTCCCAGAGGTGGATCTTGTTCTGGCGGTCAACCAAGTCCTTCTCCCTACCCCTCACTTTCTTCTCCCGAGCAACAAGGGCACACTCCTGTTCGTAAAGCTCCTGCCCTCGCACCCAGGTCTTCTCCTCTTCCTCTTGGCAGCGCTCCTCCAATTGCTTGGCGCCCTCCTCGAGGCCCTTGTCAGCCAGAGCTAATTTCTCGGCGAGCTCCTCTTCCCTCCTCAGGACATCATCCCGCAGCTCAAGGAGTTTTTGCTCTTCATCCTCGAGCCGTCTCTCCCTCTCTTCAAGTGCCTCTCGGCGCTTGATGAGTGCGGTGTTAATGGCCTCAAGCTGTTCGTGGCGTGCATCGGCCGCGTTATTGGCAGCTTTGGCCTGATTGTAGATCTCCTGGGATTGATCGTTAAGGGCATGAGTCATACTCTCCCTGTCATCCAGTAACTTGCCCTAGTACTCCAGGCGGACCTTCTCCTGTTTGATCCACTCTCTGTCATCCGCTAGCCTCGACCGCGCCAGCTTGGTCTCGAAGTAGAGCCGGTTACGCCACCACCTAAGGGTTTGGCGCTCCTCTTCAAGAGCCTTGATGTCGTGGAAGAAGGCCAGTTGGACTTGACGCAGACTGGAACATGCGTTGTCAATGGACAGCAACAACGGGATTGGATCCGGACCTGCTGGGGTCTCCTCCGCTGGTTCCAGCGGGTCCTTGGATACAAAAATTGGGTCCCACTCTACAAGAGTGGTCCCCTAGGTCTCCATGGCACTAGGGCCGTCCTCCGGGATGGCCTCAGTCGCCATCGAAGAAGGCCCCGCTGCCAAATCTTCATTCACCCCCTCAGGCTGGGGGCCAGCGACTTCGCTGGGGCACTCTGGCTTGGCCGCAGGTACCTCCGACGTCGTCGCTTCCGGAGCAGGACCCGCTCCAGGCTCCGGTCTAGACACCTCTTCTGACGGAGGCTCAAGCTCCGTCACCTCTTCAACCACCGGCTCAGGAGCCGGGAGATGTTCAACGTCGCTCGAACCTGTGGCCGGAGCTCCAACAATGACCGGCTCAATGGTCGGTGCTTCGTAGATAGCCGGCCTAACTGCCGGAACTACCTTAGTTTCCGGCTCGCATGCCGGGGCTTCAGTCACCTCCGGCTCAACCGCCGGGGCTTCAACAATTTCCGGCTCAAAGGCCGGGATTACTACTTCCTCCGGCTCAACATCCGGAGCATCCATCATTGCAGCACCTGGACCCGGAGCTTCAACCTCCGAGACAGGTGCCGCTGGCATGTCTTCACTCCCGTGGTCCAGCGGTACCACGGGAACTTCTAGGGACGAGTCGAGGTCCATGACCACGACAGCCGGCGCCAGAGCTATCGCAGCCTCAGCCACCACTTGGGGCAGCGCCGGGACAGGAGCAAAAGCTCCCACCCCCGTGGCCTCAGACGCTGTGGCCGAGGGTGGAGCCTCACTCCCCTTCTTGGGGACGCTGCAGACGATGGATGAAGAAAATTAACAAACACTTGCTACAATTAAAATAATTATACAAGGTAGAGATTAAAAATTACCTTGGGAGGCTTCCGCACCAGCTTGCGCGGAACCTTTTTCCCGGGTGTTCTGGGCTGGCCATAGTCGGCGTAGAAGCTCCGGAAAGCCTCCCGGAACTTGTCACGGACGCGGGCGTTTCCCGGGTCGAGGCTCTCCTCGATCGGGAAGAACCCCCGGACCTAGAGGCCTCCACCGGCCCAGGTGCTGGAGTCGCACGCCCGGAGCTAACACCCCGGGAGGACCCTGCTGCGGGGACAGCCGCGCTCCGAGAGGACCCTATAGCAGGAACGGTCTCGTTCCGAGAAGACCCCATTAGGGGACAACCGTCGCGGTTGCGGAAGACCTTCCCCTCCGGGGAGAAGGAGCTGAGGCGGAAGTAGCGGGCCTGACGGATCTTCCGTCGGCATGCTGCAGCTTCCTCTTCCGGCTCTCGGGTTCGTCCGCCAGCTCCTTGCCTTTGCCGACGACCTCAACCCTCGGCTTTGGGGGAGGAACAGAGCCATCTTCGGGCATTCCGGGGATCGCCACCCGGGTGGTTGATCTTCACTCGATGACACCGAGGTCGTCAAGTACAGGCATCTTTCGCCGGAGCTCCCTGCTGAACTCCACTTCCATGTTCAGAGGGAGGAAGGCCGACGGGGGAGTCAAGTCATCACCGTCGACGTCGATGTCGTGCTAGAATTTCTTGAGGTGGAACTCCAAGGTTTTCCCCGCCATGTTGGACTTCAACCCCGTCTCAACCCGGTCGTCGTCCATCACGCTGTTGAGGGCCCAAGCAAGCTTCTCCCTCCTCTTCAGCAGCGCCCACCTGTTGACCAGGAAATTGCAAAATACCGCCTGAGGAGTCAATCCTCCCTCCACGCATTGGCGGATCCTGGTCAAAGCGGGATTGAAAGCTGTAACATCCTGTCTTTCGTAAATTAATAAGTCGTGTTTATAAAATAATCAAGTGACTAAATAAGAATAATATTTAAATAAAATAATAAGAATATAAAACAAGATCAATAAAATAGATGACTAGCGGATCGTCCACTTGCGACAGCAGCCCGCACTTCTCTTAATATCCTCATAGTCTGTGCCCCACGAACCACGGCCGTGTCATCCCGTCAGCCGCATCGCGCCATCCACTAGTCGATGCACCGCCCGACCATTCGGCGTGCACGCGTACTGCAAATCCAGTGTCGACAACCAGAAGTACCACACGCTCACACAAAGCAACGACCAGCGCTCTCGGTCACAGTCCGACTTATGTACTTCCTTCATCTACTCGAGCACTTACAACCTTCAGCTGCAGTATAAAAACCTAACCGTCTTTATCCTTCCTTCCTCACTCGACCAGTCAAAAGATGTCTCGTCTTTCGTTGTTTTCCGTACACACAAGCTTCCGTCCACTTGAACAAGGCCGCAGAGAGGTGTCACCTCGCTTTTAACCTTGTCCCAGTGAGCGTTGGCCGACCTCCCCTCTCTTCCCTTCCTGGCCGGCTATAAACCAGTGCCCGTGAGCCTCGTCTTACGGCGTCCATCCGAGCTCAAACATCCGCACACGAGGTGCCGTGTCAACCACCGCCGAGAGGCCTTTTCCGCCCTAGCTGTGCTCAAGGTAAGCCTCAACACCGTCGTCTCCACCTCCCCGACATGTTCCTGAGCAGTTTTCTTCTCTTCTCGCGCTAGCAGCGAGCGCCACCGGCCACGAGCCATCGTTCCTGGTAGCTACCCAAGTCTGTACGCCTCTGCCCAAACTAATACTTACTGTGGGCGAGCCAGACGCTGCGCACGCGATTCCCCCACCTTGGAGCCACCCTCTTGCGCTTTTCTGCTCCCTGGACGAAGCTTCCCGAGCTGCCATAGCTGTTTGACGGGAGGAAGAAGAAGCCCCGTGCTTGCTCTCTTCTGATTGGTTGGCCTTGGCTGTAGACATACGGTAGTTTATACTGCTGGGCCCAAGTACATCACGCTCCTGCACCAGCACCCATTCGGCCCATGTTTATCTAACCCCTCATTAGCAATTGTGGCCCAGATTCAATCCCAGGCAGCAGCAACGCTGCTTGCTGTCCAGCCGTAAAATCTAAGTACCCACAGTTGCAAAAGGACTAATCATGCAGTCATTAGTCAATACTCATTAGCCCAATTAAGTTAATCTTGATCTACATGCTAAACACAGACAAGTGGCCTGTACTCGACCATTTCAGACTTGCTCTTATGCCACCGTGAGCATTAAGCCCAAGCAACTTATCCCTGTTTTAGAAGATTAATCCAATCACTATATTGTAAAATATGAAACTCTCACATATGAACTGCGGTTAAAACAACTCTTCTTCTAAAAATTATAAACACTCAAAAACTATAAACACTCATGATCTATTTAATACAACTATTTTTGGGAATGAGGTATTAATATATCCGTGCTTTGTTTGTACGATTGTTTGCACGCGTGTGCGGTTCAGAGCAAGTTCCGGAGGAGAACCCGGAGCCGCCGCAAGACCAGGAGTAAGACGCCGCGGACGGTAACGAAGGCAAGTTGCATTGCCCCTTTCTTTGTAATGTTGCACCTATGTGAGGATTATCCGTTGTTATCAAATATACTATATTATTGCATTTGTGAGTACTAGTGACTCGAGTGACAGAGAGAAGCCATGCTGATTTTTATGATTGCATATTAATATGATGCCATGATGTTGATGATGGTGTTGATGGTACATTGGGTGAGGGCAGACTGGATATTGAGACTAGGGCAGACGGGTTGGTATTGGGTAAGGCTACCGTGGTGGTAGACTTACAGTTATGGCTTGGTGTATGGTGGCTGCCCTGGTGAACCTTAAGGACCGAGTTGTTTTGACATCTCACTTAACTTCTTTAGTATACCCACATGATCCTGTATGGGCAGGGCGTAGCCTAATCCTAGTGGCTAGCCTTGACGGTCGTCCACAGTGGATGGTTCTTGGGTGTGGACTGATATGAGTCATGACCCTGGGTTTGAGGGCGACTGTATAGGGTGATGCTCCGACTAGGTGTCGGTTATGACGAACTATCTTTGGATAGTTCTGTGCGTGTGTGTTGTGTACAACCTCTGCAGAGTGTAAAATCCGTTCGAACTGGCCGTGTCCTCGGTAAGAGACGGGTTATGGTGTGGTCCTGACAACTAGCAAGCTACCTACTGTGAGTTTGAGATGATGGATGTCTCTGGGTGAGACGTTTGGTTGCATTGGGTTGCATTATTATTTGTGCATCACATTAATATCTTGCTGAGTACCTTCGTACTCAAACGTTGCTAATATCTTCAGAGGATCCTGACTTTCTGCCGGAGGACTTCGAGTAGGGTCGCGTCCGCACTCAAGTGGCGAAGGTGGAACCATGTGCGAGGAGGAGCTAATCGCCTCCGTAATGTTGACTATTATCGCGTTCCTGTTAGCTGTTATCGTTATTATCCATAAGACTATTCCGCTGTAATAAAGCTCTGTATGATTTGGTTCCACTTGGATTGTAATATATTGTACCGAACCTAGTTTCTGGTATTATATTACAGGTTTAGTTCCGATCATCGGGTCGGGACGCTTCAAGTGGTATCAGAGCTTTACTTGGCTGTAGGATGCGGACCCTAGTACGTAAGTGACCGTAGGAGACCGTATACTGACTTTACTATAGGAACCATTGGACTTTAGAGCCTTGGTGATAGTTTTTGCTCTTAACTAATCCTTGTGCCATGTTCTGAGCCAGATGGCCGACGATCGCATCACTACCTTCTGCATCAATGAAGATGGCTTCCCCAAGGTGCTCTATGGTGCAACCTTCCGACTTGGTATTATGGATCGCCCGGAGTACGTGGGTCATGAGTTTATGGAGCATGGAACTGAAAGTTGTGAGGTCACGGTGCACATTGGTGCCAGTGACAAATTCCTGGAGATGAAGCCATGGAACGTCACCGCTACTGGATGCCGCATGAAAGACACTTGTCAGCTTGTTGCCCGCAAAGCTCTGAAGTACCTGTGCCACATGTTTGACTGGCATCTGGGTTCCACACCCATGAAGTATTTCCCACCACTGGATCGTACTCGTCCTGCCTGGACAGCAAGGATCCGCAACCTGGAAGGCCTTGGGTCTACTGAAGATGATCCCACCATTGTTGCTATGTCCGGCTACTTGTTGAGCTTGGACGACTTGTGCGACCTGCAGAACCAGTGTGTGAAGACCCTCATCAAGCGCGCGGAGGCATTGGAAACTCGTTGGCGGAAAGCTAAACTAGCATTAGCAAAGGCTGACGCCCGTACTGCTAGCGCCGAAAGCCGTGTTGCCCTAGTCGAGGAGAATCTCAGGGAGCAGGAAGACCGCCACAACCAGCTACTTAGGGGTGTCTACCTCGTGGAGCGAGCCAAGCGCAAAGACCGCCAAGCCATCACAACTGCTGAACCGCTTATCCTGGAAGGAGTTCCAATGTATCACCTGTCTAGCCCTCGTAGGAGGATTCGTGAGCCTGTGCCACTCACCCCTCCAACATCGCCTCGTGGAGGTGAAGAGGAAGATCCTGAAGATCACACCGCAGGACCCAGTAGTCAGGCAGAGGTCCCGGCTGATCCTTAAGGGGACAGACCTAGGGACGACATGTCCTATTGTATCATGTACCTGTTTCCTTAATGAATGAATGCTTGGTGTGTTGCTTGCAATACTTGATGTTTGTGTGATTTGTATGGTATATATAATAATAATATATATATTGATATGTGTATATATAGAAGCACATCGATAAATAATGAATATTATCCTTAAGTAAAGCAATGTTATTAAAATCAACTGTTGGCTAATACTCACCCTCCTTGTCACAGATGTCTCGCCGTACGAACCGAGGTAGGATAGGGCAGGAAGTGAACCAAAATCTCCCTGATCAAAATGCCCCAATCCTTCCGGGCGGAGAACAACCAGAAGAGTCGGCGAACAGTACACCCGCAGCACCACTACCACCACCGCCACCACCTCCACAAGCGCCCGTTTATGACTCGACTGCTATCTTGGACCGTCAGACTCGACTTCTTGAGATGCTGACGAACACACTTGGTGCTCAAGGCAATCTGGGCATGAACCACCATCAGCCAGCACCTCAGGGCAACCACCAGATCGCAGACTTCAGTAGGATGAACCCACCTAAATTTGCTGGATCTGATGATCCCATTGAAGCAGATGATTGGTTGAGAGAGATCGAGATGAAGCTTGAGGTTGTACATGCAAATGAGATGGATAAGGTTCTGCTAGCAGTGCAACAATTGAGAGGACCTGCTTTAGCTTGGTGGCAGAGCTATAGAGATATGAATGCAGATGCCAAGACCATGATATGGGAGGAGTTTGTAAGGCTGTTCAGAGATCATCACATTCCTAGCAGTGTGGTGAAGATGAACCAGGAGGAATTCAGGAATCTGCACCAGGGAGGTATGACCATGATGGAATACCTACATAGTTTCACAAGCTTGTCACGCTACGACCCTAGTACCGTGGACACTGATGAGAAGAAGCGGGATGCCTTCCTGCATGGCATTAATCCAGAGATTAAGACCTTGGTTGGAGCATCTGTCTACCCAAATTTCAACACCATGGTGAATAGAGCTATCATCACAGAGAAAAATAAGAAGGATGAGATGCAGGAGAGGAAGAGGAAGTTTGAGAGTCACAAATTGTCCCAACAAGCAAAGTCTTAGAAGACTTATCAACCGGCTTATTCTGGACAGCGGACCCAACAGTTTGCTTACTCTATGCCGAGGCAGCAACAGCCAACTTACTCAGGTCAGATGACCCAGAGTGGAGTTTCCAACAGGGCACCATCCACCACATTCAGACAGCCAATGCACTCTGCCAAACCTCAAGGTTCCTTCAAACCCCAACAATCTGGAGTGAGTCGAATGGGTGACCAGAGGATTTGTTACAATTGTCGTGAGCCTGGTCACATTTCTCCTTATTGTCCCTACAAAAATAAACCAGCAGCCTCAACGTTCTCCAACTCAGTTAATGGACCAAGGCATCCAGCTGGAGGAAGTCGTGGACCACCCTCTAGGACGCCACCGACCTTCGGAAAAGCCACAGTGAACCACGTCTACACCGAGGAGGCAGATGCAGCACCAGGAGTGTTACTCGGTGAGTTTTTGGTTCAGTCAGTCTTAGCTTCAGTGCTATTTGATTCTGGTGCATCACACTCGTTCATATCATCACACTTCATTGAGTCGAATGATATATCAGCGGTGGCCCTTAAGAGGCCTTTAATAACCAAATCACCGGGAGGTTATATACCCTGCCATCTAGGAGTTAACCATATCCCTTTGAATCTAAGTGTGGTAGTATTCTTAGTCAACCTAGTAGTGCTTGACTCCCATGGAATTGATGTGATCCTTGGCATGGATTGGTTGGTCAAGTGCAAAGGAACCATAACTTGTGCAGAAAGGTTGTTGACGGTGACCAACCATGAAGGAAAGACTATCACATGTCATGTCCAACCTAGTATATCAGAACCAATGATAAATCACATGAAGGTTACAACACTTCAAGGAATACCAGTAATCAGAGAGTATGCTGATGTGTTTCCAGAAGAATTACCAGGCATGCCACCAGAAAGAGAAATTGAGTTCTCCATTGAACTAGTTCCCGGAACTGCCCCAATTGCTAAGAGACCTTATAGGATGGCTTCCCCAGAACTAGCAGAGTTAAAGAAGCAGTTAGATGAGCTGCAAGAAAAGGGATATATTAGACGTAGTGCATCACCATGGGCTGCACCGGTCCTCTTTGTAGAAAAGAAGGATAAAAGCAAGAGGCTATGTACGGACTATCGAGATCTTAATGCGATGACCATCAAAAACAAGTATCCTCTACCTCGGATAGATGATTTGTTTGACCAGTTGAAGGGAGCTAAGTTCTTCTCAAAGATTGACTTGAGATCTGGATACAATCAAGTGAGGATCAGGCCTGAGGATATACCCAAGACTGCATTTGTGACTCGCTATGGACAGTTTGAGCACACAGTGATGTCCTTTGGACTAACCAATGCTCCAGCTTACTTTATGACCTTGATGAACCGAGTGTTCATGCAAGAACTAGACAGGTTTGTTGTTGTCTTCATTGATGACATTCTGGTCTATTCACGCAGTGAAGAAGAACATGCGCAACACCTGCGTGTTGTCTTGGAACGACTCCGAAGTCACCATTTGTATGCCAAGTTTAGCAAATGTGAGTTTTGGTTAAGGAAGGTTAGTTTCCTTGGACATGTTCTCACAGCTGAAGGAGTTGCAGTGGATCCAAAGAAAGTTGAAGATGTGTCATCTTGGGAGCAACCGACATCAGTTAAGCAGATTCGTAGTTTTCTCGGTTTAGCCGGATACTACCGCAGATTCATTGAAGGATTCTCTAAGCTTGCTCGACCAATGACAGAATTGCTCAAGAAGGACAAGAAGTTCATTTGGACTGAAGCTTGCGAACAGAGTTTTTGTGAGTTAAAGCAAAGACTAACCACTGCACCTGTGTTGATCCTACCAGATATTCATAAGAACTTTGTCATCTATTGTGATGCTTCAAAACGGGGACTCAGATGTGTGCTAATGCAAGAAGGACGAGTAGTAGCATATGCATCTCGTCAGCTAAAGCCACACGAGCAGAACTACCCAACACATGACTTGGAGTTAGGTGCAGTAGTACATGCCTTGAAGATTTGGAGACACTATCTAATTGGAAACAAGTGCGAGATTTACACAGATCACAAGAGTCTCAAGTATATTTTTACCCAGTCAGATCTCAATCTGAGGCAACGAAGATGGTTGGAGTTAATCAAGGACTATGATTTGGAAATCCATTATCATCCGGGTAAAGCCAATGTGGTAGCGGATGCCCTCAGCAGGAAAGCCTATTGCCACCACTTGGTAACACAAATACCACAGCTATGTGATGAGATGTGTAAGTTGAACCTAAGAGTCATACCCCACACTTGCAGTTACAACCTTAGTGTTCAGCCTATGCTCGAAGAGAAGATCAAGAAAGCGCAACATGAGGATGAAAAGTTGATGGAGATCAAGGGACAGACCGGTGAAAACAAAGCTCCAGATTTTAGAGTTGATAGGAATGGAATATTGTGGTTCAAGAAACGGTTGTGTGTGCCTTCACAAGGTCACTACCGAAACACCATCATGGATGAAGCTCATAACTCCGCATACTCTATACATCCTGGAGCTACCAAGATGTACTTGGATCTCAAAGAGAAGTATTGGTGGGTTGGCATGAAAGGTGATGTAGCTCGATTTGTGGCCTGTTGTGATGTATGTAAGAGAATCAAAACTGAACATCAGAAGCCGAGTGGCCTACTTCAGCCGTTACCAATTCCAGTGTGGAAATGGGATGAGATAGGAATGGACTTCATCACTGGCTTACCAAGAACCAAGAATAGTAATGATTCCGTATGGGTAGTGGTTGACCGCCTTACAAAGATCTCACACTTTATTCCTGTGCGCACTACCTATGGTGGAGACAAACTGGCCAAGTTATACATAGATCGTATCGTGAAGCTCCATGGTATACCTTCAAGGATAGTTTCAGACCGAGGTACCCAGTTTACCTCGAGATTTTGGAAAAGTCTTTAGAAAGCACTTGGCACTAAATTGGACTTTAGCACAGCATACCACCCTCAAACAGATGGTCAGACCGAAAGGATCAATCAAATCTTAGAAGACATGTTAAGAGCCGCTGTGCTTACTTACGGTAAAGATTGGGAGGATAGTCTACCATATGCTGAGTTCTCTTACAACAACAGTTTTCAGACCAGCATTAAGATGTCTCCATTTGAAGCTCTCTACGGAAGGAAGTGTAGGACTCCGCTCATGTGGTCTGAAGTGGGAGACCGTATGGTGGAGCGCCCGGACTTCATCGTGGCAGCCGAAGACAAAGTAGCAGAGATCCGAGCCAATATGAAAGCAGCTCAGTCACGCCAGAAAAGCTATGCAGACAAGAGACGACGTGAACTCACTTTTGATATTGGGGATCACGTGTATCTTAAAGTATCACCGATCCGCGGCACGCGCAGGTTTCAAGTGCGCGGGAAGTTGGCACCGCGGTACATTGGACCGTTTCCGGTTTTGGGAAGGATTGGAGCAGTAGCGTATAAGATTCAACTACCTGAAGAGATGTCAGGTGTACACAATATCTTCCACGTATCTCAACTAAGGAAATGTCTGCGGTTACCTGAAAAACAAGTGGTCCAAGACACTTTAGACCTGCAGGATGACCTGCGCTACCAGGAGGTGCCAATGAGGATCTTGGATATCGTTACTCGAGGAACACGAACAAGTTCTGTCACCCTCTGTCGTGTTCAGTGGAGCAGGCATTCGGAAGCTGAAGCTACTTGGGAGAGAGAAGATGCCTTGCGATCAGAGTTTCCTCATCTCTTTGAAGATTAGCCGAATCTCGAGGACGAGATTCAATTTAAGTGGGGTAGATCTGTAACATCCTGTCTTTCGTAAATTAATAAGTCGTGTTTATAAAATAATCAAGTGACTAAATAAGAATAATATTTAAATAAAATAATAAGAATATAAAACAAGATCAATAAAATAGATGACTAGCGGATCGTCCACTTGCGACAGCAGCCCGCACTTCTCTTAATATCCTCATAGTCTGTGCCCCGCGAACCACGGCCGTGTCATCCCGTCAGCCGCATCGCGCCATCCACTAGTCGATGCACCGCCCGACCATTCGGCGTGCACGCGTACTGCAAATCCAGTGTCGACAACCAGAAGTACCACACGCTCACACAAAGCAACGACCAGCGCTCTCGGTCACAGTCCGACTTATTTACTTCCTTCATCTACTCGAGCACTTACAACCTTCAGCTGCAGTATAAAAACCTAACCGTGTTTATCCTTCCTTCCTCACTCGACCAGTCAAAAGATGTCTCGTCTTTCGTTGTTTTCCGTACACGCAAGCTTCCGTCCACTTGAACAAGGCCGCAGAGAGGTGTCACCTCGCTTTTAACCTTGTCCCAGTGAGCGTTGGCCGACCTCCCCTCTCTTCCCTTCCTGGCCGGCTATAAACCAGTGCCCGTGAGCCTCGTCTTACGGCGTCCATCCGAGCTCAAACATCCGCACACGAGGTGCCGTGTCAACCACCGCCGAGAGGCCTTTTCCGCCCTAGCTGTGCTCAAGGTAAGCCTCAACACCGTCGTCTCCACCTCCCCGACATGTTTCTGAGCAGTTTTCTTCTCTTCTCGTGCTAGCAGCGAGCGCCACCGGCCACGAGCCATCGTTCCTGGTAGCTACCCAAGTCTGTACGCCTCTGCCCAAACTAATACTTACTGCGGGCGAGCCAGACGCTGCGCACGCGATTCCCCCACCTTGGGGCCACCCTCTTGCGCTTTTCTGCTCCCTGGACGAAGCTTCCCGAGCTGCCATAGCTGTTTGACGGGAGGAAGAAGAAGCCCCGTGCTTGCTCTCTTCTGATTGGTTGGCCTTGGCTGTAGACATACGGTAGTTTATACTGCTGGGCCCAAGTACATCACGCTCCTGCACCAGCACCCATTCGGCCCATGTTTATCTAACCCCTCATTAGCAATTGTGGCCCAGATTCAATCCCAGGCGGCAGCAACGCTGCTTGCTGTCCAGCCGTAAAATCTAAGTACCCACAGTAGCAAAAGGACTAATCATGCAGTCATTAGTCAATACTCATTAGCCCAATTAAGTTAATCTTGATCTACATGCTAAACACAGACAAGTGGCCTGTACTCGACCATTTCAGACTTGCTCTTATGCCACCGTGAGCATTAAGCCCAAGCAACTTATCCCTGTTTTAGAAGATTAATCCAATCACTATATTGTAAAATATGAAACTCTCACATATGAACTGCGGTTAAAACAACTCTTCTTCTAAAAATTATAAACACTCAAAAACTATAAACACTCATGATCTATTTAATACAACTATTTTTGGGAATGAGGTATTAATATATCCGTGCTTTGTTTGTACGATTGTTTGCACGCGTGTGCGGTTCAGAGCAAGTTCCGGAGGAGAACTCGGAGCCGCCGCAAGACCAGGAGTTCGACGCCGCGGACGGTAACGAAGGCAAGTTGCATTGCCCCTTTCTTTGTCATGTTGCACCTATGTGAGGATTATCCGTTGTTATCAAATATACTATATTATTGCATTTGCGAGTACTAGTGACTCGAGTGACAGAGAGAAGCCATGCTGATTTTTATGATTGCATATTAATATGATGCCGTGATGTTGATGATGGTGTTGATGGTACATTGGGTGAGGGCAGACTGGATATTGAGACTAGGGCAGACGGGTTGGTGTTGGGTAAGGCTACCGTGGTGGTAGACTTACAGTTATGGCTTGGTGTATGGTGGCTGCCCTGGTGAACCTTAAGGACCGAGTTGTTTTGACATCTCACTTAACTTCTTTAGTATACCCACATGATCCTGTATGGGCAGGGCGTAGCCTAATCCTAGTGGCTAGCCTTGACGGTCGTCCACGGTGGATGGTTCTTGGGTGTGGACTGATATGAGTCATGACCCTGGGTTTGAGGGCGACTGTATAGGGCGATGCTCCGACTAGGTGTCGGTTATGACGAACTATCTTTGGATAGGTCTGTGCGTGTGTGTTGTGTACAACCTCTGCAGAGTGTAAAATCCGTTCGAACTGGTCGTGTCCTCGGTAACAGACGGGTTATGGTGTGGTCCTGACAACTAGCAAGCTACCTACTGTGAGTTTGAGATGATGGATGTCTCTGGGTGAGACGTTTGGTTGCATTGGGTTGCATTATTATTTGTGCATCACATTAATATCTTGCTGAGTACCTTCGTACTCAAACGTTGCTAATATCTTCAGAGGATCCTGACTTTCTGCCGGAGGACTTCGAGTAGGGTCGCGTCCGCACTCAAGTGGCGAAGGTGGAACCATGTGCGAGGAGGAGCTAATCGCCTCCGTAATGTTTACTATTATTGCGTTCCTGTTAGCTGTTATCGTTATTATCCATAAGACTATTCCGCTGCAATAAAGCTCTGTATGATTTGGTTCCACTTGGATTGTAATATATTGTACTGAACCTAGTTTCTGGAATTATATTACAGGTTTAGTTCCGATCATCGGGTCGGGACGCTTCAAAAGCTTCCGCCAGCACCGGAGCTTCACTCCAGATCGTCGTGTCAATGCCAGGCAGACTATCAGGCAGCTCCAGTCTCTCGTGCTCCTCCACCCTGACGACTATCCAATCTTTCTTCCAGTCATCCCACTTCCCAGAAGGAAACGACCGGAGGTACTTGAATGGGCACTTCTCGCGCTTCACGAAATAGTAGAAGCCGAGGTACTCATTGCTCCGGCCGGTGGTGTGGACGGTGAAGAAGGTCCGGAAGAGTTCAATGCAGGGGGGGATGCCCACCCACATCTCACAGAAGTGGACAAAGATAGACACGAGGAGAATGGAGTGAGGGCCAAGGTGGTATAACTGCAGACCATAGAAGTCAAGCAGCATCAAGAAAAAGGAAGAAAAAGGCGGGATCAACACCACCATGGCGTACGAGGAAAAGTACACCATTTCGCCGGCGTGCTCCTTCTCGAAGGGGAGCTCTCTGCCGGCACAGACTAAGCGGTTGAAGAAGTCCGAGGACCACCCCATGAGGGCCCGGACCTTCTTCAAATCGCCTTCGGTCTTCAAGCGGCTCTCGCGGAGACCCAACTCCATCGCGGCACAGCTAGGCAAGAGAGGAAAAGTGAAGCACAAGTTGGGAGTTTGATCGCAAAAACAGATGAGAGGCGTAAAGAACTCCCGATGGTGCGCACTTCCCTTCTTAAGTAAGCCCTCGCAACGCTCGGATGGAAACCACAAGGAAGTCGAAGGTACCACCCAAAAATTCCACCCAGCCGATGACAAGCGGGCCCGGGACCACCCCGACGATCAAGTCGAGGTTCTTACCCAGGTGAACGGTTGTCATCAAGAGGCGGGAAGCCCAAAGGCAGCGGCCTGACAAGGCACGCGGAACCAATACGGTTTTTGTATCGGGAACTGGCGACCTTCAATTGCGTGAGATCCGCACGCCAAAGATCTCATCCACCGCATGCGGGATACGCCATGCGGCGAGGATTTAATTCTATGTCTTTGCCAACGGCACCCTCAAAGACCCTTGAAGACTCAGTTCAAAGGTCGCGAGGTTGGACCCACCTCCGGCGGAATGACTTCCCCGGAGGTAAGTCCAGGGGGCCACTGTCGGCACCCTAGAAACCGTACACCCCTTGAGGTTGTAAAGATCTCAAAGGAAAATCATCTACTTGGTTTGAAGACCTTCGAAGGCCCACATGTCAGACATAACTGGACCCGCTTCTCCAACATGGTTAATCCCTAGGTCACCACGTGTACTACCAAACTGGATCTACCGCCCACAAGGAGGAAGATCCGGACCATGTACCGAAATGGCACCTCCGGACTTAGCCCCTGACCGAGAGAAGCTCCGGACCTGACACGTGTCAGGTAGCCCCGGAGCTACCTGTTTCCACAGTATGCTCCGGAGCTGCCACGTGTCCGATCGTCGAATCTTCAGCTTCTAACCTCCGGAAGACCCTGCAACGGCTCCGGATCTTCAAAGGAGAATCAAGGACATCAAGACCCGATTAAGTGTCATTAATACCATATTAATGGCACTTAAACGAACGATCTTAATACCAATAACGGTGCTGTCAAAGCCCGTTACAGGATCATTAAAAGCAATTAAACGTGTATCAATACTAGTAACTGCCGGGGCCACATGTCGGGCCAGGCTAACCTGTAACGGCCTGCCCTTGTACTATAAAAGGACAGGCCGACGGTACGTAGAGACAGAGAACACACACATGCCTCATACGCTCATCACAAGCTCATATTGCTAATACAACACCAACACATCCGTGGAGTAGGGTATTACGCTCAGGCGGCCCGAACCACGTAAATTCTTGTGTCTCCTGTGTCAATTCTTACTCACCTTCTTGAATCTCCACGCGCCCACACCGAACATCAAACTCCCCTATCACTTTAGTAGTGTAGGGAGATCTGACGGTTCTCATCGCCGACAGTGGCCAGGAGGGGACGTTCCTGGCTTGAGAATTGACTGACGAGGATGTCGGTCTTTTAAGGGGGTGGATTGTGACACATCCTGGCTCAAGGCTTAATAGGATTGATGGAATAACTCAAACCATCAAGTTATATCTTTTTTTTTTTGGAAACTCACCTACAAAGAACTCTGAGGTTAAGCATGCTTGGCCTGTATCAATTTACAGATGGGTGACCGAACGGGAAGTCTTCCCTGGTGCGCACGAGTGAGGACAAAATGCGCAGAAAAGACGAGTGTTGGTCTGTTGTGCCATTCTGTGATCCTAGAGAGCTGCCAGAAGAAATGACTGCCAGGCCTGCAGTGGTTGGGGTGTTACAAGAAGGTCTCGCTGTAGAGAGTGCTTTCGAGGACTTGTAGAACCAGAATTTTGAAGCTTTCGATCAAAACCAAGCTCAATAGAAAGGCAAGTGTACTTGATCATTTTCATCAAGGTTTTCAAATGTTTTGTTTGCAAAATTGCATGCTTGTGTCAATTGATGGGAAAACCCAATTGTAGAACTTTACTAGTTTTGTATGACCACCCTTGTCACATGAACACTATGTCGAGGGTCGGGAAGGGTATTTTACATATTTTGCTTTGCTATACTCAATTGGGTTTGGGAAACAATCATATTACTTAATTATGAACTAATGGACACATGAATGGTGGAATTGATATTATTGACCCTTTAGCAACTTGGTGCCTAGGGATCTAAGCAAGACAGTTAAGTGGAATGATTTGGACAACTATTTTGGTGGTTTTGCTTGCTTTAGATCTAAATATCGGTTCGCAGAGTGACCATCCAGGATTTACAGTGCCACCGCAGGGCCAAGTATGGGTGCGACTTAGGTGACTAATTAGTGTCTTGCCAGTACTATTTGGACATTAAGAATGCTCGGGGAAGGGGTAGTCAGATGGGTCTGTAGAGATTGATGGGACTACCTTGGGATCCGAATGGCTCAAGATGGGGACCTTGGTTGGATGTGCTCAGTTGGAAACATCACGACTGGTGAAACCTCAGTGGGGTCTCAATATGCTAGTAATAAATTTGTAAAGGCTATTTTGTGATCTCTTGAACACACATCTAAGGAAGTGTGAGACATCATAATTTAGATTCCATAGTCATCGAAAGGTGATGAATCACAAACTTGTGGGTAAATTGATACAACCCTTGTAGAGTGTGTTTAAAAACTAGCATGATAGTTGTGCTCCCGGTTATGAGCAACTTGGACCCTCACAAGATTAGAGTTATGGACTTAAACATGGAAACTGGTAATGGTTTATCAATTGGTTTTGGTATATAGAATTGATGAAAATGAAGCATAGGAGCAGTTATGAGTTGATTATGGATTATTATTGCTAGTATTGGTTACTTAAGTTGAAATTATTGTGAACTGGGTTATTTTGGGAATGACCTCACTTATTGATCATATAATTGCAGTTTCAACTATTTTGAATGTACTTCTATGCAATTAGCCATAGTTATTATCATTCCTTGTTTAAGATAATGTCATACTTTCCAACACTTGCAGGGTACTACATGTGCTCACCCTTGCTATTCCCCCAACAAATTCAGGCGCATGTGTCAATGTGGAGTACTAGGAGGTCTTTGAGGAGTTCTACGCATGCGTGTTACCGTCAAGCTTGCTTGTGCAGTTTGGAGTCTTAGAGTTTAGAGTTTTCCGCTGCAGTTGTTTAGAGCTTGTATTAGAGACCATTTGATTTGTAATAAGGTACTAATAATAGTGTTATTATTCGAGAAATGGTTATATCTGTTTATCCTTTGTTAATCACTTGTGTATTTGTGTTAAACATCCTGGGCACACATATGCATCACGCTTGGTTCATTTTCGGAACCGGGTGTCACAAGTAAGAAGACCAATTGGGATTGAAGTTGCCTTAGGGCTGGTTATATAAGCAAGGGAGGACAGGTCTCGCAGTGAGATGACTTGTAGCTGTTCCTCTTATGTTTTTTTGAATAAAATTCATCATTTTAGAGGAGCTTTTATGTCTTGTTCGTTCGACTTGTTTTCATCAAGTTTTTCTCGTCGAGTTTCTATGCTGCCGATGTTGCTTGGGTGTTTTGATCATAACTCGAGATTTACTTATCCAATTGCCTTTAATGTTTTGGTGTTGTCTTCACAACCCAATTATATATCGTCTGTGAAAATTTCATAGTCATTAGATTTGTGGTTTATTAGATACACGAGTTTCTTTGCAGCGTCGCAGATTTGCTTTTTAACTCAGGTAGAATAGTTTGACCGTTGCTCAGTCCTTTGATCATAACATGAGTTCTACTCATTGTTCTCACATGACTCATGTTGTGGTGTCTTCATGACTTGATTCTCAAAAATCTATACTACTTTTTTCATGGTTGAACACATCTAGATCAGTCACACACATGGTTTGTTTATCAGATATGTTTTATACCTAGTGGTTTTTGTAGATTCCACGGAGAAAGTTTTAATTCACCATTCACCCCCCTCTAGTAGCTTTTCACGTGCTCCTTGAACCTACATGTAGAGCTGAGTGAAACCAGATCACCTTATTTTGTAAGTACCAATGAAACTGGTTATCCTATTTTGAAGGATCATCATGGTCGGGGCTCGGTGCCCGCATTTCATTAGAACCTGCTCGTGACACTCACAGAGATCCCTGACCTTTCAGGGGCCCGAGAGGCTCAATGCTGACCCTTGGGGGGTTACCATGGAGCATCGAGCTAGGTCGGATATGGACTTAGTTCCCCCAAGTTTGCCTCTCCGAGGACCATCATGTGTGTCATCCATCAATCACTCTGAGTTGTTGTGGGCAGCCTCGGGACCGAGCGGGCCGGCTTTCAAACCCGGAACTTGGTTGGCCCCTGAAAGTTGACCTGTGATTTACCCATCTTATCTCGGCCTACCACGCTGGTGTCGTGGGAAACGAAAAGGCTTCGCCTATCTCGGGTCCTGCACGGAGGGGATTGTGCGGTTCAAATTGGAGTCATGGGTGGATGCACGTCTTCTGATGGCTTCACAGTGCACCATTTCCACAGCGGCTTTATAAGCCATGGTGGGACACTTCAATCTGGTGCATACCCCTTCATTCTACCTTCCGCCCCTCCTATTCGCTTCCATGTGCTTGAGGAGGTTAAGTAAGTGGAATTCGAGTGAATGGAAAAAGAGGAAGTTACTATATATTTGTCTCCCTCCTTTGTTGTAATGTCATTGTGGGTGGAGTCTCGTGCAAACTCGGTTTGCATCTCCGTCATCGTCGGTAGGGGCCTGCTGTTGGTGCAAGGCTGAATGTGGCCTAGAGGTGGGGGTGGGGGGGGTTGAATAGGCGTTGAAACTTTTCCTGCAGCACTTAACGAAATTGTTAAATACCAGGAAGGTCGGACTAGTCCAGTGTAGGGTGCGGACTAGTCCGTTGTGCTCATTACAACTACGAAAATATTAAATGTTTTTTGTGTTTTTGTTAGAACGATAAAGTAGAGGAATATAAGATTAACTTTGGAGTGATTAACAAGTGAACATAACGGTTAAGTTTCTTGAGGATCACACAATTTTGATGATTACGAGTATGATCTAGTCTTGACTTAGATAGTGACAATAATGAAAGGTATGAATCAAAAGCACACGTGACAATAGATTATTACTGAGGTTTGATCCCACAAAAGATATCTACGTCCTTGTTGAGCAGCTCACACAGAGCCAAGTCACAATCAACTCTTTACCTCGTCAAGTTACCACAAAGGCCGACTTGAGTTCAACTATTACCAATGGTAATCTCCGAGTCTATAGGCAACCTCACAAGCTGAGGGCTCCCAAAACATTACGACGAGAAAACTGATCGAATACACTCAAAAGTTGTACAAAAATAGCAAGAGTGTAAGAGAGATCAAACCCCAAGAGCTCAACAATACGTAGACGTCGCTCTCCCTTTCCCAAATCTTAATTCCCAAAAGGTTGAACCTATTGGAGCTTTAGATGTGTGGAGAGAAGTGCTTTTGTTCTCTTGGTGTGTGTGACGGTGCTATGGTTCTTCGTTATCACTTTAGGGGTCGTGGATCACTTATTTATAGTCATTAGAAAATGTTACTATTAGAGATCCCGACGACCAAACTAGTCCGCTATGGGGACCTCACTGGTCTAGTGTGCTGAGTGAAATGTGCACGAAGTAATATAGCCACCGTGAAACCCTAATTGTTGTGAGTGTACCAGACTAGTCCGTAAACGACCAGACTAGTTTATGGATAAAACGACCAGACCGGTATCGGGTCCAATATAGATGAAAAGGCATTGAAGGTTTATCTCCAAAAGCTGCACCACAGAGCTAGATGCACTGATGATCTGACACCTCCAGCGGAGTTCCTGCCTCGAAACATGTTGCGAGAGATCAGGACGGAGCTGCAGAATAAGATGCCATCACTTGATGATTTGGACCTCATGGACAAGCGTCGAAGCACTCCTCTAGTAGGAGTTGTGATCCCCGGAGCTCCTTGCTCCCTTGAATGCTCAAGACCCATGCCAGACAATGCCAAAGGAAAAGGTGCCGCAACTTCACCTCCCGAGAAATCAACCTTCAGCCGAGGCAAAGAGAAAGCTCCCATTGAAGTTCCGAATCGCAAGTGGAAGCTGACAAGGAGTGAGTGGAGCAGTGTGAGGGAAGATCCGAATGGAGTGACCCCTCAGCCTTGGCTTAGGTCCGTAGTGGCTGTACCCCTAGCTTCGGCTGGTTCTTCGGCTCCAGTGCCCGCAGAGGGTGCTGGCTTTGGCAAGTCAACTCCGCCCCCGGTGCAAGCAGAGGGCTCTGGTTCTGGAGAAATTCTTCCAACGATGGAGGTTTTAGACATGGCAGCACCGGCGGCTGCCTCATTGCCTGGTTTAGGGCTAGAAGCATCCGCCACACGAACGACAGCGGGCTCCAGCTCCACATGCCCAAGGAAGAAGATCCACGCTGATTGGAGCAGTAATGCCCTTAGTTAAGGGTCAGCACTTTAGCTTTTGTCTTATTTTGTTTCTAGCTTTGTCTTGAATTCCTTACATTCTGCTTCCAGAACGTCGAGAGCAAGTATACCACCTCCTGTGCCTAATGCAGCTCGGGAAACTACATCGGCTAAAGCTTCTTGTGAGACCTGTGTGTGCTGAATACTTTGGCTTGTCATGAATACACCTGGCCTTGATGATAAAAGTTTTGAATATCACCAAAACACCTTTTTATCAAGGTCCGACTCTAGCTCCGAGCTACAGCAAAGTCCGACTAGCTTTGGTCAGCTCCGGTGAAGTTTTGTCTTTAGCCCCGACATGTCTTTGATAGCTCCGACATGTTTTTGATAGCTCCATCGTGTTTCTGCTAAGCTCCGAAGTTATTTTTCTAGCTCCGGCTTTTGGGATTACTAGTTCCGACTAGTTCTGGTTAGCTCCGGCGCTAGGTCCTGCTAGTTTTGTAAGCTCCGGCGGGAGCTTGGTTGTACTAGTTTTCGTAAGCTCCGACGCTATGTTCTACTAGCTTTTGTTAGCTCCGGCTCAAGGTCCGGGAAGCTCTGGCAAGGTCCGGAACTTGACCGTAGTGCTTCTGCTTTTCATTTGCAATGTTTCGTACTTGCTTTACATTGTTGGAAAGATTGCTTAGTATTCATTTGCTAATTTTTTGGTGCGTTGTGGTTGATATGGATGATATCGTGTTACTGTGGTTTTGCAACATGCTTATGTGAGGTTCACACGTAAGGTGTTGTGTTCGGAACTAACTTGAGTCAAGTCAAGGACTTGGGCTCGTATGGATTGGTTGTTTATTCATGTGCAGGTGTTGCTTGAGTTCAAGACATGGTTGGTGACGGGATCCATTGGACTAGTCTCAAGGAGGAGATGAGGTTCCAACAACCAAATTCAGGAGGAATTGTGGTTGAGCTGATCAGGAGGTTGCGCAGCATGATTGAATCAAAAATAATGCATATGAAGGTATCGTGGACGTAATTGGAAGATGTTTGCACATGTGCAAGGAGTGCATGGACGTGGCTGCATGGTTCCGAGGCGTGATGAAGAGATGTGGATGTAAAGAATTGGTCGGAAAGGTCCAACCGACTAGGTTATGGACTCAGGCTGCGGCTGAGTCGGGTTTGAGTCAAATATGGAAAGATTTGAGTTGGGTATGATAGGATTTCGTGTGGGTCACGAATTTGAGTTGTTTTAGGAATGTGGTATATGTTCCTAAGGTGTTTGGAAGTCTTAAGATTTCTTCTATCTTCGTATAGAAGAATCCTAAGCAGTTATGGAAAGTTACGATTCCTAAACAGAGTAGGATTAGGTTCCTGATTTGAGTTGAGTTGGCTTTCGAGCTGGTTATATAAGCAAGGTAGCCCAGAGCTCGTGGTGCACGACTTTGGGGCTGTTCCTATTGTGTTATATTGAATAAAATTCGTAGTTTGAAGGAAATTTTGTGCCTTGTTCGTCCGACTTGTTCCACACAAGTCTTACTCGTCGAGTTTCTGGACAGCACTACCTTTCGTCGGTGGTTTTATCATAAATCAAGTTATACAGATCTAATTGACGTGATTCTTTTTAGGTTGTCTTTACAACTTGATTTTCTATCATATGTAAAAATTTCATGGTCATTGGATTTGTGGTCTATGATCTACACGAGTTTCTTTGCAGCGTTCCAGAACTGTCTTTTTTTTCTCGGGTAGGGCAGATTAACCATTGTTTGATCTTTCGATCATAACTTGAGTTTTTCTCGTCGGATTTGAGTGATTATTTTTGTGTTGTCTTCGTGACTTGATTCTCTCTGATATCTATCACTTTTGTCACAGAGAAACACGTTTAGATTAGTCTCACACACGATTTCTTTAACAGATCATTTTTTTGCCGAAAGAGTTTGGGGTTTAATTGTTTCCGCTGCGTAAGATTTTTAAATCTACCATTCACCTCCCCTCTGGTAGATTTTCACGTGCTCTTCGATCCGACACTTCTAACCCAGATCCTGCCTCTCCCTCAGTGGTGATGGCGGATGACACGACAGCTTCGGCGCTGGCTGTCATGGAGACAAGTCCAGTGCTGATGCAAGAAGATCCCGTGGTAGCGGCGGAGCCCATGGACGAAGTACGTGAGGAAGCTCTGATTGCTTCGGAGTCAGCAGCAGAAGCTCCGGCATCATTGCCAGAAGTGGTTGAAGCTCCGGCAGAAGCTTCAGTGCTAGCCCTGTAGGTGACAGCTCCAGAGGTGACCATGCCTGAGCCAGCGCAAATAGAGGATCCGGCCGCAGGTCGTTTGCCTTATGAGCCGATGATTGAAGATCCGGCTGTGAGACCTTCCTTACCCGCATCGGAGATTGATGAACTGCAAGAGACTTGCCCCGTAGACGCCAAGCTGTTAGAGTCCATGCCCGTGCCATGGGCTCCAACGTCCATCCCAGAAGACTTGGAGGAACCAGAAGACGACCCTCAAGCAAGCCCGGAGCCAATCCTCCTAGAGCTGTTAATTGACAAGGCTTGCTCCAGTCTTCGATAGGTGCAGCTTTCCTTTGACTACGAGCGAAGGTCTCTTGAAGAGGAGCGCATCCAACTAGTATGTTGGCGCCAAAAGCTCTTCATTGAGATGAAGCTGATGCAGTCCTGGCTCGCCGACCAGAAAGAGTGGGTGGCTTTAGAGAAGGCCCGATAACTGTGCCTGAATAAAGTGTTGGATGAGCGAGAGGCCGCTATTAAGGCCCTAGATAAGAAGACTCAAGAGATCTATGAGCATGCGTAGAGGGCCCTTGAAATGGCCGACAATTGCTCGAAGAGTCTCGAGGAATTGAGAGAAACTCTTCTCATGCGTCGGGAGGAGATTGATAATAAGGAGGTCAACTGTGACACCCAGTTCTGAATAAGAACCAAGTGAGCGCATATGTGTGCCCAGGACTTTTAACACACATACACGAGTGCAATCACAAACGATATACAGAAAATTACCATAGAACAAGATTAATTTAGCATTTTTATTACACAATTCATAATATCCTCGAATACAAGCTCTAAAAATTAATAATGACAAGTTTGAACTAATGCAGGGGAAATAAACTAATTAAGCAAACTAAGCAACTAAGAAAATAGGGATATATGGCGCAGCTCCAATCAACACCACAGGCAAAGCTGATGGCAGACACGGCCTAGAACTCCGCATTATCACCGTTATACTCCCAATCCCAACCTGCAACTGTTGGTGGGGGAATTGCAAGGGTGAGTACATGTCGTACTCAGCAAGTGTGGAAAGTATGGCATGTAGCTGATTCAAATGACTTATATAATAAAGGCTAAGTACTGAAAAGTACGTTAAAACATTTGAAAAGCAATATATTAAATGTATGTGAAGTAAACCCATCATAAACCATGTAATTACCATAATACTAGTCCATATTCAATATCCATCATCCATATTCCAAATTGTTACCATCAGCATCATCCATGTCAAATTATCATAATTCAATTCAAAACATAACCAGTACCAAACCATCCCAATACCAAAATCCCTCTAATAATGTGAGGGTCCAGGTTGCTCATAACTGGGAGCACGGCTATCTCAATAGTTTTTAGACACTCTGGAGAAGTTGTACCGCTTTACCCACATGTTTGTGATTTCATCACCTTGCAGTGACTAAAGAATCTCAATTATTCTGTCTCACAATTCCTTAGGTGTGTGGCCAAGAAATCATAAAATAGCCTTTACAAAGGGACTACTAGCATGTACGGACCCACTGAGGTTTCACCAGTGGCGATGTCTCCAACTGAGCACACTTCAACCAAGGGCCCCTTCTTTTGTCATTCGGATCCCATGGAGTCCCGCCAACCATATCCAAAACAAATCTGACTCCCCTTACCCGGTGAGCCAAATGATCCGCTCAATACTAGCAATACCCTAATTAATCATCTACGCCGCACCTATACTTGGCCTCGTGGTTGCAGTGCAAATCTTGGATGGTCGCTCCATGAACCGGTCCTTAGATCTAACGAGAGCCAAGCCACCATGGCATCCAACCCATCGACATGCCACGCTTGTTTAGATCACCCATTACCATGTCATATTAACCAGTTCATATTAACCATAATCTCTTTAATGCATAATTAAATGGTATAGTTGTTTTTCGATCCCAATTAATTAAGGAAAGAAAAAAAGGTAAAAAGCCCTTCCCGACTCTCTACGATGTATTCCAGGTGACAAGGGTGGTTAAAAAAGCTAGTGAACTTCCTACCATAGGATTCCCATCAAATTGACACAAGAATGCAGTTCTGCAAACAAAACATTTATTGTCAAAACAGGATCAATATGTTCAAGGACCATTGGCTTCCTCTTGGGCTTCATTGGGATCAAAGACTTCAAAACTCTGGTACTAGAGGTCCTCCACAGCACTCTCTAGCGCAAAACCTTCTATTCCGTGCAACGACCATACAAAACAGTAATTAAAATCAAATAATGCTCATATAGTACTCAATATGACATGACATGCATGATTAATGCAATTATGAAGTGAAACTTGTTAATGAGTTGCTATTAATGTTTGCTAACTGGTTCTAATAGTTTTTAACAAGTTGGGACAGGTTTGGAATTGATTCGAGACAATTTGGAGTTAATCCAACACAATTCAGATTCAGAGGCCGGACAAGTCTGGTTTCAAGGGTTGGACCAGTCTGCCCTGGACAGACGACAAATTAGTGGTTTCTTGATCTACAAGAATTTAGAGAATCGGGGTTGAATTGACGTGTAAAAAGAGAAAGTAGAAGGTATACACTTGTTTAGAACTCCAAATATCAAGATTTGAAGATGGAACTTGGATCTTGACGATCTAGGGTTGATGATGAAGAGTTGATGGTGAATTGGCAATGAAGAATGAAAACTCGATGAAGATCTTGATTACTTGATCCTCTTTCATTTCCTCCACTTCCTCTTCTTGCTCGGGATCTCTTTCTACCTCCTTGATGGCGGATCTATACGAACTAGGGTTTGTGGTCTTTCAATTGAGGCAAAAGGATGTAAAGTCAAGAGGTGGGGTTGTTTATATAGTGGTGGAGGGCTAGGGTTTAAAGGATTTCGAGTTTGGTGTGGGTGGAGGTCGTGTAGGGGTCCCACATGGGCTCTATAGGAGTTAAGAACAACTTCCTTGGGCCCAATTAAGGTAAATACCCAAACACAAGTCATGGGGGAAAAGATTGAATTCGAGTCGGGTACACTGGACAAGTCTGCTAGGGGACCGAACTAGTCCGATGTTGGACAGAGACGAAAACGGATAAGTCCATTAGGGTGTCCGAACAAGTCCGATCTTGTCTAGAGAGGGAAACAGACAAGTACGGCATGGATCGGTCGAGTCTGGGATTTGGTAACTTATTCAAAAACTGGACCAAATATCAGACTAGTCCGCACTCAATCACAGACAATTCTGGAACGGAAATGAGACTCAGTTGTACTAGTCCACAGCAAAAACGAACAAGTCCAGAGTGCAATAGAGAGGGAAACTAGACTAGTCCGGGATACAAAGCGGACAAGTCTGTAGTTCTACAGACATTTAAGTGCTGTTTTGCTTCTAATTCATTTTAAACTTGTCTGTTTTTATGTTGCTTAATGGTAAACATGTATTAGAATGTATGCAATGCATGACGGATGAAAATGAGGGTGTTACAAACCTACCCCCCATAAAATGAATCTCACCCTCAAGATTCAACGCGAAAGAGAAGAGATAGGGAAATTCCTTCTTCAGATCATCCTCCAGCCCCCAAGTTGCCTCTAATTCTGTATGATGCTTCCATTGAACTTTAAACCATCTAATAACCTTGTTTCTTGTGACCCTCTCATTGGTTTCATAGATCTTGACCAGTTGTTCGACATAAGTCAAATCTGCCTCTAGTTCCAATACATTGGCACGTGTTCTTCCGGTACCCTCAAGCACTTTTTAAGCTGGGAAACATAAAACACGTCTTGGACATCCGATAGATGTGCTGGCATCTCCAACATATATGCCACATCTCCTCTTTTGTCAAAAATCTTGAATGGCCCAATGTATCTAGGTGCTAGCTTGCCTCCTATATTCAACCTCTTGTGACCTCTCATTGGTGACACCTTGACGTAACCAAAATCTCCCACTTCAAAGGCTAGTTTCCTTCTCCTATTATCCGCGTAGCCTTTTTGCCTTGATTGAGCAGCCCTCTAGGTTTCACGAATAATCTGAACTTGCTTCTCAGCTTCTTGTAGCATGTCAGGTCCAAACACATGATTGTCTCTTGTCTCATTCCAGAACAAACACTACAGGAATCACGATAATAGACAATGGATAGAAACCATCATCTATAAGGACAATATCGTTGTCTATACGCTGTCGATGACGGTAAAGCCTTACTGACGACGGTTTCTGGCCGTCGATGACAATTTGTCATCTATAACGTTATGGACGGCGGTAACCATCGTCTCTTAGTTTATTAACGTCGACCATGTTTAGCTGTCGTAAATAAGGGCCTCCATCCACGTGGCAGCGGGGAAATCTTATTGTCGATGGTCCCATGAACCGTTGTCAATAGTACACTTATCGACGATGGTATAAAGGCTACCGTCAATGACAATGGACACTTATCGATGACGGTTATTGAGCCACCTTCGTCCATAACTTGCCAGTATTGACGATGGATGCCCTGAAACATCATCCATAAGCCATGCATTTAAAAAAAAAACAGAAAATACTGCCCTGGCTCGATGGCCAGATCACACAGGCACTTCAAAACAGACATATATATATATAAGCAAACATTCCAGAACACTATACACGCACCACTACACACATTGCGAGTTCGGACAAAGCAAAATACAACCGCAAAAAATAAAGACCTTGGTGTAGTCCTGGGCTTTAGGCTCTGGCACTGGCATTGCCTCCTCGCCTTCGAAATTCTTGTAAAACAGATAACACTTTAGTTGCTAGCATGTAGTTACACTTTAGTAGTCTCCTAAAAATGCATACTCTATTATTGGAGATATCAAATGTTCATCATCTTTATTTACATTGTCACTCTAGTTTTACCTCTCCAAAATGCATTTAACTGAACAATTGAACGTGACCTTTCATGCAACACCATGCATGTTCTGCAAAATACAAAAGTGAAGAGCAATGTTGGATGTTGGTTCATGGCTGACGTAACCACAACTCACAAAGCGACATTCAAACACCCTAACCTCAAATATAAACCACCCCAAACCCTCTCTGAATAAAAACACCCCCACAATCATAACCCATACTAATTTCCAGCTCCATGCAACCAAACACAATAGCACCATACTATAAACATACCATTAATTTCATTCTCCAACACTACAACGCACCAACACCACAAGAACAACCCCACAACACATATTATGAGATGAAGTGTGAGAATTTATGCACAGAAGCTGACCTGACTCTTGGACGCTACCCTGTCCACTACCACCGGAGTTCGGAAAGTCCTCGTGCAGTCGTCCAAGTGCCAGAATATGAGGCGACGGAGTTTGAGCCTCAGTTTCCGATCCCTGTGATGTGCATGTGTGCTTATACATCTTCCAAGTAAAGAAATGCATATTTTACTAAATTTTGTACCTAGACTACTGTCGTCGGCACCAGCGGCTGTTGTATCACTAGCGGAGCCCATTGCGGAAGGTCAGGCTGTTGTTTTGGAAACATAGCCTGCAAACACAAAGCAAATCATTATACATGTCATTTATATATTAAAAAAGGTAAGTACAACATCTAGAATGTACCTGCACAGCAGCTTGCATCTGTAGCATGAACGAGTTTTGATACTTGTCCCTAGCCCTCTGCACGTCGTCCCTAACCCCCTGCGCCCCGTCCCTCGCCCTGAGCGTTTCTTGAGTCCTCTTGAGCTCCTCTCGAAGACTCTAGGGCTCCAAATCCCAGCTCGCATGACTGCTGCTGGACCCGGCCTGATGCGATGAAGAAGCCCGCGCATGCCTCGAGTCGACCACTCGATCGAAGATGGCTAACCTGCACAACGAAGCAAGACTATAAAATTTTTGTATCTTGAAGTTGGTAACAGTAAATAAAAAGTAACAAATCTCACCGTCTGTGAGGTTTCCAACCACCGCTTGCATACGTTGCTTTGGGAATGATTGGCACGCTGTGCCAATTGAACTCTTCGCCTCAAATCCTCCGCGCCTCCTGTCGTACTTTGCCTAAAATACAAAAAATAACTTCATTATAACTATTAAAAAGAATTCAATTAAGTTGAAAAAATAACTCACCAAAGCCCGTGTCGCTGTCTGTGAAGACAGCTGGTTAGGCTGCGATGGGTCACTTCCCAAGTGACCCCTCTTCCACACCTCGATAGGTGCTTACTGCTTACCACTCTCATACTCCTATCGATACATGTTAGCACAATGAGGTTTATAAAATTACATAATAGAATGCGAGTAGCACTTACCATCCATTTAGTGAGGCGTACGTAGCCATCCCCACATAAGCGATATTTTTCATCCATCTCTCTACTCTCTCGATGGGTTTTAGAAAGTGCCTGGAAGCCCTCGCTCACCCAAAGAGCACACAGGGCACGATACGCGTCCGAATGGCTGACAAGCCACGCTACGCTTACCTGCAAAAATTTATTATTGAATGAAAATATTGATCGTATTCAGTTTATGAAGTGAAATAAATAAAAAAATTTACCTCTGCGTATTGCACCCTCGTCAAGTACGTGTCGGATGAGTCCTTCCCCAGTTCACGCGTTTTTGGATGCAACTTGAAGTACTCGTTTGTAGCTTGAGTGCGAGCCAACGATACTGACCGTGTCACGATCTTCCTAGCGTAGTTATGGAAGACGAGACGAGCTTGATCCGTCTGCTAGACCTCGTTCTCCAAATGATACCATGCCTGAAAAAAATATACAAGTAAATGTATATAACTTATATTAGATTTTTATTACACAAGTATTGTTCATTCTTACCATGATGTCGTGCCAAACAACCTCCTGGTTGTTGCCGTGAAGAACGTCCTGGGCCCTATAGCAGTCATCCCAAGACGTAGCAGCACGTCTGTTCACTACACCGGGGTAGTGCAAACGGACTAGACGGAACATGACACCGTTCACCTGAGAGTGGCGTCCTCGGCCTGTGAACGAAGCATCCTCCCAAGTCCTGATACATGATTTTCAATTAGTATATATATAAGTCTAAAAGTATCTAAATCGAATTGTTAGAGATTTACTTACCTATTGCCAAATGGACGAATAATGATCTGATCGTCTGGGTTTGCAGCAGGAGGAGGACCTCCTCGCCGCTGTGGAAACGGCTCAGAGGTGGGTTCTTCCGACTGCACTGGCTCCAAAGAAGGAGGCTCAGAAGAAGAAGGCACCGAAAGAGGCACAATAGTCTCTGTGTCTTCGGACATGGAGTCACCCTGACAATTTTAAAGATTCATATTATAGAATAAAGAGTTACTTATATCATTTATGTAATTAAATGTTCTTTACCTGTCGTGACTGCTGTCGTGATGACTCCGGTAGATGGATCACAACTTGAGCCCGTCTACCCCCGCTAAGCTTAGTGCTGTGGAAGACCTCTCCTCTCGTGACTGTCGGTGGCAGAAAGCTCCACGCTCCTGCCCCTCCTCGTCTGTTGCTGCTCGACGACATCATGTTTAAAGGAAAATTAGCTAATGAATTTAATGTAAAGTATATAAAAGAAAAGAAGACATGAAAGAAACGTTACTTGTACTTAATTTTAAAATCCATCAGCATCACAATGTACTCTACTACGTAAACCGGACCATCGATCTTCTGCCGTGGAAGTTGCCCGTTTTTGTTTTTGTTTTCACATCTCACTAGTCTCTATGTCTTCTACATCTCCAAATAAGTCATCGAGTCCTATATCGGGCTCGACGACAAAAGACTGGCAAATCTTGTTCTTGGTAAAAAACATCAACCTCATCATCAAGGTATACAGCATCGTCTGGTGCATATAACCGCTAACAAGGATTCACCTTATGTACAACCCACCAAGCCTTATGCTTTTCCCATGGAATATGTAGATAATACACTTGCTCGACATGGTGTGCAAGGACGAAGGTGTCGCAGCCTCGTAGCCGGTCCTTGTGTTTGACTTCTACCATGCCAAATTGGTTTTGTCGAGTTCCATTGTTAGGATCAAACCAATCGCAGTCAAAGAAGACTACATTAAGGACCTTATTCCCCACAAAACTGAATTCAAGGATGTTTTAATGATCCCATAATAATTAGTTTTACGTCCTTGGTCGTCAACTGCCCTATTCACAACTCCGGTGTTACATGTTGCTCTGAAAGGACGTTGAGCTTCAAATTTGGTTGAACGGAATCGAAACCCATTGACGTCATATCGATCGTAGCTTTTAATTTTAATAGATCCATAGGATAGTTGTCGTAATTCTTCATGGACACTGACTTCTTTTTTGCACTATGCATGAAACCAGGATAGGAAGTTAAGCCCTCCATGTACTCCATCATATCCCATCGCTTGTATTTGTTGTTGGGACGGGAGTCATGACATCCAAATATCTCATTGGGTGGTGTCGTGCGATGCGACATCCAACAGTATACAAGAAAAGAATGAGAATAAAATACAATTCCAAGTCTTTGTTTATAAACACAATGTAAGTTTTACAATACTAAGCAAAAAGGAAAGTTACCTATACATCATAGCTACGCTCTTGGCACTAGCTATGCTCAAGCAAAGTCATCCATGTCCTGAACGCTACATACTAGCAACCCTCACTCACCAAACTTACAGCGGCGTGCAGGGCTCCCAATCGGCTGTAAACCCTGGAGGGGGTGCAACCTCGTCGTCGAACCCGTCATTAGTCGTGTGAACTGCAAAAACTAGCATAAGGATCAGCAAGACTAACCCGTCTCACTATATATATGCAGGGTGAATACTAAGCATAGGTAAGGTAAAGTAGTAAAAGACTCGCCTACAAGTGGATCCTTAGCTTTCAAGATATTATCAGCAGCTTACAAGTTTAGTGAAAGTAACTTTAGTGATCATATTAAACAACAATCAAAGTTCCAAAACAATTATTATTCAATACATCGTATTCTCCTTACTTCTTCAGTGTTTACTATGTCAAGACACAGTGAACAAGTAGTACTCTAATATCGCGTAACGGTGATTGCAACTAGGACACAACAGGACATCACGACACATACGCACTTTTGGAAGTGCCATCGAGTACTTACAGCAGTACCTACATAACACTTCAGTACTAGTCATATATTTCCACCTTTCACCCAACACTCAATTGCCGAACCGGTCGCTCCATCACAGGCAGGAGGTCCCTGCGCGGGGCATACTCTGACTTGCCCACCAGCTGATTTACACCTTGCTTCCCTCAACCTACGCGTATAAAACAGAATGGTATGCCTCGACAAACTAGTATCAAGCTACATCAGTTTGCTGGAGCCCATTTCTCCAGTATGTCACCGGTACAATTCAAGCTTGTCCAGCAAGGCCGCATACGGCGCGGGCCTTAATCGACACGATTAGAGCTATGCAACAAAGACCCCGTCCTGTCTCTTCCTACTCATATCTGACCGTTCTCTAGTTCATATTAACAGCCATTCTTTATATTTACCCAACCCAGTGTAGATGACTGTCATCTTTCTATTTCGCGAGTAGATTCCAACTACTCGACTTCTACCAGTTTCCTGACAATATTAGCATGGCAGTTGCTACACGAGTCTGTGAGCTATTCGAACAACTCCTTGGTATATTTGGTCATGAAGTGGATGTCAGACACCTTAAACGTAATGCACAAACATCTGAAGACGTAAGGTTAATGAAAACTCCAAAGACACTGTAAGGAACATAAATGCAAACCGAGGCTAGCCTGAATCAGAGTCTGGGTCTATGTTTGTCTCCTGCATGTGTACTTCCAAGGCCCCCAGCTCCTCCTCGGCTTTAGTTACTACACAATATGCATATACTATATATGAATGACATTGAAAATAAATTATATGTTTAAGGTCACAAGGTAATATCCTGTGATGAATATAAGATAATGATTTTAATTGGCTTTGGGACTTTTATGGTAGATACTAGGGACTATAGTGGAGACTCTTGCAAAGAACAGGAGATGATAAAGGAATTTTGTTGTCTCTAAAATTCCTACAAGTAAAAGCTTTCTCTGAAATTTGGTTGAAATTCTGAAGGTCTATCATGGCTACCAGTAGTTTTATCATGTAGAGGGGTTCTCAATGGTTATAGGAAAATTTGTCTCATAATTTTCTAACCTTCCTACCATGAGAAATTGATTTTACAAGTCTGGGAGAAATCCTGAAATGGTTACTGTATTTTTCCCAAATTTTCAATTACATAGAGATTTGGAACACTGATCAACCCAGTAAATTAAGTCCAATGAACTTGGAATTTTTACTGGTTATCAAGTGTATTATTAGTAGTGTTCTGACCAAAACTGGGCATTTTCTAGTTAACAAAACAGGGGTAATTAATTTCCCAATAAGGTAGCTCAAAGGAATTAATTATGAAAATTCTGGGAGTTCATGTCCAATACATTTCTCCACTGCAAAGTAGAATTTTAGATGAGTCTACCAGAATTTATTTGGAAATTTTTGATCATATCTACTAGGAGTAATGAATTTTCGAAATTTGATTGAATCCTGGAATTATTTTTCAATTCGAAAATTTGAATAAAGCAGTCGGCCCACTACATTTGAATGGACCAATCAGGGCTGTGCCGCACCGAGAGCCACGGAGTTAACCCACGTAGCCGTATTAAATCCGAGCCACAGCCGATCCCAGCAAGAGAAAACCAACGCCTACCGGTGGGACCCGCGCGTCGTGGTCTACCTCTCGACGCGCCCCTCGGCCGCAGTGGTGCTGCGCTGGCATGTTCGCCGGTTCCCCTTTCCCAGTCCTTCTCCACCCCGAAACTTGCCGCCTAACCGTTATTTGAGGCACTGAGCACGACGGAGGGGACGCCAAACGCCGGTGATGTCCGAAACACTGTGCGCCACGGTGGCGGCGGAGCTAGGGTTCCGGCGATGGCCGGAATCACTTAGGAATGGTGTGAGAACCTCGGGGGAAAGGCTAGAAACGTTCCTGGGAGCATGAGGATGACGATTTTGAGGTGCAAACGGAGTGGAATAGTCAGAAACGTGGTCTTTAATGGTGAACCGCGGCGCTTTTCAACGGCGCTGGGGAAAACTCGAAATACTCAGACCGTGGCCGATTATTCTCATCGGCACTTGATCTAAATGATGCGCCGCGATGCATAGGAGCTATCTCACAACTGGATTAAACTATAACCATGCATAGAAACAGAATCACACCAATGAACTAGCTCAATGTGAAATCCTGAGGTGATACAAAAATGCAGATTACTTTCACGATAAAGGAGGAAAACGTTTCTGGTTTTCACCGTGAGAACTGTGGTGTCCCGGCGATCCTTTCTTTTGTTGAAGTCGAGGCTTGCAACCGCCTAGTTTATCGGCTTCATTGTGGGCAGAGGTGATGTCCACGGCGGCTCAACGATGGCGACTGCGAAACTTCAAAATACGGGCAAAGTAATGAGCAACACGATGAGCCAAAGGGTGTCAATGGTAGAGAATAGTCTTGGCGTCATCTTTGCTGTTAGCATCGAAGGAAAATGAGGCATGAATGACGCGCTCACCGGGGAGGAAAGGAGCCGGCTGTGCTCTGCTTCGCGGGTGGGAAGAAAAGTGATCGGCACGGCTGTCCTCGTCGATGGCGTGAAGAAGGGACCAGGGGGATAAGGAGCACGCCAGGGTTCTATGAAGTAGGCAAGCAGCTCGCTGGCGATTGCATGGCGTGTGGTGTTGAGTGGAGCGGCGATGGGATTTCGGCGTGCAGAGCACTCACAGTAATGGGTCACTGGCTAGTGGGTCCCACATCACCTTCCAAGTCAATCCTCTCTGGAACTTTAATTCTTCCACCTAAACATGTCCAAAAATGCTAGATTTTTGTTAAGAGGCCAATTCAAACATGGAGTTTCAGATTCTGAAATTGGATTTTAAATTTGGACAGGTTTCATGTGAAATTCAAATTTGAATTTGACTAGAATTCTATGTACCCATTTAATTAAAAAGAGTTAGTGCTCCAAATATTATGAAAATTTGCAGGGGTGCTATTTGGAAAAGTATTAGGCCATGGAAAAATTTATAGCCTCAGATTTGAATATTTTGACAGGGCCTAAATGTACAATAGCTATATTCAAGTTTTGAAATAATTTGAATATATTTAGTACTGCATATGTTTTTGCCCTAGCAAATTTCCATTCAATAAATTCCAAAATTTGCAGAAAGGTCACTTGAATTTTCCTAGGGTCCCTGGTGAAGTCTAACCCTATGTTAATATAATTTAAGTATGAGTTAAAGAATGATTTTTGATGAGATCAAGTTCATGTGCACAACCATAATTGATCTCAACTATGGTTGATAACAAACTGGTAACTGAACTTTATATTAAGGAAAAACAGGGATTTTACATTCCTCCCCCTTAAAAGAATCTCGTCCTGAGATTACAATAGGAATGATAGAAGAAAAAGATCTAATGAGCATATGCCGCTAACAAGTCCGGATAGCTCGTTCTAAGGTGTTCCTCGCGTTCCCACGTTGCTTCTTCAGCGGTGTGGTTTCCCCACAAGACCTTATAGAAATGCAAGGTGCGGCTTCTTTTTGTGCGAGTCTTCTCATCGATTATCTTGGTTGGATGCTCAGAGTAAGTAAGATATGGAGAGAGAGCTTCCAAATACTCTATACGGACGTCAACTGGGGCCTTGAGACATTTCCGCAATTGCAAAATGTGAAACATATTGTGGACCCCTGAAAGCGATGCTGGTAGCTCTAGCCGATAGGCCACAGGTCCGCATCGTTCAATTGCTGCGAAAGGCCCAATGAAGCGTGGAGCTAGCTTCCCTTTTACTCTGAAGTGATGAGTCCATTTCATTGGGAATACACAAAGATAAACGTGATCCCCGACATCGAAGTGAAGAGGTTGGCTTGAGCAGCCTTGACGAGACTGAGCAGCCTTGAGGTTGGCTTGAATAACTTGTACTCGCTCTATGGCTTCATCCACCAAGTCGATACAATGTATCACTCGTTCACCGGATTCACACAACTTCAAAAGTGTGCAGCACTTCCGGCCATAAAGAGCTTCATATGTTGCCATCTAGATGCTAACCTGATAACCATTGTTGTATGAAAACTCCGCCAATGGTAGAAGATCATCCCAATTCTTACCATGGTGGATGGCACAGGCGCGGAGCATATCCTCTAGCACTTGGTTTACTCGTTCCGTTTGACCATCTGTCTGAGGATGGTAAGCTGAGCTCCGAATCAACTTGGTACCCAGAGATGCGTGGAGCTGCTCCCAAAATCGAGCAATGAATAAGGTGCCACGATCTGATATGATAGTGCGGAGTACTCCGTGTAGGCACAAGATCCTGACCATATACAACACTACATATTGTCATGCCACATAATTGATATCGACTGGAATAAAGTGATCCGACTTGGTGTCTCGGTCGACTATCACCCAAATGGAGTCATGTTTCTGAAAAATGAGAGGTAATACAACAATGAAATCCATGCTTATGTCCCCCCATTTCCAAGCCGGTATGATTAAAGGTTCAAGCTGACCGGTTGTCTTCAAATTGTCAGCTTTGATTGGTCAACACGTATCACACTCGGATACGTACTTTGCTATCTCCCTCTTCATCTGAGTCCACCAGAATTGCTTCTTTCAGTTTTGGTACATTTTGTTACTTCCCAGATTATAGAATTCTTGGAAAAATGAGATTCGTCCAATATCTTCTTCTGAAGTTCCACATTGCGGGGCACCACGATGTAGTCTTTGAACCAGATGGTACCGTAATCATCACATCGGGAACACTTCATCTCCCCCTTCTTCATTCTTCGGTGAATGTGCGACATGCCTTGTCTCCCCTCCGAGCCTCTACAATATCTTCCCTTAGGGTAGGAATGAGAGCTAGATTGTAGAGCGCTCCATATGGAACCAAGTATAGACTCGACTCTTCGTCTTTCATCGAGGTGATGGAAAGATTATTAACATGGTACATGCAACTCAGCGCAACTGCAACTACATTCACTTTGCCAGGATGGTAGTGGATCTCAATATCATTGTCTTTGATCAATTCTAACCATCCTCGTTGTCGTATATTCAAGTCATTCTGTGTGAAGATGTATTTCAAGCTTTTATGATCAGTGTAGAGATGCACTAGGTTGCCCAAAAGATAGTTTCTCCACATCTTCGATGCAAGTACCACGATAGCGAGCTCAAGATCATGAGTCGGATAATGCTGCTCATGGTTCCGAAGCTGCCGTGATCCATAAGTGATCCCCCTTTTGTCTTGCATCAATACATATCCCAAACCAATCCCAGATGCATCACAATAAACATCAAATGGCTTGGTTGTGTCCGGTTGGGCTAATACCGGTACTGTTGTGAGGTGTTTTACTAATGCTTGAAAACCTTCCTCACTTTCCTTCGTCCACACATACTTCTTCCCTTTCTTCAGAAGTTCTGTCATTGGTTTAGCTATCTTGGAGAAACTTGGAATAAACCTCCGGTAATATCCTGCTAAACCCAGGAAGCTTTGAACTTCATGTACAGACTTTGGAGACTCCCATTTGAGTACTTGCTTAATCTTGCTTGGATCAACGGCAATCCCCTCGGCAGAGATGATGTGCCCTAGAAATGGCACTTGGCTTATCCAGAACTCACATTTGTTGAACTTACCATACAGCTTGTGGTCTTGCAATCGTTGAAGCACGACGCGTAAGTGTTGAGCATGTTTTCTTTGGATTTCGAATACACAAGGATTTCATCGATGAAGACCACGACAAACTTGTCCAATCCCGGCATGAACACCGAATTCATGAGATACATGAAATGAGACGGTACATTGGTCAATCCAAAGGACGTGACAAGGTATTCATACAATCCATACATCATCGAGAATGCCATCTTAGGTATATCCTCTAGTCGAATCCTGATCTAATGATACCTAGAACGAAGGTCTATCTTCGAGAATACCTTAGCACCCACCAAATGATCAAACAGAATATCGATGCGTGGTAGTGGATACTTATTCTTGATCGTGACAACATTGAGTGGACGATAGTCCACACATAGTCTAAATGTCTTATCCTTCTTCTGCACGAACAATGCATAACAGCCCCAAGGTGATGAACATGAATTAATGAAACCCTTTTCCATAAGTTCCTTCAGTTGCTCCTTCAGTTTTGCAAGTTCCTTAGGTGCCATCTTATATGGATTCCACGAGATTGCCACTATTCCCGGTACAATTTCAATCTTAAACTCGACATCTCTTTCTGGTGGCATACCTGGAAGATCCTCGAGAAATACGTCCGGATATTGACATACCACCGGAATATCCTCAAGTTTAATGGCCTCGGTGTTGAATGTAGTTGGAGTCACTCAGATAATACTCTCAAGAATGCAAGCTTGGGGAGGGTGGAGTGGAGAATTCAGATATATCCTTCGAGGAACGATGTCAGGAATAGCACTATTGTATTGCAACCATGTGATTCCTAAGATGACATCTAACTTCTGATACTCCAGTATAATGAGAGAGGTAGGGTATATGTTCCAACCCAGATTAAGAGGTACCCTACGGATCATCTCATCCGCTACTACTTTCCAACCCGGAGAACAAATCACATATGAGGTTTTTGTGGGAACGATAGGCAACTGATATTGAATGACATAAGACTTGCTAATGAAGTTGTGGGAAGCACCAGAGTCAAAGAGGATGACTACGGGTTGACCAAGGAGAGAGAACGTACCCGTGAGTATGGGTGCGCCTTCCGGAACGTTCTCGATGGCGAGGTGGTTGACGTTGCCAATTTTGGTGGCTGGCTTCTTGGGCTGGTTGCGGGGCTGGTTTGCCCCCTGGTATGATGTTTCCTCTGCCCTGCCTATCCTGTGGGCAGTCCTTGGAGAAGTGCCCCGTACAACCATGCGTGAAACACGTGTACGGGGTATGACCGACACGGAAGGAAGGACGAAATCACGGTGCACGCGGTGGAGGTTGATGTGGACGCAGAATCATCCCCTGCTGCTGCTGCGCACGAAAGACGGTGTTGTTGAACTGGCGACCATGAAATATCAGTGGTCGCGATGGCGGCTGCCACCTCTGGCCAAATGTTGATGGATACACCATTTGTTACTTCCAAGGAGCACCACCTCCGCTGCCCTGCGGAGTACTCCTCTACTTCTTGTCAGAGGAAAACTCCCTAGTAGCATCGTCCTGTGTAATCGCGGTATTGACAATGAGCTTGAAGCTACTTCGATTGAACAAGGCAAGCTTGTCCTTCACCTTAGGGTTCAAACCTCGATAGAAGCACGCACGCTTCTTGTCTTTAGTACTCACTTGGTCCTGAGCATACTGGTCCAGGTGGTTAAGGATCTTGGAGTACTCGTAAGCATTACTTCCTCCCTGCTTCAGCTCTAAGAACACTTTAAGCTTCCTCCTCATAATCGAAGGAGGTATATGATAGGCACGGAATGCCTCCTAGAACTCCTCCCAACTCACGACATAGTCTCCTAGTCGTGCAGCGAGATAATTCGCCCACCACGCACCAGCAGATCCCTGCAACTATTGTGCCGCGAACAGGGTCTTCTGCTGTTCGGTTACTTGCAGCAAACCGAACTTTCCTTCTATGGAGCGGAGCCAATTGTCTGCCTCCAACGGTTCACCGGCCGCCATGAAGACCGGCGGGTGCGTTGAAGTGAAGTCCGAGTCTGAACTCGGATAGGGCTGCCATGGACCCGCAGCTGGTCGCCCCCCTTGACGGGACGAATTTTGAACCAACGTCCACAGCAACTCGGTTTGCTCATTGCGCAAGCCGAGCACTGCAGCGAGAACCTCCACGAGACTCCTCAGAACCTCCGCGGCAAAACACGACGTGTCTTCCAACTAAGTCCCTTTCACCCGGATGGAGAAAGGAGTCCATCCAATATATGGCGGACCAGCAGGCACATCGACATAGATGGTGCATCTTGTCACACCTCCATCATCGAATTCCACCCCCCAATAGCTTGGTATTTCCCAATACCCAAACCGTTGAAGCAGCGCTATCAACAACTCCGAAAAAACCTTTTCGAAGAGCACACGTCGCGAACATCAATCCGTTCGGTAAGTGTACCGTCAAATCCGCCATCTGTGGAATGAATACCTGAATGCCAAATATACAACTTCCTTATACGATATATGTAAATAATACACAGATGATGAACTTGAACAATAAAATGGTTTCCAACTTCCAATAGTTCAAGAAAAAAAATTAAAGTTGGAGTAGTAATCACTGTCTGTTCCAGCTGACCTTCCTGTATAAATTCAAAATTTTCATACAGGAAATGTCATAACCAGATGTTGGGTTGAATACAAAAGTTGTAGTAAACTTTACAGCCTTTCCATATTGTCTTCATAAAGCTCCATGTGAGCTAGGAAGTAGAACATATACAGGTTTAAAATTGACCCAAATTTTCTGGGAATTTTGACAGAACCTCCCCTGTATATGTGGTTATTTCCACAATTTATACAGTTATATCATAACAATATATTGAGGTAATGACAAAATAAACATTGTATAACATCAAGTTAACAATCCAGAAGTAAAAGAGTTCGGCCTTGAAAAAATTGTTATACAGGTATAACGCGCAAATTCGAAACTATGCGCAAACTGTTTCAAGTTCTGCTTTGCCAGAACCAAGTTTGTGACAATAGGAATTACACACTGTCACACCAAGATTCAGGTCATGAGTGCAATATAAATTTTATAGAGGACTTCCTAAGATTTCCATAAATGTATATACGTGACCATGTCACTATCCTGGATCAGAAGCTATAACTATCCAAACTTAACAGATGAACTAACTGGTTCTCACCAGCAGCCCTGCAGTTCACTGTTTTGAACTCAAAATTTGATTTGACTCACATTTGAATAAGGAAAAACTTTGCATAAAAATCTGTAGATCTCCTTCTACACTTGCCATATATGTATTATAATAAGTCAGAAGATTTTTCTACAGTGAGGTATGTCAAAAATACCGATACTGGTACAATGGTATGGTCATGTGGAGCAGTTTAAATATACTCCAAATTTCAACAGATTATCAAGCATTTCTGCTCTGATGGTCAACAGAAAAGTTGTAGATGTCTTCAAGAGATTTCTATCCATATAGCATACCCCTATGTTAAATAACAACTAACCAAGATCATAATCCAGCGAAGTTGAGCAAACTTCTGACAGAAATTAATAATCTTGGTTCTAACCCTTTGTCTAGTCGAAACCCATTTTGCGGTGTACAAACCTACCAGCATCAGATAGTCGGACTTTCCAAAACATAATGCATCCATTCTGCCGTTGGGGATGGTCAAGTATAAAATTTTATACTGACGGTACTACGTGCCTCACCAAAGAAAATTATAACCGGTATATCCGGATATGACTATAGGTGGCCCTTGTATCGTTCACACGCAAACGTGTTCTATACGGGTCGCTACCATAGACGGTGTAGCTGCAGAAGACACACAATCCCCTTTCACTCCTTCATACCTCAATGGCGGCACGGGGAAACACGACAGGCAGTCACAATAATATATATATATATATATATATATATATATATAAGTAAATGAATACTATTTTGGTGTGAGTCGCCCTTGAGCGAAGTCATGTCTCGAGGTACATGGTTGTACTACGTCTGTAAAGCAAAGACTCTGGCACGAACCGACTTATACACGCTCGGGCATATGTGTTTCGCATGCTCCCATAGAACATGAATAGTTCTAGAGATGCATACTATCGGGTTATCCACCACCCGACGAGGGCTCCAACTAATTTTGTGTCACAGTGGGGTACCGCGTGTCATATGTTCTCCAAAACATGAAAAGCTTCAGATACCCATATTGACTTTCCGTGCAAAGCCACAGAAAAAACACATACCACTCCTCGTATGTTGATCTTAGCGAGATTGATGCGCTTTTGGTGGCGTACCTTACCTCTTACCTGACGTTGGAGCGTTGTTACAAAAAGAATAACACATAAGTTAGTGTACCACCTTTATATCTTATACTAATAATACTCCTTATATGGGCATATAGCTAATTCCTCACTCAAATAATCCTAGGTTTTTAAAATATGCTCTATTCACGCACACTGTTCCCAATGATGCTCTGATACCATGCTGTGGGGGCCAGAGTCCAATGATCTCATTGTGTGGTGTCGTGCGATGCGACACCCAATAGCATACAAGAAAAAAACGAGAATAAAATACAATACCAAGTCTTTATTTATAAACATAGCGGAAGTTTTACAATACTAAGTGAAAAGGAAAGTGACATATAAATCATAGCTACGCTCTCGGCACTCGCTATTCAAAAGTAAATTCATCCATGACCTAGAAGCTTCGCACTAGCAACTCTCACTCACCAAACTTACAGCGGCGTGCAAGGCTCCCACTCGGCTGTAAACCCTGTAGGGGGTGCAGTCTCGTAGTCAAACCCGTCATTAGTCGGGTAATCTGCAAAAACATGTTAATTGCAAACATAAGCTTAAGGCTCAACAAGACTAACCTGTATCACTATACATATGCAGGATGAATACTAAGCATAGGTAAGGTAAAGCAGTAAAAGACTCACCTACAAGTGGATCCTTAGCTTTCAAGTTATTATCATCAGCTTACAAGTTTAATGAAAGTAACTTTAGTGATCATATTAAACAACAATCAAATTTCCAAAACAATTATAATTCAAACATCGTATTCTCCTGACTTATTCAGTATTTACTATGTCAAGACACAATGAACAAGTGGTACTCTATTACCGCGTAACGGTGATTGCAATCAGGACACAACAGGACAACATGACGCATACACTTTCGAAAGTGCCAGCGAGTACTTACAACAGTACCTACATAACACTTCAGTACTAGTCGTATATGGACACCTTTCACCCAACACTCGAATGCTGAATTGGTCGATCTGTCACGGGCAGGAGGTCCCTGCGTGGGGCGTACTCTTGCGTGCCCACCAGCTGATTTACACCTTGCTTCCCTCAACCTACGCCTATAAAACGGAACATTATGCCTCGACAAACTAGTATCAAGCTACGTCAGATTGTTGGAGCCCATTTCTCCAGTATGTCGCCGATACAATTCAAGCTTGTCCAGCAGGACCACATACGGCGCGTGCCTTAATCGACATGGTCAGAGCTATGCAACCAAGACCCCATCTTGTCTCTTCCTGCTCATCTCTGATCGTTCTCCGGCTCATATTAATAGCCATTTATTATATTTACCCGACCCAGTGTAGATGAGTGTCATCTTTCTATCTCGCGAGTAGATTCTAACTACCTGACTTCTACCGGTTTCCTAACAACATTAGCATGGCAAATGCTACACGAGTCTGTGAGCTATTCTAACCACTCCTTGGGTTATTTGGTCATGCAAGTGGATGTCAGAAACCTTAAACATAATGCACAAACATCTGAAGACGTAAGATTAATGAAAACTGCAAAGACACTGTAAGGAACTTAAATGCAAACCGAGGCTTGCCTGAATGCGAGTCTGGGTCTACGTTTGTCTTCAGCAGATGTACTTCCAAGGCCTCCGGCTCCTCCTCGACTTCAGTTACTACACAATATGCATATACTATATATGAATGACTTTGAAAATAAATAATATGTTTAAGGTCACAAGCTAATATCCTGTGATCAATATAAGATAATAATTTTAATTGGATTTAGGACTTTTATGGCAGATACTAGGGACTATAATGGATACTCTTGCAAAGAACAGGAGATTATCAAGGAAGTTTGCTGTCTCTAAAATTCCTACAAGTAAAAGCCTTCTCTGAATTTTGGTTCAAATTTTGGAGGTCTATCATGGCTACCAGTGGTTTTAACATGTAGAGAGGCTCTCACTGGTTCTAGGAAATTTTTTTTTTCAAAATTGTCTAAGCTTCTTATCGGGAGAAATTGATTTTACAACTTAGGGAGAAATCCTGAAATGGTTACTGTATTTTTCCCAATTTTTCAATTACATAGAGATTTGGAACACTGATCAACCCAGTAAGTGAAGTCCAATGAACATGAAATTTTTACTGGTTATCAAGTGTATCATTAGTAGTGCTCTAACAAAAATTGGTAATTTTCCAGTTAACAGGACAAAGGTAATTAATTTCCCAAGATGGTATCTCAAATGAACTAATTATGAAAATTCTTGGAGTTTCACGTCCAATAAATTTCTCCACTGCAAAGTAGAGATTAAGATGAGTCTACCCAAATTTATTTGGAAATTTTTGAGCATATCTACTAGGAGTAATGAATTTTAGAAATGTGATTGAATCCTGGAATTATTTTTTAATTGGAAAATATGAATAAAGCAGCCGGCCCCACTTCATTTGAATGGACCAATCAGGGTTGTGCCGCACCGAGGGCCACGGAGTTAACCCGCGTAGCCGTATTAGATCCGAGCCACAGCCGATCCCCACGAGAGACAACCAATGCCGACCGGTGGGACCCACGCGTCGTCGTCTACCTCCCGATGCGCCGCTCGGCCGCCGTGGTGCTGCGCTGGCATGTTTGCCGATACCCCTTTTCCGGTCCTTCTTCACCCCTAAACTCGCTGCCTAACCGTTATTTGAGGCGCTGAGCACGACGGAGGGGTTGCCGAACGCCAGTGATGTCTGAAACACCGTACGCCACGGCGGCGGCGGAGCTAGGGTTTCGGCAATGGCCGGAATCGCTCGGGAATGGTGCGAGAAGTTCGGGGAAAGGCAAGAAACATTGCTGGGAGCATGAGGATGACGATTTTGAGGTGCAAACGGAGTGGAATAGTCGGCAACATGGTCTTCGATGGTGAACCACGGCGCTTTTCAACGGCGGTAGGGAAAACTAGAAATACTCAGACCGTGGCCGATTATTCTCATCGGCACTTGATCTAGATGATGCGCCACATACGTCGCATAGAAGCTATCTCACAACTGGATTAAACTATAACCATGCATAGAAATAGAATTACACTATGGTGTCCCGGCGATCCTTTCTTCTGTGGATCTCGAGGCTTGCAACCGCCTAGTTCGTCGGCTTCATGGTGGACGGAGGTGATGTCCACGGTGGCTCAACAATGGCGATGATGGAACTTCAAAATACGGGCAAAGTAATGAGCAACACGATGAGCCAAAGGGTGTGGATGGTAGATAATAGTATTAGCGTCATCTTTGCTGTTGGCATCGAAGGGAAAAGAAGCAAAAACGAGGTGCTCACCGGGGAGGAAAGAAGGCGGCGGTGCTCTGCTTTGAGGGAGGGAAGAAAAGTGATCGGCATGGCTATCCTCGTCGATGGCGTGAAGAAGGGACCAGGGGGGATAAGGAGCACGCCGGGGTGCTATCCAGCTGGCAAGCAGCTCGCTGGCGATTGCATGCCATGCGGTGTCGAGCAGAGCGGTAACGGGATTTCGGCGTGCAGAGCACTCACGATAATGGGTCACTAGCCAGTGGGTTCGTTATCCCCTTCCAAGTCAATCCTCTCTCAAACTTTAATTCTTCCACCTAAAATGTCCAAAAACATTAGATTTTTTGGAGAGGCCAATTCAAACATGGAGATTTAGATTCTGAAATTGCGTTTTGAATTTGGACAGGTTTCAAGTGAAATTTAAATTCAAATTCTAATTTGACTAGAATTCAATGTACCTATTGAATTAAGAATTAGTGCTCAAAATATTATGAAAATCTGCAGGGGGGGGGGGGGCTATTTGGAATATTATGAGGCCATGGAAAAATGTTTAGCCTCAGATTTAAATATTTTGACAGGGCCTAAATGTACAGTAGCTATATTCAAGTTTGGAAACAATTTGAATATATTTAGTACTGCATATTGTTTTGCCCTAGCAAATTTCCATTTAATAAATTCCAAATTTTGCAGAAAGGTCAATTGAATTATCCTAAGGTCATTGGTGAAGTCCAACCCCTTTGTTAATAAAATTTAAGTATGAGTGAAAAACAGATTTTTTATGAGATCAAGTTCATGTGCACAACCATAATTGATCTCCACTATGGTTGATAACAAACTATTAACTGAACTTTATATTAAGAAAAAATGGGATTTTACATTTGTCTGCTCGTAGGTTGCTGCTTAGATTTCCAATTTTGTTGATCGAACTAACTAAATAAGGAAAAACATAATGATTAGATAAATATATAACACAACATGCTAATTATTATAGATGTTGAACAAACACTTACTAAAAATATTTGTCCATCCCCTCTATATTAGCGTACATGTACATCAAAGCAGCCGTCTTTTTATCTGCATCAGCATTGTAGCTCATGCCACTACCAACAGTGGTGCCTCTCATTTTAAAAATGGAGAGGCTGCTACAAGGGGGTGCTTCATCCATATTGTACCGCAACGCAGAAACAATAACATTGTGTTCTTCTACAAAATAGACGCTTGAAAAGTATCCTATCTACTGAATGGCGTATGCTTCAGCGATGCATCCTTCAACCCTTGCGCGGTAGCGAACCATTGTTTTAAGACACCTAAGTGCTCTTTCAACGTGATACATCCACCTATATTGCACAGGGCCGCCCACTTTAGCTTCATATGGAAGATGGATTAGGAGATGTTGCATTAGATTGAAGAACCCTAGAGGGAAAACTTTTTCCATCTTACATAAAAGCACTTGTATCTCCTTTTCCAACTTATCCATCATCCCAGATGTGATTTCTTTATCACAAAGCTGTCTGTAAAAGTAGCTAAGCTCGGCTAACACCTTCCACACTACATTGTCAATGTAGCCCCGAAACATAACCGACAGAAGTCTTTCCATGATTATGTGATAATTATGACTTTTCAACCCTGTGAGATTTCCGGCCTTAACATTTACGGCTCGTTTCTGGCTAGCAGCATAACCGTCTAGACATTTCAACTTTTTCAACCATTCGAAGACTTCTTTCTTTTCATTTTGGTTGAAGACAGAAAGAAGCACGCGGTTTGGCACTAGATTCGGTTAGTTCAAGAGTTGGACGGTTACAAACCTCTGCCAAATCCTTACGAGCCAATATATTATCTTTTGTTCTTCCTGTCAAATCGAAGCATGTGGTTATGATGCATTCGCTCATGTTACATTCTTGGTGCATGACATTAATGTTATGCATTAGAATTAAGGACTTCACATACGGTAGCTCCCATAGTGCACATATATGAGTCCAATTTTGGTCCTTTCCGTAACCAACAAAATATCCAGGATGGCCTTCATCTGCAACTAAGTTGTTCAACTGTTCAGAAATCTTCAACCCATTGAGATGTTGCGGTGGTCCTTTTTTGAAAACGGTGTCCTTCCTGAAGGCATCTTTCTGCTACCTAAATACGTGATTGGGTGGTAACCAATGTATGTGGCAATCGAAGTAGCAAATCTTGCCACCATGATTTAAACAAAAACATTTTGTATCCGTAGAACATGTCGGACATGTCAAACGACCATGAGTGCTCCAGCCAAAAACCATGCCATAAGCTGGAAAATAATGGACAAACCACAAGTATGCAGCTCGAAGGTTGAATTTCTGTTTTTTGTAACAGTCGTACGCTTCAATTCCCGTCCATAACATTTTCAACTCTTCAATCAACAACTTCAACATAACGTTCAGTCGTGAACTAGGATGATCTGGTCCAGGTAAATAAGGCAAAGGAACATGAACTCATACTTCATACAAAGAGATGGTGGTAAGTTGTACAAAATTGCGAACACGGGCCAACAAGAGTATGGTGTTGCATTTGTACTAAACATTGAGAAGCCATCTGTCGCCAACCCGGTGCGAATATTTCTCGCGTCATTGGCAAAATCTTGATCGAAGCGGTCAAGCACCTTCCATGCCTTACCGTCGGACGGGTGCACCATCATTCCATCGTTCTCACGTCGACCTTCATTGTGCCACCTCATGAGTCTGGCTGTTTTTTTTCCAGAGAAACAAGCGCTTCAACCTAGTTGTGATAGGCAAGTGTCGAAGCTGCTTCTGTGTGACTTCAGTCATTACTTTTATACCGTCGTCATGAACAACATCGACAAATCTTACTTTATCCCATATTAAACACTTTTTCTCGTTGGCACACTCTTTCCAAAAAAGCATGCAGTTGTCTGGGCACATATCAATCTTCTCATAGTCCATACCAAGCCTAGAAATCAATTTCTTAGAATGATACATATATTTAGGCACTTTATGGGGCTGTGGAAGGATATTGCTGATCAATTTAATGAGATTGTTGTAGCAGTTATTGGAGAAGGAATACTTAGACTTAATTCCCATAAATCTAGTCAAGAAACTGAGGATTGTCACTATGTTGTGTACACACAACGGCTGTTTAGAAGCTTCAACAAGCTTAAAGAACCCTTTAACCTCCATTGTAGGAGGATGCTCTGTCAATTCAGCACTTATGGCAAGCATCTCATCAATCATATCAACCCCAGTGCTGTCATCCTCATCTCGATCTTCTATGACTTGAGAAGGTGTCTCACCATGAAATGTCCACAACTCATAACATTGCATGAAACTGTTTCCACAAAAGTGATATGTCAACGTCACTTTGTCAAAACACTTCATATTCTGACATTTGATACATGGGCACCGCACCTTGCTATTGTTTGACAACGAGAAACTCGTTCTATGAAAGCATTCGTCTTTGTGAACCACTCCTCTGAGTGCCTTCCATTCTTTTTCCAACCAGTATACACCACAGTGCGGTCTTCAGCAATGTTTGAGAGTATACCTTCAAAGTAGACAAATCACTATAAGTTTCACTATTATGTCATGTCACGGCCCTACAACTAAGCAGATAGGTCATAAACCCACCCAAGAGTGACCGAGCAGAGCGTGGTCATGACAAGACGCGATGTCCGAATCCGGACGAAATTTCACCAGCATGACGCCACCTATTTAACACTACACCCCCTATCTAGTGCTGTTCTTAAAGTAGAAAGGGGCCTAACTGCTATACGATTATAGCAGTCATACCGTGACGAGCACTTTATCGTCGATGTTTGCCAAGACGAGCACAGTGGCGCTGCCACTGGTGCTGGTGTTCGTTGTGGTTCTATTTTGGGACGGGATGTCAGGCATCAAGGCCGTGACCATGCTCATGGCCCTGTCAAGGTTCCTCTCGTATGTGTACCAGCACTACCTCGACGGCCGGTGCGAGGTCGCCGAGAAAGGAGCCATGTGGGGGAGAGAGGGAGAGAGAGAGAAAGGGAGACGAGGATGAGGTGAGAGGGAAAGGTAGAGGGAGGGAGAGAGATAGAGGAAGATGAGGAGAGAGGGAGAGGGAGGAGAGAGAGTAAATAAAGAATAGAGAAGCCATGGCCACTGCCTTTAACCCCGTCGATGCCGATTCAGATGGGCAAGGCCAACTGGAACACCTGGTTCCGGTCGGTGCTCTACGGCGTAGCCTAGGCCGCGACACCCTCTTCGTCGACGTGCTCTCCGTGAAGGAGTTCCCCAAGAAGCTCCTCCTCGAGAACCTCCCCAGTGACTTGGACATAATCTGCACGCACCCCATGTTCATCCCAGAGTCGGCACGCGGCGGCTGGGCCAACGTCCACTTCATGTTCAACAGGGTCCGCGTCGGTAACAACTTACCAGCGCCGCGCCTGCACGGAGGCGTTCCTCGACATGTTTGCGCGGGAGGGGTGCCATATTGTGGAAATGCCCTGCGTCGAGCTGACGAGCACTCCGCCAAGAGGCGGTTCCTGACCCACACGATCAAGTGAATCCTGTCATTGCTGGAGCTCAAGCCGACGCCAATCAGCACCAAGGGCTCAATACGCTGCTGCAGCTCGTCGACAACACCTGCAGCGACAACTTCAACCTCTACAACGGCCTCTTCATGTACAATAAGAACGCCACCGAGCTACTCCACCGCCTCGAGTGGGCCATGGACTCTGTCAAGAAGAGGCTCCACGACGGCGTCTTCTAGCAACCGATGAACAAGACAATAATTGATCACACGCCTCCCTTGTTCTACCATGTCCATCTTTCTCGTTGCGACAACGCCCTTCGCCCGATGCCTCCCTTTGCCCGACCATCCGCCATCGACCCGGTCGACGGGCAACGCCTCGGCCTTCTTCCCTCCTCCCATCGTAGGAGGGGGCAGCGCAGGGGAGGGGCGGCATAGGGGAGGTGGCAGCTGCGAGGGCGGCGCAGGGAGGGGGCAGCACAGTTGTGGAGGGGGCGGTGGTGAGGGTAGCACAGGGGAGGGGCGGCAACAAAGGGGCGGAGGGGCGACGAGGGCAGCGAGGTGAGGGGCAGGGGCGTCGGCGAGGGTGGCACAGGGGAGGAGGCAGTGGCGAGGGCAGCGCAGGGAGGGGGCAGCGATGGGGAGGGAGCAGCGCAGGGAGGCAGCGGCAGCGAGGGCGGCACAGGGAAGAGGAGAGGGCGGCATCGCGGCTGCCTAGGGGGGCGGAGGGGGCAATGGTGCAGCTAGGGGAGAGGAGGGGGCGGCTTGGCATGCGTGTGGGGTAAGTGAAAATTTTTTATTGGCGACGGTGTAGGTCAACCGTCGTCAATAGGCCTCTATTGACGACAGCTGACTCGGACAGTCGTCGGTAACTTCTCAGGTTGGCCCGATATCAGCCCATATTGTTGACGGACCTTAATTGACGATGGTGAACCATTGTCAATAAGTTATGGATGACAGTTTTGTGCTAATCGTCGTGGATAAAGGTATTATTGACAATGGCAATATTTAGCCGTCGTAAATTAGATAAATAACGACGGGGCTGTCGTCAATTATTTTGGCCGTCGTCTACTGTCGCTTTTCCTGTAGTGAAAGGCGTCCTACACTTGCTTCCATATAGTGCTTCATATGGTGACATCTTCATGCTTGCTTGGTAACTATTGTTATATGAGAATTCTGAATATGGCAAGCTTTTGTCCCAACTTTTCCCATGCTTTAAAGCACAAGCTCTTAACATGTCCTCAGAAATCTGATTGGTACTCTCAGTTTGTCCAACCGTTTGAGGGTGATATGCTGAACTGAAATTCAACCTTGTACCCAATGCTTCATGCAGCTTTTGCCAAAACCTGTAGGTAAATTGAGAACCTCTATCTAGCATTGTCCTCTATAGAACTCCATGCAAACATACTATTCTTCCCATATACAGTTCCCCCAATTTCCCTGCATTAAAGTTGGTCTTGACGGGAACAAAGTGAGCTGACTTAGTTAACCGATCTACAATTACCCATATAGAGTCATAATCATACTGAGTTCGCGGTAAACCAACTATGAAGTCCATTCCAATTTCTTCCCACTTCCAATCCGGAATTTGCCATGGCTACAATAATTCAGCTGGTCTTTGATGTTTTGCCTTCACTTGTTGGAACACATCACACAACGCTAAATATTTTGCTACGTCCTTTTTCATGCTAGCCCACCAATAACAAGTCTTCAAGTTGTGTAGGATTGAAGAGCACGTGAAAAGCTACCAGAGGGGGGGGGGGGTGAATGGTAGATTTAAAAATCTTACGCAGCGGAAACTATTAAACCCCAAACCCTTTTGGCAGAAAAAACGATCTGTTAAAGAAATCGTGTGTGAGACTAATCTAAATGTGTTTCACCATGACAAAAGTGATATATATCAGAGAGAATCAAGTCACGAAGACAACACAAAAAGAATCACTCAAATCCGTCGAGAAAAACTCAAGTTATGATCGAAAGATCAGACTAAGGTCAATCTGACCTACCTGAGAAACAGTTTCTGGAATGCTGCAAAGAAACTCGTGTAGATCAAAAACCACAAATACAATGACCGTGAAATTTTGACAGATGATAGAAAATCAAGTTGTGAAGAAAACCCAAAATAAATCACGTCAATTGGATCAATAAAACTCGAGTTATGATAAAACCACCGACGAAAGCTAGTGCTGTCCAGAAACTCGACGAGTAAAACTTGTCTGGAACAAGTCGGACAATCAAGGCACAAAAGTTCCTTCAAACTACAAATTTTATTCAATAGAACACAAGAGCAACAGCCCCAAAGTCGTCTCTAACGAGCTTTGGCCTTCCCTTGCTTATATAACCAGCCCTTAGGCCATCCCAATCTTAACTAGGACTCCAATCCTAATCCGATCATAATCGGAACTTTCCATAACTGCTTAGGACTCTTCTATACGCAGATAGAAGCAATCTTAAGACTTCCAACATATCCCACATTCCTAAACAACTCAAATTCGTGACCCATACTAAATCCTAACATAACCAACTCGATATTTCCATACCGAGCCATAACCGACTCAGCTAGCAGCCTAAGTCTTCAACCGATACGATCCGATCCTTCCGATCAGATCTTCCTTCCATAATCCGTCTCTAGAAGCATATTGCCACGTCAGGCACCTCATGCATACGTGCGAACACCTTCCTTTGACCTTCATATGCACTGCCCTTGATTCAATCATCCTGCGCGACTCCTGACCCGCTCAACCACAGTTCCTCCCGAACTTGGTTGTTGTAACCTCATCTCCTCCTGAGACTAGTCCAATGGATCCTGTCACCAGCCATGACTTGAACTCAAGCAACACCTGCACATGAACAAACAAACAATCCATACGAGCCCAAGTCCTCGACTTGACTCAAGTTAGTTCCGAACACAACACCTTACGTGAGAACCTCACATAAGCATGTTGCAAAAACACAGTAGAAACGACATCAACCATATCATCCAAAACACACCAAAAACTTAGCAAATGAATACTAAGGAATCTTTCCAACAATGTAAAGCAAATACGAAACATTGCAAATGAAAAGCAGAAGCACTTAGGTCAAGTTCCGGACCTTGCCAGAACAACCCGGAGCTTGAGCCGGAGCTAACAAAAGCTAGTAGAACCAAGCGTCGGAGCTTACCAAAACTAGTAGATCCTAGCACCGGAGCTTACCAAAAATTAGTCAAAACTAGTCAACCCAAAACTGGAGCTAGACAAAGTACGTCGGAGGTTAGCAAAAGCATGCCGAAGCTATCAAGTATATGCCAGAGCTATCAAAGACATGCCGGAGCTAAAGATAAAGCTCACCGGAGCTAACCAAAGCTAGTCGGACCTTACCAAGAAGCCGGACCAAGCATCTAATGCAACCGGAGCTACCCAAAACAAGTCGGACCTATGGTCGGATCTTGCTGTAGCTCAGAGCTAGAGTCGGAACTTGACAAAAAGGTGTTTTGGTGATATTTAAAACTTTTATCATCAAACCCAAGTGTATTCACTACAAGCCAATGTACTCAGCACGCATAGGTCTTACAATCTCCCCCTTGATGAATGCATTGGATCGAAGAGCACGTGAAAAGCTACCAGAGGGGGGGTGAATGGTAGATTTAAAAATCTTACGTAGCGGAAACAATTAAACCCCAAAGCCTTTTGGCAGAAAAAACAATCTGTTAAAGAAATCGTGTGTGAGACTAATATAAAGGTGTTTCACCTTGACAAAAGTGATATATATCAGAGAGAATCAAGTCACGAAGACAACACAAAAAGAATCACTCAAATCTGTCGAGAAAAACTCAAGTTATGATCGAATGATCAGACTATGGTCAATCTGACCTGCCTGAGAAAAACAGTTTCTGCAATGCTGCAAAGAAACTCGTGTAGATCAAAACCACAAATCCAATGAACGTGAAATTTTGACAGATGATAGAAAATCAAGTTGTGAAGACAACCCAAAAATAATCACGTCAATTGGATCAATAAAACTCGAGTTATGATAAAACCACCGACGAAAGGTAGTGCTGTCCAGAAACTCGATGAGTAAAACTTGTCTGGAACAAGTCGGACGAACAAGGCACAAAAGTTCCTTCAAACTACAAATTTTATTCAATAGAACACAAGAGTAACAGCCCCAAAGTCGTCGCTAATGAGCTTTGGCATTCCCTTGCTTATATAACCAGCCCTTAGGCCATCCCAATCTTAACTAGGACTCCAATCCTAATCCGATCATAATCGGAACATTCCATAACTGCTTAGGACTCTTCTATACGCAGATAGAAGCAATCTTAAGACTTCCAAACACCTTAGGAACATATCTCACATTCCTAAACAACTCAAGTTCGTGACCCATACGAAATCCTAAGATAACCAACTCGATATTTCCATACCAAGCCATAACCGACTCAGCTAGCAGCCTAAGTCTTCAACCGATACGATCCGATCCTTCCGATCAGATCTTCCTTCCATAATCCGTCTCTAGAAGCATATTGCCACGTCATGCACCGCATGCAAACGTGCGAACACGTTCCTTTGACCTTCATATGCCCTGCCCTTGATTCAATCATCCTGCGCGACCTCCTGACCCGCTCAACCACAGTTCCTCCCAAACTTGGTTGTTGGAACCTCATCTCCTCCTGAGACTAGTCCAATGGATCCTGTCACCAGCCATGACATGAACTCAAGCAACACCTGCACATGAACAAACAAACAATCCATACGAGCCCAATTCCTCCACTTGACTCAAGTTAGTTCCGAACACAACACCTTACGTGAGAACCTCACATAAGCATGTTGCAAAAACACAGTAGAAACGACATCAACCATATCATCCAAAATGCATCAAAAACTTAGAAAATGAATACTAAGCAATCTCTCCAACAATGTAAAGCAAGTACGAAACATTGCAAATGAAAAGCAGAAGCACATAGGTCAATTTCCGGAGCTTGCCAGAACAACCCGGAGCTAACAAAAGCTAGTAGAACCTAGCGCCGGAGCTTACCAAAACTAGTAGATCCTAGCACCGGAGCTTACCAAAAATTAGTCAAAACTAGTCAACCCAAAACCGGAGCTAGACAAAGTACGTCGGAGCTTAGCAAAAGCATGCCGAAGCTATCAAGTATATGCCGGAGCTATCAAAGACATGCCGGAGCTAAAGATAAAGCTCACCGGAGCTAACCAAAGCTAGTCGGACCTTACCAAGAAGCCAGACCTAGCATCTCACGCAATCGGAGCTACCCAAAACAAGTCGGACCTATGGTCAGATCTTGCTGTAGCTCAGAGCTAGAGTCGGACCTTGACAAAAAGGTGTTTTGGTGATATTTAAAACTTTTATCATCAAAGCCAAGTGTATTCACTACAAGCAAAGGTATTCAACACACATAGGTCTTACAAGTCGTGAGACCTATGTGTGATGAATACATTGGCTCTCATGATAATTGTTTTTAATACTACCAAAACACCTTTTTAACAAGGTCCGACTTTAGGTCCAAGCTCCTACAAGGTCCGATGATAGGTCCGGCATGTTTTGGGTAGCTCCGGCAAGGTCCATTGTAAGGTCTGACTTGCTTTGGCTAGGTTCGACTTCTTTGTCTAGGTCTGACTAGCTTTGGTTAGCTCCAGCGCTAGGTCTGACTGGCTTTGGTTAGTTTCGGCGCTAGGTCCGACGAGCTTTGGTAAGCTCCGGCTCTAGGTCCCACTAGCTTTGGTAAGTTCCAGCGCTCGGTCCTGCTAGCTTTGGTAAGCTCCCGTTCAAGGTCCTGTTAGCTTTGCCAAGGTTTGGAGCTTGATAGCAGTGGTTCTACTTTTAACTTGCAATGATTCGTACTTGCTTTACATTGATGGAATGTTTAGTAATATTTTACTAAGTTTTTGGTGTGTTTTGGTGGTTATGGCTGATTTCAATTTGCTATGGTTTGCAACATGCTTATGTGAGGTGCTCACATAAGGTGTTGTGGTTTCGGAACTAACGAGATTCAAGTCCAAGACTGGTGCTCGGAACTATTGGTTGTTTGTTCATGTGCAGGTGTTGCTTGAGTTCAAGACATAGCTGGTGACGGGTTCCATTGGACTAGTCCCAGAGAGGAGATGAGGTTCCAACAATCAAGTTCGGGAGGAACTGTGGTTGAAATGATTAGGAGGTCATGCAGGGTCATTGAATCAAGGGAAGTGCATATGAAGGAAGTTGTATGTCGAAGGAAGATGTTCGCACGTATGCATGGGGTGGATGACGTGGCGATATGGTTCTGAAAATGGGTTATGGAAGGAAAGATCTGGTTGGATGGTTCGGATTGTATTGGATGATGACTTCGGCTGCGGCGAAGTTGGTTTTGGCTCGGATATGGAAAGTATCGAGTTGGTTATGATAGTTCTCATGTGGGACACTAAGATAGTTTGTATTAGGAATGGGGGATGCATTCCTAAGGTGTTTGGAAGTCTTAAGATTGCTTCTATTTGCATATAGAAGAGTCTGAGCAGTTATGGAAAGTTTCAATTCGTGAATTGAGTAGGATTAGAGACCTAGTTAGTTTTGGGTTGGCCTAAGGGCTGGTTATATAAGCAAGGGAGGCCAGAGATCGTGTGGCACGACTTCTGGGCTGTTCCTCTTGTGTTATATTGAATAAAATTCGTAGTTGAAACGAACTTTTGTGCCTTGTTCGTCCAATTTGTTTTCTTCAAGTCTTTCTAATCGAGTTTCTGAACAATACTACCTTGCTTTGGGGGTTTTATCATAACTCAAGTTTTACAGATCCGGTTGACTAACTCCTTTTGGGTTGTCTTCACAACATTATTTTCTATCATCTGTGAAAATTTTACGGTCATTCAATTTGTGCTTTCTAATCTATACAAGTTTCTTTGCAGTGTTCCATAACTGTTTTTCTTGGGTACAACAATTTGACCTTTGTTCGATTTTTCAATCGTAACTTGAGTTTCTATCGACGTATTTTTGTGATTCTTGTTGTGATGTCTTCATTACTTTATTCTCTACAATCTATACTAGTTTTGTCTTAGTTGAACACGTTTATATTAGTCGCACATACGGTTTCTTTAACAAATCGGTTTTCCGCTGAGGGATGTTTCGTTGCTTTTGCTGAAAAGTTTTAATCTACCATTCACCCCCCCCCTCTGGTAGCTCTACATGTGGTCTTTGATCCTACACAGGTCCTTGTATATCTTCATACAACCGGGATGAATTGAGTATGGCGAACCATGTGCCTCCTTTAACATTGCCTCCGAAATATGCTTCACATTAGGCACGACAATCCTTTTTCCAAGCCATAAGGTACCATGTTCATCCTCATCAAACCTGAATTCTCTCCCCTCTTTGGTCCATTCCTTAATTTCTTGGATTTCCACATCTTTGGCCTAACCTTCACGAATTTCATGCTCCAAGGTTGGATTTAACTCCATTATTCCCATCCCATTCACAAATTTGTGATTCAACCGTTCAAAATCCTTACATAACTCAGATGGCAGCTCTCGAACTGTTAGTCGGTGGCTCACTCTTTTCAGACTTATAGCATCGGCCACTACATTAGCCTTCCCCTGATGGTAGTTGATTCTCACATCATAATCCTTGATTAGCTCCAACCATCTTTGTTGCCTCCAATTCAGATCCGTCAGTGTGAAAATATACTTAAGGCTCTCATGATGCGTATAAATTTCATACCTATGTCCAAGGATATAATGTCTCCAAATCTTCAATGCATGTACCACGACTGCAAGCTCCAAATCATGTGTTGGATAATTTTTCTCATGTTTCTTCAATTGCCTCGATGCGTAGGCGACCACTTGACCTTCCTGCATAAGCACACATCCAAGTTCTTGTCTTGATGCATCAGAATAAACATCAAATCTCTTGCTCCAATTCGGCAAAACAATAATTGGGGCTGTTGTTAACCTTTTCTTCAACTCCTGAAAAATTTCTTGACAAGCTTGAGTCCATTGGAAAGCTTTCCCCTTCATTAGCAATTCCGTCATTGGTTTCGCTATTTTGGAAAAGTCCTTGATAAATCGACGGTAATATACAGCTATTCCAAGAAAACTCCAGATTTCCTTTACATTTTGCGGGGGTTCCCATTTCAACACGTCCCTCATTTTTCTGGGTTCACCCGATACTCCTCCTTCAGAGTTGATATGATCCAGAAACGACACTTCATTCAACCAAAGCTGGCACTTGCTGAACATGGCATACAATTGGTGCCCCCTCATTTTCTGCAATGTGAGCCTCAAGCGGTCCTCATGTTCCTTCTCATCCTCCGCGTAGATTATGATGTCATCAATGAATACCACAATGTACTTATCCATGTACTCCATGAAGACCTTATTCATGAGGTACATAAAGTATGCAGGTGCATTGGTCAATCCAAAGGACATAACTGTATACTCATAGGATTCATTCCGTGTCCAAAAAGCTGTCTTGGGTATGTCTGATGGTCTAATCTTCATTTGGATGTATCCCAACCTCAAATCAATCTTGGAGAAGACACAAGCACCCTTCATCTGATCGAGCAAATCCTCTATGTGCAGCAAAGTATACTTGTTCTTGATGGTCACCTCATTGAGAGCTCAGTAGTCCACACACATCCCTTGGGATCCATCCTTCCTGTCCACAAAAAGTACGTGCGCTCCCCAAGGTGATGTGCTTGGGCGAATAAAAACCTTCTCTAGTTGCTCTTGAATCTGCTTCTTGTGCTCCGCTAATTCTTTAGGAGGCATCCTATAAGGCCTCTTAGCTATAGGTGCAGTTCCAGGTATTAATTCAATAACAAATCAAATGTCTCGATCAAGTGGCATACATGGCAGCTCATCTGGAAAGAAATCCAAGAATTCACACACCACTATAATCTCCTGAATTGCGGCACCGTCCATATGGTTCATCTACAATTGCTTTGGTGCATGTTGACATGCTTCAAACTCTATGGGGAGCCCTTCCTCATTGGTCAACTTCACAGTCTTTGTGGCACATTCAATGACTCCATTGTGCTTCCTCAAATAGTCCATACCAAGTATAATGTCCAATCCTTGTGAATCTAAAATAATGAGGTTGGCAAAGAAGTCTACCCCCCTTATTCTATGGCTTACTTTTTGACATACTATATTCTCTAGGAGACTTAACCAATAGAGTAAACTTCATATGAGAGATAGGCAAATTATATTTGGCAACATATTTCGATGCAATGAATGAACGTGATGCTCCAAAATCAAATAACATGGTCGCCAAGTTGGAGTTTGCGATAAACATACCAATGACCACGTCATTCGCTTGTTGACCATCCTCCGTAGAGACATGGTTCACGTTGCCACGAGCGACTTTCTGCTGTCCACGATCTCCTCGCGGCTGTCCTCCATTGGGTCTTGGGTTTTGTCTTGGGGCATTGTTTCCTTGATCGAGGCCTGACTTAGGACATTGATGTGTAAAGTGTCCTGCTTCTCCACATGTACATCACTTCCTTGCTGCACCAAAATTATTGGGATGGAATTGGTTTTGAACATTTGCACCAGGAAGGTTGGCACGAAGTGCAAAAGGCATTGGAGGCCTAGGTGCTTGCATTACAGGGCGTTGCTGCACAAACTGAGCTGGGCGCGGTGCATAACCAGGGTGTTGAGCAGGCGCAGAAGAGCTGTAATAAGACGCATTGGGTGGTGCAAAGCGGGGGCGAACATTACTTCCTTGTTGCTTTCCTTGATATGGCACATTCCTCTTGTTGTCTTGCTCCATCTCACGGACTTTGTTCTCCACAACAATCGCTTTGTCCACAAGCTTCTGGAAGTTGGCATAATCATAGTTCAGCAATTGTACCCGGATCTTATTGTTCAAGCCCCTCATGAACAAGTAATGTTTTCGGTTGACCTGGCTCACATCTTCAGGCACATATCTTGAGAGTTGAGTGGATTTGTTGAAGTATTCACCCACACTCGATCTTCCTTGCCTCAAGTTTTCAATGTCTTGCCTCTTCAAGATCATAACACCTTCCGACACATAATGAGAACAGAAGCTCTCCTTGAATTCAGCCCAAGTAATCCCCTCCTGATTTTCATGGGCGTTCCATAGCTAATCCCACCAATCCGCGGCTACTCAAACAAGTTGATGAGAACCAAATAGCACCTTCTCCCAGTCAATGCACTGCAAGTTTCTTCTCCACGGACTTTAGCCAATCATCAACATCCATAGGGTCAGCGGCTTGAGCAAAGTTTGGTGGCCTGGTCCTCATGAACTCTCCCAACCGGCTATGAGGAGGCAAGGGTGGTGGTGGAGGCATGTGGGGCTGATTATTATTATTACCAACCTACAACTGTCCCATAGTTGATCAAGGTTGATAGCTCCCTGGCAGGTCCTTGTCCATTGTTGTTGCTAGGTGCTCCATTGTTCTCCTCATCATTGCCATCCCTCTGGTTGCGAGTCCTCACCATCTGAATGAAAGCATGAGATAAGAATTTAAAAAATGTCCCCAACTATATGCATCAAGGGATATGAAACTAAGCAACTACCTATACTATCCTATGTGGACATGACAATGCTAAAGCATCCCAACATCCTCTACTATGCACACAAGCAACAATACATAGCAACCAACACACTAAGCAAAAACACATCGATTCATGATTGTTACTATGTGCTCTAAAGTGTCCATTCTATTTAGGTTGCGTCCTACAGTCAACCTGTGGCACTGATACCAATTTGTGACACCTAGTGCCGAAAAAGAACCAAGTGAGCGCATATGTGTGCCCAAGACGTTCAACACACATACACGAGTGCAATCACAAACGATATACAGAAAATTACTATGGAACAAGATTAATTAAGAACTTTTGTTACACAATTCATAAATCCTCGAGTACAAGCTCTAATGAATAATAATGACAAGTTTGAACTAATGCAGCGGAAATAAACTAATTAAGCAAACTAAGCAGCTAAGCAAATTGGGATATATGGCGCAGCTCCAATCAACACCACAGACAAAGCTGATGGCAGACACGTCCTAGAAATCCGCATTATCACCGTTATACTCTCAGTCCTGACCTTCAACTGTTGGTGGGCGATTTGCAAGTGTGAGTACACGTTGTACTCAGCAAGTGTGGAAAGTATGACATGTAGCTGATTCAAATGACAAATATAATAAAGGCTAAGTTCTGAAAAGTATGTTAAAATATTTGAAAAGAAATATATTAAATGTATGCGAGGTAAACTCATCATAAATCATTTAAGTACCATAATACCAGTCCATATTCAATATCCATCATCCATATTCCAGATTATTACAATTAGCATCATCCATGTCCAATTTTAATAATTAAATTCACAACCATAACCAGTACCAAACCATCCCAATACCAAAATCCCTCTAATCATGTGAGGGTCCAGGTTGCTCATAACCGGGAGCACGGCTATCATGATAGTTTTTAGACAATGTGCAGAGGTTGTACCGCTTTACCCACTAAAAGTGCATCCAGGCATCCGTTGTGGCTTTTGGTTGATTTAAGACAAACAAATGAGATCCTAACCACATTATTGAGATGAGTGCAGGTTTTAATGAAAGAATGAAGAAAGCGCCAAAAAGAAAGGAGAATGGGGATCAATTCGGAAAAGAGCTGAAGAGCTGAATAGAATACATCATTGTGTAGGGAGTGTGTTGGTGTAACACATCCCAAGAGCTCAAGCACAAAAGAAATCCTCACACACTTCACATTTCAAATGAAAAATGGACTAGTCCGATATACACCGTACTGGTCCGATATCCTCTCTGGATAGGTTCGAAGAAGTACAGCCAATGCGGACTTGTCCGTACCAGACTAGTCCGATAATGTCCGGACTAGTCCAATAATGCCTTTGACTAAAATTGGACAAGTCCTCCAAGTGTGGGCTTGTCCTATATTCACTAAAGGTATCACCACAACGGACTAGTCTGATATCACCACAGACAAGTCCGAAAACCTTTCTAACTAAAATCGGACAAGTCCGCTCCTAGCCGGACAAGTCTGATATTCATGGACACTTAGGGTTTTCTCCACGCCGCACACCGGACAAGTCCGAACTCCACCATAGACTAGTCCGGACTCTCGAAACCCTAACAGTAACATTTGAAAACCCTAATATAAATAGATGTGCACGGCCCAACTATCAACACTCTCTACCCCCTGCGCCATCACACCCTCCAAGAGCAAAAACACATCTCTCACTAAAAGGATTCCGACCTGTTGCAACGATTGTACTGCAACGAATACTAAATCGTTGCAATAAGCTTGGCTTTTTGCCACGATTCACTAGTTCATGGCACTAGGATCTATCGCCACGTAACACAATCGTTGCATTAGGATCTGTTGCCACGATTCACTAGTTCGTGGCGTCAGGATGCTAATGCAACAGATCACAATCGTTGCATTAGGATCCGTTGCCACGAAATACTGGTTCGTGGTGTTATAGCTTTATTGCCACGGAAAACAGCCGTTGCATTAGGATCTGTTGCCACGAAATACTGGTTCATGGCGTTACAGCTTTATTGCCACGGAACACAGTCGTTGCATTAGGATCCGTTGCCACGAATTACTGGTTAGTGGTGTTACAGCTTTATTGCTACGGAACACAGTTGTTGCATTAGGATCTTTTGCCACGAATCAGCAAACAGTTGCATTTGAACCGTAATGCAACGAAATAGAATCGTTGCATTAGGATGTGTTGCCACGATACTCTGGTTCGTGGTGTTACAACTTTATTGCCACAAAACACAATCGTTGCATTAGGATCTATTGCCACGAATTACTGGTTCGTGGCATTACAACTTTATTGCCACGGAACACAGTCGTTGCATTAGGATCTGTTGCTACGAAATACTAGTTCGTGGTATTACAGCTTTATTGCCACGGAACACAGTCGTTGCATTAGGATCTGTTGCCACGAGTCAGCAAACAGTTGCATTTGGACCGTAATACAATGAAACAGAATCGTTGCATTAGGATGTGTTGCCACGAAATACTGGTTCGTGGCGTTACAGCTTTATTGCCACGGAACACAATCATTGCATTAGGATCTGTTGCCACGAATTACTGGTTCGTGGCGTTACAGCTTTATTGTCATAGAACACAGTCGTTGCATTAGGATCTGTTGCCACGAAATACTGGTTCATGGCGTTACAACTTTATTGCCATGGAACACAGTCGTTGCATTAGGATCTGTTGCCACAACTCAGCAAACAGTTGCATTTGGACCGTAATGCAATGAAACAGAATCGTTGCATTAGGATGTGTTGCCACGAAATACTGGTTCGTGGCGTTACAACTTTATTGCCACGGAATACAGTCATTGCATTAGGATCTATTGCCACGAATTACTGGTTAGTGGCGTTACAGCTTTATTGCCACGGAACACAGTTGTTGCATTAGAATATGTTGCCACGAATTACTGGTTCGTGGCGTTATAGCTTTATTGCCATGGAACACAGTCGTTGCATTAGGATCTGTTGCCACGAATTAGCAAACAGTTGCATTTGGACCGTAATGCAACAAAACAGAATCGTTGCATTAGGATGTGTTGCCACGAAATACTGGTTTGTGGCGTTACAACTTTATTGCCACGGAACACAATCGTTCCATTAGGATGTGTTGCCACGAATCAGCAAACAATTTTCGCGTTCTCCTCAGCGCAGTGCTGATAAATGATGTTCATTACTTTTTGCCTCCTGACGACTCAGTGCTGGACTAACGACGCTGATGATCTGTAACATACTCAATGATGTAAAACATCAGGTATTAACGCATCAACAAATATGAGGGGGAGAATACCAACGCGCAGATTTAAAAGTACCGCAGGTGATTTCAACGCATGCACTGCGCGCGTCTAAGGCGCCTCGGTGACTGGCGCGCACGTAAGCTCGGTGCGCCCGATCGCATCAGCCGCCTGTACAAAAGGCTACGGCTTAAACGAAGGACGAAACCTTATGCGGCAAACAGCAACGTATAATACTTCCTCCGCCCCAACTCAACTCTATTTCTGTTTTGGTCGAACTAATTACCTTTGACAAATGATTTATATGGAATTTATTAACATCAATAACATGTAGTACTAGATTGTATATTATGGAAATATTTTTCATCGTGAATCTAAAAGTACAATTCTTGTATTGTTAAAACAGATCAAACTTGCGTAAATATGAAAGATAGATTTGACGAAACCTAAGACTTCCCTTTGAAAAAGTTTTATACTGTATATCCCACATATATGCTACTACTACGTAAATTAGGGGTGGGCAAATAAACTGAGACCGAAAAACCGAAACCGATAAAACCGAGACCGGAACTCAAAAGACCGAAATATCGGGTATCGGGTACTTTTTGGGTAGCAAATATAAATAACTGAAAAATAAATGTCGGGTTCGGACGGATGAATTCATTGTGGAGCTACATGTCACGTACTTAATGATACTAAAAATCATCATCTTCGTTGTCGTCCCCCCACACCATCATTGGTATATGTATCGTCATCGTCTTCATTTTCTGATGCAACTCCATCTACCTCAAACCGATCACCTGACATTGTCATTATAAGAGTCGAAGCATCGCCGCTGGCTCCCTCAATGTCATTCCTAGCCCATGCGGTCGTATCCTCATTATTGATATCATCAGTAAGCAGATCATCATGAATTTTTATGTTCTTAATTTTGAGATAATGCCGGATACTGTTCTTCAGTTTCCTTATCCCTTGCTTCTTTTTTATTTAGATTCTAATATAAATACTCAAAGATGTTTAGATTCTGCAAATTGTGTCCAAATTATATGATTCTTTCTTCTACATTTGTATAAAATTAACATCTACCACCTGAAGAAAACATCTTAAAACTTGTATAGCTGACATTGTAATGTTTTGGTCAGTATCAAATTATTTTCTACTCACATATTATTCACATTT